>VWZI01000134.1:108827-125825 GCA_013396835.1 Psilopogon haemacephalus
CCCCCTTTTTCCCTTAAAGGGTTGAGTGGCTCCTAACAGACCCAGTGGCAGCTGTCTGGCTGTTCATTTACATAAGACTTGTGTGGAAAATGCTACTGTTACCGTCACAGGAAAACATTATTAAGGAACGGCCTTTTCACGTAGGGCAATTTAAAATGCAGTTAAGAAGGAAGAAGCAACATTGGCTCTTCTTCTTCACTGAGCAAGTTGCATCTTCACGAAGTACGAGTAGCTGCCGTTGTTGCCCTCACTCCAAACCGTACTCTGAGGCTGAGGAATAAAGGGTCTTGTTTGGGAATAGGACCCTGTTTGTTTGCCTCCGTTTTGTTTTGCTTTGTGTTTTTACCGTTTCTGCAGAAATTTCCTCTAAGCAAAAGCTACATAAAAACTTACTTTGTTTTAATAGACTACTTTAACTTGGTCTTAACTGAAGAAAACACCACCTCAGCAATTAGTCGAGGAAAGAACATTCGTATTTGCCAATGTTCAGTTGTACTATTCAGGAGTTAAAATTTATACAGTACTTAATTTCATGTACCTAGCAGATGAAGAGTGGAGATAGAATGTCGTTTATTTGCTGAGGCAGTATTCAGACATAGGTTCAGAAATTCTAACTCTGTGAAAACTGTTTGTGTGAGTGTCCCGAGCACTGCTTCCTCTCCGTACCTTTCTGGATGGAGTTCAGGAAGGACTTTGAAGGACAAGGTTGCAGGATTTGTCTGATTCCTCATTAAAAGGATAAACGGCTTGTCAACATCCCATGAGTTGGTTGCTAGGGCCCTGTTTTTCAGTGTTTTCTTTATCAGACAATTAAAAGTAGCGAAAAATAAGAGGCAGCAGGAATTTATAGTGGCTGAAGGTCTAAAAACCAGGCATGTGTATGGAAAGCCATACTCCAGAATTCCAACAGTGTGTGCTGGCTCTGTGCTCTAGTTTGTTTGTGCTATGCTTTTGAGAGTTTCCCAACTATGTGCTTGTCTGTTCCACTGAGAGACAGCCTATGAAAACTCAGGGGAAGACCTATATATCAGTAGGAAGTTCAAAGGTAGAGTACCTGATATTTTGCAGTTTCTTTTTGAGACCAAGAATGCCGACAGATAGGAAGACTCTTATTTTTTTAGACTGAAATATCTCTGTGTCTTAATATATTTAGCATTGCTGCTGTTTAAAAATGGGGCATAAAAGAAGTTGAACTCTCCATTCAGTTCACTTTTTGCTTTTGTTGACCCCAGACCTGATAGATCAGGAAAGGCAGTTGCATTTTCTTCAGGTCCTAGAGTTAAGGAGATGGCCAATCCTGTGATTTAATGTCCCCAGGAGTTAACAGGCACTATGCTATTTTTTGATATGGTGATTACACCTGCCTTTATGTAATTTCTTCCACCTAAAAGTAAATTTCTCATTCCTACTCTGTCACCTGGTTGTTAATGGCAGTCTGGCTTTGTCTTTTGGTGGCATTCAGGCATTCTTCTTGGTGTTCTAAGTTAGTTAGTATCTCAAGAAAATACATCACTTAAACCTTGAAAAAAAAATCATTGTAGTAACATTAAGGTTTTCCTTCTATTGCAGCTTAGATCTAATCAATGTAGTTCCTTTGTCCAAACTGAATAATTTACTATTACAGCTGTATCTATTTGGAAACATGAATGTTTCTCAGAGGATGTGCATTTAATTTGCATTAGCTGTTAGAGAAGCTTTTATATTAAATAGCTTTTTAATTTAGGGTAAGAAATATTTTTTATCTTTAGACTCTTACAGTGACAAATTAACTTTACTTCCTCCCATTATGTGTGCATGTGGTACGTTGAAAAAATTTTGTTAATTACTTCAGTGGAATTTGGTGTCTCTGAATCAGTAAAAGAAAGGAGTGGTGTGTGACAATTTAGGCCTGGCAATGTTATTAAGCAGAGAGGAATGCTATTTTTCTGTTTCTTTAAAGTAAACTTAAGTTATTTATCTTTTAGTCAGGATGTTTTATATTCAGACTGTATTTAATGAACATATTTAATCTTCTGGGTCTTGTTCTGAGGAACATATGCCTGTTAACTAACTGTATATACATTACATTTAAAATAAACATAAAGACCCTGTCTGCAGTGTTGCTTCAGCCTTCTTCTGTGTGAGCTGTGAAATTAGGTAAATCTTTAAAGAGACAATGAGAATTACATGTAATAGCTCTTGAAAATGCTCCTTCATGACAGAAAGTATTGTGATTTAGTGAATTTGTGAAAACCGTTGAATGGTTCTGTACTTAAATACTCCGTGTAGTCCCAGGATAGTTAAAAACTGTTTAATAGAAAGATTTGCTAGGATCACTAATATGGACTTGAAAATAGTCTCTTGCAGCAGCCAAGGGTACAAAGACTTCAGATATGTCTAGAAGATGTAGAACCTCCTAAGCACAGAAGTTAGCTTATTGTTAACAAACATCTTGTTTTTTTTTTAGTATGGCCACTGGTTGTGACAGACTGTTCTTGCTTAATTTGAAGGTTAGTTTAACCCAGTATCTCACATCTCTCTCTGGTCTCTAATGGATGTGTGTGAAAGACTCTAGGCAGCACTATGTGCCTTTGTCACAGAACACTCTTGTGGTCACTGTCAATGTGTGTTTTAGGGCAATGTAATTTCTGTGCATTTGGCAACCCTTAGCGGCTTCCTGTTGGGTGAACTTGTTTGGTGGCTTCAAGGGAAGAGTGATCAATTCACTGCTTAGTGACTTGGTTTGAGTATACGAGTCAGCTGTGTTGGGTGCCTTCTAATTCCTCTGTGAGGAGAGAACAATATTCCTGTCCACACGTCTCACGGTTTCACATTCAACAAACATGGTTCTCTGGCTTTCACTTGTGGGTGAAATAATGTAGTTTTTTTACCTCTGTTTTTTCTGGTGAGCTGGAATTAGTAAATTAATGACTTGTTTGAATGCTTTCTTAAATATTAAAATGCATAAATGTTTTTGTCCTTTGAGAACTTTGTGTATGCAACAATTTTTTGGTTGTAATGAATGCTAGAGTCATTGCAGCACAGAGAAGTCTGAGCCTCTCAGTGTAGAAAAGCTGAGGTGAGGTGTACTCAGAGGGCAGGATGTGCTAATGAAGCAGCACTTTCTAAGCAAAAGACTTGCCTCCTGACTAAAAGCAGGAAAGCTGTCCACAGATAGAACCAAGAGGTGTACACATGCTGTACTGAGACCTGGGTTTGTGGTGCTGGAGCTGTGGAGAAGGGGACATTGTGGGGAGACGAGTTTCAAGGGTTTCATCTAAACTCTTGGTAAGCCTGGATCAAAGTGTCTTGCCAATGCAATATCACAAGCTATAATCATGTATTCTTTCCTTCATTAATTCCCCTCTTTATGCATGGCTCTGAGAAAATTATGAACCTGAACTGATTCTGGGATAATTGTTATATTATTCCTGTGTTCCCTTCTGCAGTTTGGTCTTTTGGTCTGATACCAAAGCTGCTTGTTCTCACTTTTCAGCACTTCCTCCTTTAGAAATGTTGCTCTGGGTGGCTAGGAAGGTGGGAGGAGACTTAATATGATACAGGTTACCAGAGACTTCTCCTGTGTATTCCCTTGCTGAGATGATCAAAGAGCTTAAGGATGGTGGTGGAGACGTGACTATACCTGGAGTATTGGGGGTGCTTTTCGATGGATTGAACCACTCCTAAATTTGGTCAGGCCGAGTCAGTGTTACCCAGCTGTGGTTTTGTGTTGTAGGTTGTAGCAAGTTCGCTAAGTTTCTGAAGGACGGGCACTGCAAACCCAAAATGTGTGCTTTGACTGGTATAGTGTCCTTACTAGACATACTGTTTGTAATTTTATAGATGCCGGTGAATACTGTTTGAGCATGTGCTGTTCAGGATAAAGTCTATCAGGTTTTGTTTAAGGATAGAACCTTGCATTTGTATCTGCTGTAGCTTGCAGCGTGCTCCTAGGGAGTTTGGTGTATTACAAACTGCACATGTATGTGAAATGCTTTATAGGATAGAATGTGTCCCCCTGTATCTAGAGGAATTAAAATAGTCAATGTTTTAAGCAGTGAAGAGGCTAATTCAGGACAAACTACTTGTCTTTCTGAATAACTGACAAACCCAAAACACCACAAGCCAGTGGGAAAGAAAAAGTTTCAAGCTTTTTCCCAAATTCCCTTTTTAGGAGGGTAAACTTCTCATTGTGTTCCCTGGCAAGTGCAAGCTTCTCAGCATTGTAGTATAGTTCATGCTTGAGAAGTCTCTCACTAGCTATTGTGGTAGCTGTAAAATCTAGCATTTTTGTTGCTAGACCTGACTGCATGCTTCTGTTGATGTCTTCATTCCCTAATAAGGCTGTTTAAAAAAAAAAGAGTATTTTCTTCAGTGTTTAAGGCTGTAACCACTTAATAATGATAACAAAAACTACTACTGTGGATTGAGGCCTCTCTGAAGCAATGTTACTTATCTTTTGTGGCTAGCATAGTCCCATGTAGCATAGTATGGTGTAGAATATCTGTTGAAGACTGGATGTTTATACCTTTGCTTTACGAAATGCTATGTCTCTGCTAAACAGTGTTACCTGTAGCTCTAACCATGGGTTGAGTGGTCAGTAAACTCGCAGTTTGCCAGGAGTGCCTACTTCTGTTGCTGTGTATAATTCATTAGTGTGTTTTAATTTATGCACTGATGCTGGAACCAAGAGATCTAGCACAACAGAAAAAAGTGCTAAAACTGATTGTGGAGATACCCTCATCCAAATTATTAGTAACGTTTTTTTTCTGAGTTCTGCTGTGGCAGTTTTGTCTGTTGCCAGAGCTGATGAGTATGTCTTCAGATCTGTGGCATTTCTGTGAGTGGGTGGATCACTGCAGTGACAGGTAACTTTCTTTACTGCAGAGTACAATAGTGACAGGTTTTTATGTATCTTGAGGGCATTTTCAGCATCCTTTATGTCATGCTAAGGTGAAGTAGCTGTGTTAGTTTTTGGGGATTTTTTTTTTTTTTTTTTTTTTNTTTTTTTTTTTTTTTTCCTGGAAACTGCTGTTTCTTTCTCCAGCTACCTAGATAGCAGGGTCTATTGCAAGATGCAATTCAAAATTATTACATAGTTTGGGGCACTGTGAAAATTGCTTTTCTTCTAACTTCCTACATGTTGCAGGAGTTCTGTGGGGGAGAGACAATGATTCAACCTGCCATGCTTCCCCCTACCTCATACTGCTGATGTGGTGCATATTTAAACTTCTTTGTGTAGTCAAGAGGGGAGGCAGATGGGGGTACCCTTGTGATAAGCCTCTGATAAAAGGGAGTAGTTGTACTGCTCTTCTTTCATGGCATGTTAGTTGTGTTATCTGTGGTAGCAGGTGGATTCTGAATGCTGTCTCTACTCTGGTTAAGAGCTACTTAGTCATTGCTTGCCTCCCAGCTTGCTGGACTTTGTCTTGCTCTGGATTCGCTCTGCCTTACCAGCTGCGGAGCACGTGGCTCTGAATGATCACTTCATGAAACATAGCAAGAGTAGCCTGCGAGTTTTGGTAGCCTCTTAGTAGTAATTCTCGTGTTTTGGTACTGTGTCTTTAGGGGAAGTGGTAATGTGTGACATGGATTCTGTTAAGAATATCTTATGTAGGCTTCAACAGACAAGTGTCCATTCCATTTTTCAAGCCTGTAGTACAGAGGCATGCTTGTGTTAATCATATTGATTAGTTCCATAATGGCAGTTTCTTAGCTTGTCTAGAAATTAAACTTAATTTTTGAAGTTTTGCATACCTGAGAGCTCACTAAACCTGGAGCAGTTCTTTTACCTGACTTGCTGTAGCAAAGCAGCTTTGATGTTCATGGATATTTGATTTGTCTTCAAGGACATACTGTTTCTTCAGGTTTTATGCTGTATTCTCTCAGCTTTTTAGCTTATTGCCATGATAAATCTTGCAGATTGTCTTGTCATTATTTGCCTTTTGACTACTGTGACTACCTGTAACTCTTAAGTATTTTGAAAAAAAGTAATTCCTAATATGCAACAGAAAAGTAGTGGGCAGATTCTGAAATAACTGAGGCTCAAACTTCAGCTCAGCCATTACTGATGTTTGGCTGAGCCTGGTAGGAGTGCTAGATAACACTCGGTATGACTCAGGAGCACAGGCAGGGTGTTTTTGTTCAAAGGGTCGAGTTGGGTGGTGACCTATGTCATGGGGTGGATGTGTGGCTGTCTGCTTAGGGGAGCTACATGCTGCAGTTGTTGACTGCCTGTGTAGGAGGTTCATACAGTCATCCTGCTCAGCTTGCATGCTGTTTACATGGGCTGTGGGAACCTTTCGAAAGAGTGCTGGGAATGACTCGAAAATAAAAAGCTTGTTTGGTGGCACAAAAGAAATGTTAACATTTTATTCCTTCATGTTGCTGTTGTTTACACTGCAGTGTGGTGGGAATTAATTGCATAGGTTAGGTATGACCAAGCAAAGATTAAAAAAGAGAAACTTGAAACAATCTACCCTATCATAACTTTTTTTTCTGAAATTACAGACTGAGGGTTCCTGAGTTATATTCCTTCATAGGGTTGTCATTTTGTTACATGTGGCCTGCTTAGCTGCTGCTGAAAGGAATGGGTCCAAACAGCTTTTGCCACCTCCAGACTCTTCTTGTGCTAGCTGTTGAGTAATCTGACTTCTTGGTAATCAATTTTGTGCTGTTGGTTTTCTACCATTTTAGTTCCCTGAATTAAAATGAAAAGGGAACTAAAGCTCAAACCAAGTTGGCTCAGTGTGAGATGGCATGTGCATTAGAGCTGACACTAGGGATGCATAGCTGGTAGTGAATCTTATGGGCATTGACTGTGTGTTATATTGGCTTAACTGTGCCCTGAAACACCTTAGCTGTGGTTTGATGATCTGATGAACCTTGTGTGGAGTATGTGCTTCAAGCAAAAGGACTGATTTTACACACCTCCACCCATCTTTTTGGCTTTTGTGTTTCTGCTATCTACTCTTCAAATCCATCTGATTGTGAACCAATTTTAGTGCTAGGTACTTCCTGACTTCTTAGTCTTTTGAGTAAGAAGAAAGTGGGGATTACCCCTTCTAAAAGCAAGAAAAATTAAACAATCTAAAAATTCTTACAATACAAATATTGTTGTATGTACCATACTGTAAACTGTGTGTGTAACAAAACCCCACTGTCAGCTACTACTGCCCATTCAACCTACAAAATTGAGCATGCATTTTCATCTTCAGAGGCTTTCCCCTGGAGTTCTCTTGATAGTTGTGCCAGTCTGGACAAACTAATCCTTTTATTCAGTAAAGCTACATTTAACACAGTGATCAAAGCTACAGTGTGCAGAAATTTTAGTATTCAAATCTGTAAAACACAAGGGAAACAAATTGCTCTGTGAACAGCAAAGCTAACAAAACCTGGTTTCCTGTGGATTTGGATTCTCTGCTACTGTATTCCACCAGTGCAGTAACAGAGTCCTTATTACTGTCCTGTTGTCTTCAGTGACTTCCCATATCACAGTGTGTTGAGATTCTGCAGCCTGACTTACTAGGGTACTTCCGTATAACCTAACCTTTTTTTTTTTTTTTAAATTTGCTAGCTGGGCTGAAGGCAGCATGTGCTGTGAGTATTGCAGAGCTGTTGTGTGTGCTTGCTGGCTGCTGGTGAAGAGGGGAGGAAAGAAAGTGTTATTCAAGAATTCTACTGATTGTAGAGCTGAGAGTTTAACTTTTGTGCTAGTCTCTCTGCCCTTAGTTGCTATCTCAAAAAAAAAAAAAATCATTACAGGACATACGTATGCTTTTGTCTTTCTTGGAGAATCACTTTTTGGGAAGATACGGACTGCCCCTGAAAAGTTTAACGTATAAAACTTGTAGTAACTCCATTCCTCAAGATCAGTCTTGCTACAGATGTTTATGCTGTTTAATAAATCATGTAATCCTTTTAGAAAAGTATGTTAAGCTTGTACTTTTTTCGGCGGAGGTTGTTTAAATTAAGTTTGGAGATTTGAGGAATTGTTGTATAGAAGCATATTGTCTCATAATGAATTTCATAATTTTTCTGATGCTTTTGGTCTACCCTTTAAGATGATTGTTGTTGAATTTAACCTGTTTTGAAACTGTTTAGTTAGCATTTCAGACTAGTCTTTACATTATGTACTTACTTGAGAGTGCTGTATATTTACAAAGTGTGTACTTGGAATGCTGTATTCAGTTTGCGGTGTACCAATTGTAACCTTTTCCAAAACATTTTATGTACCTCCTAATTATTTTTAGCAAACACCATTCTTAAGTGTAAGAGACAATAAGTCTCTTTCTGAATTTCTTGCTAAAATCCAAGAAAGTTGGTGAGTAGAATCTTCACCATGACATGTAATACATTGATGGTTGTTCTTTCTGTTTATCATGAATTTATCTTTCTATCTATCTTGGTTAGACTGCCTGAAGTTCTCATACTTCCTTCTCTTAATGTTAATTTTTATGTGAGCGAGTCATGCCACTTTTTGTTTTCTGGAGCATTGGAGAATATGTGAAGTGGCTCAGGTCATCTACTATTGGCCCTTTTCTGCAAGTTTATATTACCACTACTTCTTTTGATGCCTTGGTGCTGGCATCTAAACACAAATAATTCTTTCCTTTGACACTAAAATTAATTCTACTTAATAGTCTCTTGAGACTTTGGGAAAGGCTTTTTTGAAAGTTAGTTTCTCAGCAATTTCTCCTTATTTCACTGCTGTTGTTACAAAATACTACCACTATAAAAAACTTCATGGTTTCTGGAAAGGAAATTATGCTGTGTATATTCTCTGATACCAACCTGTGTATGTTTTATGATAGTAGTCTCTAAACAATTGTTTCAGCCAGCCTCCTAAGGCTTGTTTTTTTATTAACTTTTTTTTTGTAACACACTAAATCATATTTACTGTCTCTTTTAAATCTTCATAAGTACTGTGTTTTCTCTCATTCTAATATTAGATATGTTTAGGAGGAGGTTAATGCAATTTAAAAAATATTTACAAATTATCTTTTTTTTCCTCTTGCTCCTCTGACATAATCCAGTTCTGTTTTCTGCTAATAACATAAGAAAATGCAAAAGTACTGGATTTTCTCCAAATGAGATGCTAATGTTTTGGGTTGCTTGGCTGTGTTCCATTTTCCAAAATTGTGTAGTGGAGTGCTGGCAGCTGAGAAATGCGTGTGCTTAGGTAGTTTTGTGTTGATTTTGGACTTAGCATCTAGGAGGCCTTGGACACTTGGGCTGCAATAACCCCATGCACTGCTACAGGCTTGGGGAAATGTGGCTGGAAGGCAGTCTAGCAGAAAGGGACATGGGAGTTCTAATTGACAAGGGGCTGAATATGAGCCAGCAGTGTGCCCAGGTAGCTAACAAAGCCAATGGCATCCTGGATTGTATTAGAAATAGTGTCCACCAGGAGCAGGAAAGTGATTTTTCTCCCCCCTGTACTTGGTATTGCTAAGGCCACACCTCGAGTATTGTCTAGTTTTGGGCATTTCAGTACAAGAACAATACTGAGGTGTTGGAATGAGTGCAGAGGAGGGCAGCAAAGCTGGTGAAGGGCCTGGAGAATAAATCTTGTGAGGAGTGACTGAGGGAGCTGGAAAAAAGAAGAGGCTGAGGCAAGACCTCATCGCTCTCTACAACTACGCGAAAGGACATTGTGGAGAGATTGGTTTGGGTCTTCTCTCACAGGTAATTAGTGATAGAACAAGAGGAAATGGCCTCAAATGGCAACAGGGTAGGTTTAGACTGGAAATTTTTTTTTCACAGAAAGTAGTCAGGCATTGGAATGGGCTGCCTAGGGAAGTGGTTGAGTCCCCAACCCTAGATGTGTTTAAAGGTCATGTAGATGTGGTGCTTGGGGATGTGTTTTAGGGGTGAACTTTGTAGGGTAGGGTTAATGGTTGGACTTGATCCCAAGGGTCTTTTCCAACCTGAATGATTTTGTGACTCAAATGTAATATATTCTGTCAAGCTGACAGTTTTGATAGGGGCATCCAAACATTAAAATTCTTGCATCTATATTTTAATGTGAATGTTCTGTTTTAAAATGTTTTTATTAAATGGTTTAAAAACAGAAGAATCACCACACTGGATCACACTGACATTCATTCTCTCCTAGGGTCCTGTGTTAGATAGCAGGCAAGAGATCAAATTATGTACAGGAACCTGCAAGTTCCATGATTCTTCCCATGACCCATCTGAAAAACATGTGGAAGTGTATGCAGGGGGCACGTTGAGAGCACAGTAAGTGTTAGATATTTTTCCTGCTTTCTCTCCAGCCACTTCCAGTTCAGGGAATCTTCGAGCCTGAGATTGTTTCTGTTTATTCGCTAACTCTAGAATGGTTTCTTTTCTGTGAACTTGACCAGTCTCTCCTTGAATCCATGTAAATTTCTCATGTCCATTGTATCTTTTTGCAATGAATTCCACCAGTCTGTTACTATTGCCTGAAGAGTTACTCATGCTTTTAAGCTTCATTAGCTGACTAGTGTTTGTGTTGGAGGGAGCAATGAAGTCAGTCAGGTACCACTGTCCTTTGCTTCAGGTGTAGTCCATTGAAATTGGTGATATATTTGGTCTAAAATAGACCATTTTTCAGGACCCATTTTCTTAAATATTCTTCTCTGAAGTAGCTTGCATCTGTTAGAAGGCAGTATTTCTTCACTAGCTGCTGAAATTTTTCTGTTTATTTTATTGAAAAACAGAGATACTTTTTGGGTACCAGTGCTTACCTGTGTTTCAGGATTGTAGTTTAAGCGGTTACAACTGAAGTTTATCCTATGGGGGGGGGGGGAAGTTTACTGAAGAATTGCTTGACCCTGTGGAAATGATGCGTACTGAAGTAAGGATGAGGAATTCTCTCATCTGTGTCTCCAGGAAATGGCAGCTTCTGTGTTGTTGTTCCTGTGTCTGTCTTTTAGCCAGGTTAATAACGTCAGCTTCGCAAATCAAAAGTTTCAGTGTTTTGATGATACGGATCATAAAAAAAAACCAAATAACCAAAAAAAAAACCCTCTCCAGAATCTTTCTAAAATGATAAATCACAGAACCTCAGCTCTTGTAATTGAAGTTATCTTTTGGTCTGCTGTATTTATTTTCAACTTTAGCATTGCATGAATGAGTACTTTTGTGAAGAGTAAATTTACTGGTTTTCTGTAAACTAATGAAGCCTTTATTTAGTTGTGTAATTTGCAGAAGATACATGTGTAAGAAATAAATAGAATCTTAAAGTTCTAAGAGATCAGTTGCTTGTTTTTAAAGTGTTATCTCAAAAGCTGATTTGAAATAATCCTAGGTGTTGGTGTTGTGTTTTTTTTTTTCTTTTAAGTTATTTTGTTGTGATGTGTTTGCTTATTTAGGGCGGTCTTGGTTTTTTGTCTAATTGATGGCTATCGTGAAGAGAATTCTGAAGAAAATTGTGATGCATTTTGATTTTGTGGTTCATTTTTTGTTTCCACTACAGATAGGCTTTCATATCAGTTATCATGGAGTACAGATTTACAGAATGGTTTAGATTAGAAGTGACCTCAACGATCATCTAGTTTCAACCCCCTGCCATGAGAAGGACATATTCCACTATACTCGGTCACTCAAGGTGTCATCCAGCCTGGCCTTGAACACTTCCAGGGAGGGGACATACATGACCTTCTTGGACAACCTCTTCCAGTATCTCACTGTCTTCACTGTAAAGAATTTCTGCCTAATATTCGGTCTAAACATGCCCTCTTCCAGCTTAAAGCCATTCCCTCTCATCCTGTTACTACAAGCCTTTGTAAAAAGTCCCATCCCAGCTTTCTTGTAGGCCTGCTTCAGGTACTGGAAGGCTGCTATAAGGTCTCTACAGAGTCTTCTTTTACCCATGCTGATGGGCATAGATAAATGAAATCCATGTTTAATTCTCCAGTCATTGGAGCATACACTTTAAATTTAGTCATTAAAATATCTGTAGAAAGTTAAGTGCATGAAAGTTTGTTCCATTAGTAGCTACAAATGTAAATTTGTCAAACTTCTTGGGAATGTACTTTTATTCCCTCAGAACAAAACTGATTGCCAGTTTTTCAGTGATAACACAATCTAGAAAAATGCCAGGAACTTTTAGTTTAACATTATTTTTTTGGAGGATAATGAAGTTAATCTTTGAAGAGCAGTAGTTTTCAAATATGCTTAAGCAATTTAGAAACATAAATTTTACCATCTTTGTACTGTGCAAGGAAGGAAACCAAACTGGAGTAGAGTTAATTTAACTTCCAAAAACTGAAAAATGCAGCTGATTGCACAAGTGGTTGTCCAGTATTTGCAATGAAGGTCTTATTCTTGTATGAATCTTTGTAAGCTTTAATTTAAACATCTGACTATAAAATTGTCAAAAGATTTGGTCAGGTATGATCAGGGTGAATTAGCAAATGAGAATTCAGAACTTAATTAGGAAAGTGTGATATTTAAACTATTATTACTGTCTTGAATCATGTTTATTTGCTCATAAGGAGGACATGTAAAAGTATTCTGTAACTCTCTTTAGAATCAATGCCTTTGCAATAGTACTGCTGTTTTCTTTGCCAGCACATCTGTCGTATGACAGTAGGCAAAAGACTTCAGAGTCTGGGAAGTGCTTTAAGTGAAAACCTTAGAAGATGGTTGAAACTTTACAGTTAAGTTAAATTGTCTGTTTGTGATATGAAATGTGATGGTAGCTTGTTTGGTTCTTGACTATGATTCAAATACATATTTGTGTGGCAATAGGAGGACTGCAAAACTTGTTGTATTACTCTTGTTCCAGCTATCAGTTCTTTTTCTGTGCCTTATCTGGGTGTTTGACAATTGTTTAATTGAAAAGTTTCACATGCTGTTGAAGTGTTATTGTTAGAATAAGCGCTTCATTCCCAAGGAGGGTATAATCTCATGGCTTGGAAGGGAGAGTTACAGTGTAAGGGGAGGGTTGTTTTCACTGTCCTAGATAGCAGACTTGTTTATTTTATAAATACAGATTTTTTTTTTCTCAATAGCAAAGGCCAGGACCTTGGCTAACTGTAAATACTTTTGAGTGGGCACAAGTATTTTACAATAGTTCTAAGAACTTTTGTTGAGAATTCCAATGCTATAACATCCAGTGTAACAAGTGGGAATCTTGTCCCTTAGAAGCAGCAGTAATAAGGATGAAACTTATTTATTTTTGCTTGTGTAGTTGTAATAACCCTGTCAGGTATAGTGATTAGCACTATACCTGACATAAATGAGGAATACTATCAAAAGAATGACTTCAAATAGCTTTTATAGTGGCTTGCCACTGGAACAAGGGGTATTGCATTGTTAATTATCAAGGGCAAAAGAAGTATGTATACACACGCTATTATTCTTATTTGGATCTTGTTTTGCTTTATTATGTGTATTAATGTGTTATGCAGCTACTTGCGTATGTTAGTGCTGGTAGGAATGTCTTTCACAGATTCTAAATATTGTCTAGTAGAAGAATTGCATCTGCCTATTTTTTTGTGTAGCTGTTGGTGGCTAAATATAAGGGGTTTTTTGGTTTTTTTTTTGCGTAAATCTTTTGGCCCATCCCCAATCACAGAATAATGGAGCTGACTTGTTAGCAAACTGAGTTTAGAAATTGTTGAGTAATGAAGGAGACATCATTTAATTCTTTCAAGAATTTCTGATACCGTACAGCTTAAGGTCTTGGGACAAAAGCTTTGATCTTGAATGGAGGGAGTTTGTGGACATAGTCATGTTAGGACTGGTCACAACCCCCCCATACAAGAATACTGAGCACTGCAGAAGTAAGTTCAAATTTTATCTCCTTCAGTTTAATTGAAAACAATGGTCCCAAGTACTTGGAGTGTTTTTTTTTAATCTTTGCTCACTGCAGCTCTCATTTCTTTTGTTCGTCAAATCCATATGAATCTTTGGACCAAGCTGAGTGCATCCATTAAATGATTTTGTTGGACAGCATTGTGGTGGTCTTTTCATTGTAGGTTGTCACTGTTACATAGGAGGCTTTGCATAGGTCATTAATATTACAAATTTGAGCTTTTGGTAGGCGTGTGATACCTTCACCAAGAACCCTGAGTTTCTTTGTTGGTGAGTAGGCATGAAAGCTTGCATTCACTTTGCTGTTTTTTTGGAAGTCAATGCTAAGGTTTTTTCTTACCAGTGTTAGGGAAGTGGAGAAGTTTACAGATTTAAAAACTTTTGACTTCGTGATTTTTAAGAGAGCCATAGTTAAATGCATTCTGTGAGGTTTCTGATGTTTCGTAGACTAACAAAAGGTTGCTTTATTAGTAGCTTTAATGAACAAATCGCTTTACTGGCGTAGACATACTGGTTGCTTTGTCGGTTGGAACAGCTATGGGTTCTTGTTTCAATTCACTATTGTACTAGAGTAGAGAAGTGATAGCCATTGACCTTCTGTTAAAGCACAATAAAAAGTTTTTTTGTGAAGAAGGAAAGTGTGGTGAAAAGAGCAATGCAGATCTCTGACTTGAGTTCAGCAATGTAAAAATTAAGAGCCCGTGTACCTCTCCTGTTGCTTTTCTTGCTAGGTGGCTCAATACACTGAGCCACCTGAAGCAAGAAAAGGAGAGACTGACTTTATGAATGCTCCTTTTTCATGGAACCTGTGTGTAAAGTAAGAAGATATTTGTATTTTGACTTGAAGGAAGCATATAAAGTAGGTGCTTATTTAGTTCTGAATAAGAAATGTGTTAGTCTTAAAAGTCTTTTTGAAATTATTATTGATTGTCTGGTTTACGTGATTAACACACCTGAGTTAACTATAGCTTTTGATTGAGTAATGAAAACATGGTTACTTAATTAAATTACTTCCTAAGAGTTTGATTAAATGAGTAAATAGTAATTTCATTTTCTGGCTGTAGGTAATATTAAGACAAAAAGGAAATTCGTTAGATAACTTCAGACTTTCGTTAATAACTATTATTTCTTGAAATTGATGTCTGCAATGAAAGGATGTTAAATTAGGTGGAATAACATTTCAGTCCTCCAGCTCATTCTTAGGGTTACTAGATTGCTTAAAATACTTACCGCTTGTAAAAGATGAGCATCCTCGTGCAACTAGAACAGTGTTGCAGTGGAAGCTGGGGATTCAGAGAAATTTACCAAACTAATTTACAATACATAATGTGAAGTTATTATGATTAAAAGGACTGGGAACTTTATTTTTAATGAAAGCACTGTACAAACCCAATTACTGTTCCCTACAAATATTTTTTTAGACAAGTACAGTGTAGCTCATGTTTTGTGGCTGGGTGGCTTCTGGTTTACTGATTGGCATTAGAGCACTTGTTATTTTGTGGGAACAGCTGCTGAAATAAATATTATACTTAAGTTATACTTCAAGTTTTGTCATAGAGATTGTGTTGTATGCTTGGCAGTTGGGTGTAGTTCATAGTACTGTCTATATTGCAATAAAGTGAATCACTGTTTTTCTTACAGAGCAGTTTTATGCCTTAATATGCTCCTAATTCCTCAGGAAAGCAAGTTTTCCCTGAGAGAATTTCTGTAACAATCAGTGAATCTGTCCTTGCATACATTTATCTACGTTTCTTAGGGCACAACTGTCTCAGAAATGAACTTTTTCTTTTAAAGTTAGGAATTAATTTGGGTATGCTTGTAGATTACTGCTACATTAAGGAGAACCTGATCCTAATTTGCTGCCATGGTCTGTTTAGCAGCTATAGCTTAGCAGTGTGTTTTAGAGGAAGTACTTTTTTAGTTCCTTTTTGTTTTCTCTTGAATCTTACAGCATTAAAATGTCATTCATGTAAAATTTGCATGGCTTTGCATGGAAGCAACTTAAAGCAGGAAAGGAGTTCTATTGTCCCCATCCCATGAAGGTATGGGTTGGAGTTCACTGCCACTGTGTACAGTGCCTTCTTTCCTACCTCTGATAGTGTTTGCCTTCCCTGCTTCTCATCTTTTCCTCTGTGGTCTTTCAGCGTGTACTATGAGGTTTGTTTTGCTCTGGTGCATTATTTTCTTGGTACTCTCTCCCTGTCTGCTTCTAGCTGCATTCCCTCCCCCTCACCTCTTGCTTATCCAGTTCTGGCCTCTTGCCCTTGTTTTAAACTTTAATGCTGTTTTTGTAATTTTATACATTTTCAAAATACTTGGTTTTCCTTTGTAAACTTAAAAAATTACTTGAGTCATCCCTGCTTTTTGAAGGATCCATCTCTTCCTGAGGCTGTTTTAGTACCCTCTTCTGCCAGTTAAATGCTCTGAGGTGTTCTGTAGCTGCTCTGTGCTTGCCACTGAGAGGGTACCTCAGCTCTCCAATGTACAAAATTAAAAGACAGCTGTTATCCTCTGAATTGTTTAAAACCAATTAAGGTAGCTGAGGGTTTTGGCTACTATAAAAATACTGCAGAAGTAGTCAGCATGGACATGTAGTTTGGAGGTAGCAGTTGAGACTAAAAAGGATAAATGTTTCTAAATTCTCAGTGGAAAAGTATAATTAAGGTAAGGGAATAGAAGAGGCTGTGACTTGGAATACTGCTTTTTAACCCTTTGTCCAACTGTGTGAAAAGTTGTGTTTTAACAGCCTGCTCTTGGGGAGCTACTTTTGAGCTTGTCTTTTTATTATAATGGACTGCATACCATCTACCACTTAGGTATGTGGTGGTTCTGGTGCAGTTTCCATTTGAAAGATACAGTAAGTAAAGAAATGGCTGGATTCTTGCTGTCTAGAACTCTGCTGCAGTTAGCTTTTTCATTATACGTTTCTTCATCAGTATCAACCATCCATCTCAATAACAAATGACAGGCCACAAACTGCATGTATTGAAGAAGACACAACTGAGATCTGTTCATTTTAAAAGCGGCAACCATCGGAACAATAAAAAGTGCATTGTTTAGCCCCTAGATATCACTGCATCTGCAATAAAGACAGTGCATTTGTCTTTAAAAATGTATATATCAAAAACTGTTCCTATAGAGTACTAGCAAAATCTTTGAATATCATGGAAGAATCATAGAATCACAGAATGGTTTAGGTTGGAAGAGACCTTA
>VWZI01000137.1:0-47430 GCA_013396835.1 Psilopogon haemacephalus
AATTTCTCACACAAATTCTCCAATTAGCTCAAACCAACACAAAGTTATCAGATCATGTTATTCCCTTCCCTTTCCTGCCTACCCTCTATTTAAGCAGGAGGAAGTTCAAGGGAGCTTCCTGTCTGTGGCTTTTTGCCTTCCCACTTGGTAGGGAGGATTTTTTAATTTTCCTGCACAGTTGGGCCTAATCTATTGGCATCCATAGAATCATAGAATGGTTTAAGTTGGAAGTGGCCTCAAAGATCATCCAGTTCCAACCTCCTGCCATAGGCAGGGACACCCCCCATTAGATCAGGTCGCTCAAGACCTCATCCAGTCTGGTCTTGAACACATCCATCTGGTTTTGGATATATCTGTATCTCTGTTCATACCATTTCCCTTAGTAACTTCTATTTTATTGTTGCAGTAGTTGTTGTTTAAAATTACTTTTTAAACTTCCAGTTCTGTGCAAGTCATTTTGCTTACCCCTCTTACTTCCTCTGCCTGTGTTTTCTGTGAGGGGAAAGGGGGGTAATCTAAATTCTGCCCCAGGAGGTTTTTGCCCTGGGAAACCTCAAATGGTGACACTACCTAGAAAACTAATGCAACTCCACCCTGCTTGCATGTTCCTCCATTTCTTTACGTGTCCCATCCTGTTTCTCGCCAACTAGTCACATCTTCCTTTTAGAAAGAAAAAGTTAACACTGGCCTCCATCACCTTGGGCAGTCAATAAGTCACCTTCTTGTAGCTGTTCAAATCCATCCTTCAGCCAAATACTGGCAGGACACTGATGTGCTATCCCCAACCTGACAGTCACCTGGTCCTGTTGCCTTCTCATATTCTGTCACTTTCTCTCCATCTGCTATTTCAGTGTCTGATATTTAAATTACAAGGTTCTGGGCCCATGGATTGATTGTCTCTTTGGCCTGTGTTTCTAAGCATGTAGCCCTTTGGAGTCCTGGTCAATGATCAGGAGTCGAGATGTTCCCAATACAAGCTGTCACTATCTGTGTGGAGTGGCACTTGAAGGAATGTAATGCATGCCTTGCCACTGTCTTTTGCAAAGAGTATGTGCACCTTCATCTTCATCCAACCAGTTCCAGCCTCTTCTCTATAAGAGTCATAGTTCTTACCCCACTACTCCTAGTCTTTAAACCTGTTAAATCCCTACAATACTGGATTTCTTTTCTCTATCTGCTCTTCATTCCTGCCTGCCTGACTTAGTTCAAATTGCTTCCAAGGTGCTTAAACTCAAACAGGAATGTCACTGAGAGTCACAAAAGGGAAGGAGATCACCACTTTTCAAGGCCAGTTCACCTTAGCACAGAGTAAACACTACAGAAAATGTATTTGCTTCTTGGCTGGAATGAGGCAGAGAAGGTGCCTGGTGATTTAGTTATCACTAGGAACAACTCAAGCATATGCCATAAACATGGAATTCTTGGTAGTCTTAATTCACTTAATTCTACTAAGTCACAGAAGATACAATTACTTTTATATAGCCTTTGTAGAAGGAATAAAATTGGCATAATCTGGATGCTGTCTTGCCAGAATTAATATCCTTGTCTAAAAGAATACCCAGTGAACTTGTTTAAAATCCTGTAATAGCTTTTGTAAGTGTTTACCATGGTTTTAAAAAATATATATTTATCCTACCTCAATTTAAAGAAAATAAGTTTTTTTTTCTTTTTATTCCAAAAGATAAAAGAAATACACAATGTGAAACAGTGTAACATGGAAATAGCAGCAACAACTGTGAGCAAGTTTGAAATCAGGAAAACAACACTTCAAGTCAGGACAACAGACTCCACTGAGAGGGGAAAAAACATGTGAAAATATTTATATTTGTCCTACCTCAAAGTTGAAAAGAGAATTATTACTGCTTCAAAGTTTTCCCAAGATTGAGAAAGTGTAGAGTATGAAATAAGATTTTTTTTTTCTTACATGTATATCATATTACAGCGATCTGTGCTTTTGCATTCACTCGTGTCTTGAACAAGACATGTAAAGCTCATATGTAGGAATTTGAAAAACACAATATAACCATTTTTAAAAGTAAGGTCAGATCACAGTCAACATTTATTAATTCTTCATAATCTCAGGTCAAGTCCTTTTTTCTTTTATTTTTAATGCATTGTTTAAAAAATATTTGCCAGTTACCTTCTATGTATATCATAGCATTAAATCATAGCATTAAATTAATGTATTACACTAGATTTATTTTTCTATTATTTCCTGCTTGCACATAGCTGGCAAAGGTAAGATTTTTTTGTTTGGCTGTTTTTTTCTTTGCTAAAATATATTTGGTGATAGATCTACTATTTGACAGTGTGTTTCATACTGATAGATTTACTTAAAAAGATGGTGATCAGTCATAGATCTTTCTGTAGAATTAAATGTAGCAAGTATTTATATTTTTAAATGCATGGCTTTGCTTATTTGTGCCCTTTCATGTAATAACAGATCCTACTTTCACAAGCTGCATCGTCTTAAGTAGTTTATCTTACAATTTCTGTTCATCTGGGTAACTGTATCAGAATGTTGAATCTGTTTCATTTCCAACGTCCAGTGTCCTGATTTCAAAGTACTCAATTATTTAACAGTATTTAATACTGATTTTCTCTTACTAAAGGAGAATCTTTTATGTTTGTGTAGTTAACCAGAGAAAAAATAATCTTTAAAGAAGATTCAGCTGTATGTAACTTGTACATAAGATCAACAGCAGAAAAAATTATTAATCCTTTTACATTTCTGTCATCTGTCTTCCTGTAAATAATGCTTTAATGAATCTGGCATTCATTTAAGAATAAAAACTTAAAAGAAATGTGGAAACAATATATATTAAAAATACTGGTTTTGGACAACTTTTATCTAAAATATTTGGATCATTTTGGAAACTATAGGTAGTTTCGCATTGTATTTTAGTACTTTTGATAATGCAGTTGTTGTGTCTATCAGTAGTTTGTCTATGAATTCATGTGTTTAAATGTATTTAAAGGACACTGATTAAGACAGGATATTTCATGTACCTATGTCAAAATATGACCTGAGTTTGTCATTGGTAATAGGCTGCTCTATGGTCATGGAAATAGTTAATCTTTGCAATTACATATGCAGCTGATCTTAATTAAAATATATTCTGCTGTTTCTCTATGATAATGGTCTCATACCTTACTCCATCGATGTATTGTCATACTGTTTATTTGCTGCATCCACCTTGGTGAAATCTGTCACATGGATTTGACTCTTGCTTTGACAATGCAAAGCCAAGTGATATGAATTAGTTTCTGCATCTTTCCAGGATGTGATGCTGCAGATCCTTCAGCTTGAATTAAATAATTCTCTCATCCACAAATACAGCTGAAAGTTGGACTTGACATGGATCAATATGATCTGGGGCTAAATTTCTAAATGTGACTGATTATGTTAGCATCATGCCCACAGATCAATATTGAGTTTTATTATGAACCTGACTCTGTAATTGGGTTTAATCAATAAACTTTTGTCTCCTTTTCTTTAGAAATTTTAGGTTTGTACTATGCAGGTTTTCAAAATTGCATTTAGGATACACTTAGATCTATACTTTTCTAGTAACGAATATAAAAAGACCTAGGTTTGAATTTACAGGAACAAAAAGCTAAGACTCTATTGAAAGGGGAAGTCAATTTTTAAGTTGATAGGACTGTTCACCCCAGTACAGTCTATAGAATCCAAGACAGCTAATGTGCTAATACATAACTAGTCCTTTCGGGCACTGTAAGGCTTTTTCTGTCCATACTTGATAGATAATTCACATTGAGGACTTTGACAAAACATAGCATTAATGAAAGCAATCGCTAGAGCTTCTCTTTTGATAAACCCGCGGGGTTTAAAGGCGTTGAAAGATGCAATCTGTGAAGAACAATAAATTTGGGCCTTTGATTGAAGTGCCATTTGGGATGGTATGTTTTCTCAATGTATTTACACAAAAATGCTGCTCCCTTTTTCACTACTCTTTGCTGGAAGGTTGAAGGAGCTCTTTGCCATTACTACATTAGGGTTTGTCTCATTAAAAGCCGAGTACAAAAAGAAGGCTGGAAATGACCTAGCTCAAGCCAGTGTGTTCATTTCTGCTCCAGTTTGCCATTTGAGAAGTAGGCTTCAAGCCATGGTGAATATTTCTATGAGTGGTACTCTGATCTGCAGTAAAGATGCTCTTTCTTATGTGAAGAAATAAATAAACCTTTTCTTCACAGTGCAGAGAAGGATATTTTATCTGGTTATTTTGCTAAAATTAGAAACAGAGACATACAAAAGCAGAAAATTGTAGAGCACTTTTTTTTTTTTTCCATACTCATAACAGTTGTAAATTATAACATTTGGAAAGCTCTTCTAGAAAAGAGAGATTTTAAATTTGTTTTAATGTATTATGCCATATTTTCTGGTAGCTCTTCTGAGTTTTGTTTAATCTGTCAGAGGGTAGTAACTTCAATTTTTTTCACTGTTACAATCCATAGATTGTTATGATAGAAAAACTATTTTTAGTTTAAAACACAACATTTTATAAGTCACCTGCAGATGTCTACTTATGTCACTTGTTTCTTTGACATATTTTCAAGTTCACATATTGAGACTTTTATACCATGTGTACACTTGCGGTTGCAAATCTACATGCAGTCATACGTATTGTTCTGAACATTTTTCTTTGTACGAACAGATACAGACCGTGGTCAGAAACATGGCATGGATGAGTTTATTTCTGCTAATCCCTGCAAATTTGACCATGCCTCCCTTTTTAGACTGCTTCAGAGGCAGACCTTGGATCACAGATTGAATGACTCCTATTCTTGTTTGGTGAGTACTGGCTGGAAGGTAGATACAAAGAAGTGAGAAAGAGTTGTTACAAAGTAGTCCTTTCTTCCTAGTTCATTCAATAGCTATGCTTGTAGTTGGAATAAAGAGTCTAATCAGTTGGTTTCTAATTTTAAAATTATACACTTACAAGCTGATGCTGTGCCACTCAATACAACGCAAAGAGACCCAAATGGTCTCCAGTTTTATCAGCTGAAATTTGTCATGTTTCCTTTGGAGGTTTGAATAAAACCAGAACATTTTGATAATGGTAAAAGCACCTGTGGTAGGATTTGTTGGCACCTATACAGACATTTTAAGGTAGAGATGTACTTACCTCTTGTGAGGCATTATCACCTATCTTGTAATTCTCCATTCCACTGTGGTGTGAATAAGGAGAAGCAATGAAAGAAGGGAAGCAGAACCTCAAGCAAGTATAGATATGTGGGCATATATCTAATAACTGAACTACAAGTAACAAATGGGTTATTAAAGAGAAACAAGTCATATGTGATCTGTGTATCAAAGTGTATGCTTTTCACATTCCAAGACAGCTATACAAAATAAGATACTGGAATAACATGCTTTCCTATTTGTAGCTGCAGTTTCCCTTTCTTACATAACATGTTCTACCTTATGTTTTGTGGATTAGGAGTTGCTCATGGAGCTGCTTCAACTTTTGTTTTTGGTAGGGAAGGTCCAACTGATTATACACCCATGTAAAAGAGGTTTGTGTGGGTAACGTCCCGAGGCTTCATTTTTTCACATGATACCATGCTTGATACAGCAACCTCTCACTAAGGACTTAAAATGCCTTATAGCATGTATTTTTTTTCACAATGCTGTCCCGACTGCAACAAAATATAACTTTTTTTACTTCTTTTTTTTTCCAGTGGTCTGACTAGCCATGTCATACAAAGAAAATGATGGGGGTTTTGCAGTTTGTTTGCGAGTGTTAAAAAAAGGGAAGCATTGATTATTTGATGACAGTTGCTTCCTTTTTAAAATGCTACCAGATAAGTATGTATAGAAAAAGTTAAATGACTCATTTTCTGTCTGTGGGTTGCACACTGAATCAAAGACGAGGCCGAAAGGTACATCTGTACGAAGTAATTGGCACTCAAAGAGAAAATGGTTAGCTTTCTAACAGTGCACTGAGGTCAAAATCTTTTTTTATAATAATAATATAGTAAGACACCTAATATAACCTTGAAATCAGGAACTTTTAGAAGAGGTTAGGTGAGATATGCAGTGCTATAGCAACCATAAACCTGATGTATTTCTTATTGTTCTTTCTAAAATTCAGCTTTTACCAAGTAGAATGGGTGACTATTTTTTGTTAGATTGCATACATGTTTGTATTAAACAATTGGGAATGTCAAGATAGCAGTAGAATATATTAACATATGTATGATTTTTTTTCTTCCTAAACAGCTCATTTCCTGTCATTTTTAGAAGTAGTGCTTCCCTTTATTTACAACTTGTACAAATAAAACAAAAAATGTGTAAACATTAATATTAAGCACAGTTCTGTATTAAAATACTATATCACATAAACATTTTTAAATTTCCATTCATCTCAGTATTGGGGAGCTGCAGTTATCTGTAGAATAGTTGGTAGGTGTTCAGGAGAGAGGTATGGGGTTGAATAGAGCAAGGCAGTCAGATATTTGTATGAAAATGACCACATTAAAACAGATCTCTTACAGAGACTGAAGAAATAAGTTCTCAAAAAAATTGTGTAATTGTCACAATTTTCTCCTATGACAAGGTACAGAAATGTTAATAATTCTTTCCTTTTGTACTGCTGGGCATTGGCATGCAGTATTTTGATATGTTTTCCATAAAAATGGAGAGAGGTCAGCGACGGTAATGACACAGTGGCAGAATTGCAATCACAATAACCACTGTTTACTATGTCTAGGGATTAGAATTAATATTGTTGCAAAAAAATCAGTTAAAATCTCTTTTCTGTCAGTGATGTACCATATTTTCTAGCAAACACCATGTAAAGTTCATTAGCTATTGCAGCATGACTGGATAGAAGTTTAAAACATTGAGTACTGTTCTCAGTGCTGGAATAAAGCTAATTGCTCTCTAGAAGCAGCTGAAGCTCTTTAATATCATTGGAAAAGTTAACTCCAAAGAAATTAATCAGAATTATTATTTAAAATTAATAATTTTAAAATAATTGAGATATTTTTTCTTACAAGAGTTGAGAGAGAATATAAAATTTAAGTTCTGGTCTTATGCAAGTCTTTTAGTAAACCATGTTTTAAGCCTGGTGTGAATATATTTTTAAGTATTGCTTAATAATTTTTTTGTGTTATTTTGTATAAATATTAAATATCTGAGCTTGCAGAATTATTCACAATGGTTAAGAAAATATTGCTCTTCATCTGCTAAACTGATGTTACAAGTTCACGACTTGCAAAAACATTTTACTTATCCAAGTTTTTTCTGTGTTTGAGTTTAGGTGTTCTCAAGTCTCTCTTAACCATTTGGCAAGGATGATGAGAGGAAAGTATCACCACAGTTAAGAAAAGAACAGAGGAAAACTCTTATTTAGAACAGCTATGCTATAGCTGTGGCTTCCCAAGGTTCATGTTTTTTCGCTGCTGCTTTTTGCACTCTAGATTTACTCAGGAACAGTTGTGATGGTGGAAGGAATCCACATTTTGTTTGAGCCTATGTCAGGGTTATGCCATTTGGTCTCATAAAGACTGGCCAAGTAAGCCCTCATTATGCCCCAGAATATCTAATTATTATTCCAGGTGAAATCATACTCATCTTACTCAGATGACTTTTAACAAACTATTAGGCTTTCTACTCCTTTACTAGTATAAAATGTTAAAAGGTCATTAGTAGTGCACACTTTACATAAGAAACAGGGTAAATGGTCAAATCATGATTCTCTGACATGGAATTTGCAACCATGGGGAACTGACCACCCAGAAACTGTGTTTTAATATCCATGTTAATGTCTCTCAGCATTACCCAAATATCCTTGCATAGCTTACAATTAATTACTTTGAAAAAAATTCCTTATTTTAAAGTGTTAGTTTATTTTCTACTAAGTTTGAAATAATTGAATCTGTACCAGACTTTGGATGTATTAACATGTTTTTGTAAACTCTCTATTTCTTAGTAGTGGTAACTCAGAACTGCAAATAGTTTCCTGACGTTTACTCCTTGCAGCAAAAGAGCTATTGTTGGATCTAGCTTCTAGTGCCTTTCACCATTACTCAGATATAAATCATCCCAGTATGAAAAGTTTATGTAATACACATAAAAAACCATATGTTTCTGTTCTTTGCTGGGTTTGAGAGCTGTGAGAATGAAAAGAAATCTCAAAAAATTGTGGGTTTGTTTTTGCCTTTCTCTTTCAGGGTTGGTTTAGTCCAGGTCAAGTCTTCGTATTAGATGAGTACTGTGCTCGCTATGGAGTGAGAGGCTGTCACCGCCATCTTTGCTATCTCAATGAATTGATTGAACATTCAGAAAATGGCTCTGTCATTGATCCAACCTTGCTTCACTATAGTTTTGCATTTTGTGCTTCACATGTTCACGGTAACAGGTAATTTTTAATTATATATTTTTACATCCAGAGCCTTTAGAGGAAGCAAATGTATTAATAAGGTCTTGCGTTTACTAGGCAGGGAAGTTGCGTGTGATAGAAATTGTCTAGTGGAAGTAGTCTCTTATTGTTATTTTTAAAAAAAGAAATATTCTTTCAGTATGTACTGTCCTAATGCAGTGTATTTGCTTGGAATTGTACAGACAGACTGATTCAAGGCTAATGGATATCACCTAGTTAAAAAGGCAGTCTTCTGTATTCTGCATTTATGCTGTGTTAGTGAATGGTGTTTCCAGTGCATATCTTGAACAATTTTTCTGTGTAAGGGAATCATAGAATCAGAACATTATATCAGTTGGAGAAGATCCTTTAGTCCAACAGTTAACATAATACCACCATAGCTATTAAACCATGTCCCAAAGTGCCATGTCTACATGCTTTTTTAGCAACTCCAGGGATGGTAACACCACTACCTCCCTGGGCAGCCCATTCCAATGCCTTATCATTCTTTCAGCAAAGATTTTTTTCCTAATATCCCATCTATAACTTCCCTGGTGCAATTTGAAGCCATTTCCTCTTGTTGTATCCCTTGATAGCTGGGAGAAGATACCAACACCCACCTCACTACAACCTCTTTTTAGGTAGCTGTAGAGAGCAATAAGATCTCCCATCAGCCTTTTGGTATCCAGACTAAACAATCTCAATTCCCTCAGCTGCTCCACATAGTACTTGTTCTCCAGACCTTTCATCAGTTTTCATTGCTCTTCTCTAGACAGTGTCCAGCACCTCAATGTCTTTTCTGTAGTGAGTGGCCCAAACCTGAACAGTATTTGAGGTGTGGCCTCACCATTATCAAGTATGGAGGCATCACTTGCCTACTCCTGCTGGCCACACTATTTTTGACAGGGCAGGATGCAGTTGTCCTTCTTGGCCACCTGAGCACTCATGCTGGCTCATGTTCTGTTGGCTATAAACCAGCACCTACAGGTCCTTTTCCAGCCATTCTCCCATAAGTCTGTAGTCTTGCATAGGGTTGTTGTGTCCTAGGTGCAGGACCTGGCAAGCACCCACCCATCCAAGCCACAAGCAGCCATTTTCCCAGGAGGATGCTGTGGAAAGATTGTCAAAGGATTTACTGAAGTCCATAGAAACATCGTCCTCATCCATTCCCTCATTCACTAAGTAGGTCACCTTGTTATAGAAGTAGATGAAGTTCATCAAGCAGGACCTGCCCTTCATGACCCTATGCTAACCGGGCCTTTTCACCTTGTTGCCCTGAACATGCTGCATAATGGCACTCAAGACAATGTGCTCAGCACCAGGGTCAGACTGACAGGTCTGTAGGTCCCTGCATCCTCCTTAAGGCCCTTCTTGTAGATGGGCATAACAATTGCCAATCTGCAGTTATCTGGGTCCTGCCCTGCTCACCAGAATTGCTGGTAATTGATGGAAAGTGGCTTGATGAGCACTTCCACCAGCACTCTAAGTTTCCTTTGTTGTATGTCATCCAGCCACATAGACTTGTGTGTGTGGTGCAGCAGACCACCAACCAACTCATCTCAGATTATGGGGACTTCATTCTGCTCCCAGTCAGGGAATGGGTGTCCAGTGAACAGTTGGTCTTACTACTAAAGAATGAGGCAAAGAAGATACTGAGTACCTCAGCCTTTTCCCCATCCTTATCCGCGATATTTCTCCCTGCACCCAACAAAGAAACAAGGTTCTCCTTAGTCTTCCTTTTGTGCTAATATATTTGTAAAAAGATTTCTTGTTCTGTTTAACAGCTGAAGCCAAATTAATTACCAGTTCAGCTTTCACCTTTCTAACTGTCTCCCTCCATAACCTAAATTTTGTAGTCCTCCTTAGTGGCCTGCTCCATCTTCCAATAACTATAGTCTCTTTTTCTATATAAACTACAACCAAATATCTCAATTTAGCCAGGCCAGTCTTCTTCCCCACCAGGTCATCTTTTAGTCTTTGGGCACAGCCTGTTCCTGCACCTCTTGAATACCATCCAGCTTTTTTGGACTAATTGGTCTTTCAGGACTGCCTCCCAAGGGAATCCATTATCCAGTCTCTGAAACAAGTCAGATTCTGCCTGCTAGAAGTCCCTGGTGACAGTTCTGCCTCCCCTGCTCTTTGCTTTTCCAATTTAGAATTCTGTCATTTCATGATGACTGTACAGCAGGTCCAATAGGGGGCCTTCCGTAGTTGACTTCCTCACCAGCTTTGTCAGGAAGTTATTCTCCACACACTTTAAGAACTTCATTACAATCAAAACACTCCCTGACACACAGGGCCACCCTACTGCCTCTCCTTCCTTTCCTATCTCTTCTGAAGAAGAGATTGATTGTGACATTCCAGTTCTGTGAGACATCCCACCATATTTCTGATGGCCACTATGTCATAGTTTCCCTGATACACAATGGCTTCCAGCTCCTCCTGTTTGTTTTCCATGCTACATGCATTAAGTTTTGACTCTTTTTCTACAATTTGTAGCATAGCAACCAATCATACTATATTGACTTCTTCTGTCTATGCTACCACAAGGGAACGTAGTGTGAACCCCAGCCAGGAAAAGGTAGAACATTTCTGGAATTCTTTCTGCTAAAGACATAGGCTGTTTCTGAAGCTGTTGATCACAGTGACATTCCTATGGTGATGTCCTCCTACCACTTGCAAGTGAAAACTTGGTTAAAAATTTTCGCTTTGCCATGCTAAGCATGCTCTTTAAAAGAAGCTTTGTACTTTTACTGTGTCTTACTCCACACTGTGAGGGAACTTGCTCTACTGTTGAACAGCAGATGCTGGAGACAGGATCATTAGACAGCTCAGGCTGGAAGGGATGTCAGGTTTCTAGATAAACAACCTTCTGGATGCAGGGTCAGTTGTGACCATATTACTGAGGGTTTTATCCAGTCTGAACCTGTTTTATATCAGTGTTTTGTCAGCCAGCAGAAGCAGGTGGGGGCTGTCATTCAGCCTGTTTTCCTGGCTGAAGAAACTAATCTCTCTCAGCCTTTCCTCAGAGCAAATGCTGTGATCTCTTACTGTCATGGTGGCCATCCACAAAATTTGTTTTAGTTTATCTATGTCTTCTTTGTACTAGAGTGGAGAGTGGGACAGGGAGTCTATTAGATTTTAGGACATCTATTTATACCTTCTTATGCACACTAGATCTGCAGAGTTTTGTAGAAAATATGCTTTTAAAATTAAAAAATAGTAAGGGAAAACATATCAGATGTTCCCCTCTCACACGATCCAATCCTGCCAGTCTGGGTAAAATACTCACAGTCCCAAAAGTCAAGTACTGTGATTCTGTCAGTAAATCCTCAAAACTGAATCCTGCTGGGACTGGTTGCAACTTATGTTGCCTTGCAACCAGTCAACCACAGAGACTATTTTACTTGTCCTCAAGACAGTGAAGAAGGGACAATCCTTAAAAGGGACATTGTTTCCTTCATTGGCTCAAGCAAAGCTTTGTCTGTGAGAACATGAGCTGGGTATTTGTGACCTGAGTGATGTGGTAGTGGAAGATTGATGTCATGTAACCCTTGATAATAATATTTTAAAATTTAGTGTTTTTAAATGTGCATGAAATGTTGTGAAGAATCTTAACATTCATACTGGTAAGTAAGAAGATTTTCTGGCTTTTACTTGGTAACCTATTCTGTGTAAAAGCATGCTTCTTTTGTCAGTTCTGAAGAACCTGACACATTCTATTTCCTATTGAGTCTAAGTCTTTGTTGTTTCTAGCCTTTTTATTACTGATTTCAACCTAACAAGACAAATATACAGTGACAATTGCTCAAACTTATTCCAAGAATTCAAAAGAAAGATAGATACATTTCTTTTTATTGCATAATCTAAGTGAAGGACAACAGTGCATGCAATGCCTGAAAATATTTCAGGGAGCACATCATTTACACCGTTGTAAGCACTCTGTATTCTGTCTATTCCCTCTGTACAGATACTCTCTGAATAGCATTATGAGTGTTTTAGGAATAAAAGAAGTGTTGAACAGAGAGGGTCTGACTAGAACTGAGATATTGTAAAAAGGAAGAAAAAAGAAACAAGAAGAAAGAAGAAAAGTAAGTCAAGGACAGAAGCAGACATACTGAAGATGACAAACACACATACGCACATAATACATCCACTCATTCATCTGCCACAGCACTAAGAAATAGTAAAAGGGAAAAAAGAATTTCACAGACAATGCACTAAAGGCCAAAGTTCTAGGCTCATCCCTGGCGTTATACATCTCATTTTTCTAAGTCAGGCTGAGAATTAGAAAGACTACTGTACAAAGACAAACAGCTTTCTACTCTAGGCATGATGTATTCAATTTATATTTCACCTTTGCTCCACAGAAGCATCTTAGACCTTCCACTAGCCTGAGAAAGATCATCCAAAATGATCTTGAAGTCAGATGATGGGGTAGCATACTAAAAAACAGTGATATCTATATTTCAAATTATTAATGTATTTTGGTCATGAATTTTAGAGTAGCAGGCAATCTAGTGACATCAGTCAAATGATCAGGTAAAAGTGTCACTCACCTTCATTTCTTGTAGTCTGTGAAGAGAAGCTCAAGCAAAATCAGGGCAAATATAAAAAATATAACGGGGCCATACCAGGGCATATGATAAACACTCTGCATCTGATTTGCTAAATAAAACTGGTGAGGAAGCAATCTCATACAATGAATGTCAACTGACCGTTAGTTGTAGCTATTCTCTTAAGATTCCAGGAATGGTTGTGGGATTGAGTATTGAATACCTCTCCTGGTAAGCTCTATGAACAAAGCGGAATGAGCTTTGACTCTTTCCACCCTTCATATGTCTCCAGAGCTCTTCTGGTAGATTTTGAACTCTTGGGTATCCCTTGTGCTCCTTTGCTGCACTCTAGGACTTGTTGCTGTTTTGTGCTGCAGGCTGTACTGCTCATACAGGCTGTAAGACAATAGCCATGGTTTTACTTCAAAACTTGTGGAATGAACACATAAAAGTAAGTTATTGTCACATAGAAGTAAATTGTTGTCCTAAATCTTTAGGGATTTTGTGGAGCACAGCAGAGACCTGAACTGAACTCTAGTGTAGGCTATGTGCAGGAGACCTTGCCACCCAGTCCCAACATCTAAGAACAGCCCCCCACTGTTTTATTTCCTGAGATACAGGTAACAAGTTTTAACAGGATTATCAAGCATACTAGCACTTCAGGTGTCTCTTATGCCAATACTGTTGATTTGGAAACAGAAATGTTTATGCAAGGTCAAGCACATTATACTGAGTTCTAGACTGAGGAATTCAAGCCTCATTCATGCCTTTCCTGGTGGGAAGAGCATTACAACTGGGCTAACGAGCTGCTTGTGTAGAAAAGGTATTTTTGCTTTTGTGGATGACATAAGATGCTTGCTTCCTAAATACATAAAAAGCAAACTATTTTAGTAAAATAACAACCTTGCAGAGTGTTGAAATTAAATACATCCTTGTTTCCAAATCAGCTGATTCCTTTTCCTTTAGTAAATAAATTCCTCTTTCACTGGTTGTGCTTCTGGTGCTGTATAACTTCACAATAAAAAGCTTCTTTGGCTGCTCTTCACAATGTTTTTCTTCTGAAATGTTACATTGTATAATCCCCTTCAAAGTCATCAGTTCACAAGGGAACTTTCTGCACTCCCATTCTGCATACCCTTGTGTATCTCTAGTAAAAGAGAAATGGACAGAACAAGCAACTATAGGATATTCCTGAATGCTGACATTTCAGTCTAAACAGTCCAGGTAGGAGCTATTGTTTTCTTTCCAATTACATTCGTTTTTGTATACTTTTCATGCTGTGACTTCTATTCAGTCACTCCTGTCTGAAATGGATGCTGGTGGGTATCACATGAAGTGCAAAGTGACTCCTTTCCACCTGCTGAGTTACAGACTGAATTGAAAAAATCAAAATTCAAGCATATTCCCTGGTTATACTTTTTTCTATTCAGAAAAACTGAATTATTGGAAGTTCATATATGAAAAGCAAAGGTGAGAGTAATGCTACAAAAATCAGTTTATAACTGAAGATAAATAGTTTCTTTCTACCTTCATTTTTAAATCTTCAGCACATAGATGTTTGCATAGAAGAACACGCATGTTCTTCTAAGTCAGTCAGTCATCTATCTCCAGCATTGACCTGATTAGAGTAAGAGAAGGGTGAGCATATACAGTATTTGCTCTTCATATTCTTTCTCTCCCAACTCTTTGCAGCTCAGAATGTGCCTGTTCAGTAACCACCAAGCAAGTGGTCTGTTTCAGATAGTTGTCCATTGCACCCCTGAACCAGAGTAAGCCTTTTGCACCCTCACCATCTTTGGCAGCAAGTTCCACAACTTAGCCTCCTCTTGCTTGAAGAACTCTAGCTTTGAACTTGACTCCTTTATTTCATTCTCTGTTGCTATTGGAAGAGATGGAGGTGAGGCCAAAAAAAAATCTTTCTCTGTTGTCTTTTCACTATTTAAGATTCAAGAAGTGAACCATGCATTGATTACACTGAATGGATATTTTCTGCTAATTCCTTATCCTTTTCTTGTAATTTCCAGTGTTGATTTGCTTCTTTGACTACTAATGAACAGGAATGGTTTCATGGAATTACCCATCAGAACACGAAGACCTCTGTCCTGAGTAGCAGTTGGCTTTCCCTTATATTTATCTACCATGATCATGTGTTGCTATTTTATTGCTGCTTGATTTCATAATATCCTTCAGAAATTCTACACTATGCCACATAACTATCATTTCAGCTACACTTACTATCAACTCAGTTATTAGCTGTTTGCCAGGTCATTTACAAATATTGTAAAAGAACACAGATCTTAGCACAGGTCCCTGCAGAACTTTACTGATGGCTTCAATAAAGTCATTTATTCTAACCCTTTTTTTTTTTTTTCCCACTGTAAATGTAAGGATGTTTACTTAGTGGCTGCTCACTTGCCTGGAAAGTCTTTGGTTAAGGACTGACAACAGATTTTTGGGAATCAAGGTACATCGTATCAGTCAGGTCACTTATCCACCTGTTTTTGATCTCTTTAGAGAACTTGAGGAAGATCAGAATATAAGATTTCAAAGGCATACAGACTTCCTCATAATTAATACTTGTCATTGGATGTGTTCCTGTGTGAACTACCCTAGGTGATCCTGTCTTGGCAGGGAGGTTGGACTCAATGATCTCTCGAGGTCCCTTCCAACCTATAAGGCCTTGTGATTCTGTGATTTTTTTCTTTAATTTTATTCTTACATATGTTTATGTTGTAATTCTTTCTAATTTTCTTGACATGTATGTAAAACTTACTGCCCTATAATTCCGTCTCTCTGGAGACTTATGGTTTTTCAATGGACCTCACATTCTTCACCTCCATTCCTCATGAGGAAAGCAATTCTTGGGGAACACTTTCACACAACCATAAGTAATTCAGTTCTTGCCCTAGCAATTTATTGTTGTTTATTTACCTAATTTCCTCTATAAGCTTTTTCACAGTTCCTTTAATTTTGGGCAAATTCTGTGCTGAAAATAAAGATGTTTACTATTTTATTATTAAGGTTTTTTGCTGTGAAAGAAAGAAAGGTTCCAGGATAGGAGTCTTCTGAAATTCCTTCATAACAAACACCAGTGCAAAGAATTAATTTTATGTCTTCAATAGCCTTGCGCTTACTAGAACTCCTTTTAGATTTTTGCCATCATTTGGCGCAGAAGATGCTGATAAGCTTCTTGCAGCTGTTATGCTTGAAGGAAATATCTTATAGTGGAGTAAATGAACATATGAGAAATTAAAATATGGAAACTTCAGGGAGTGCTATACATTCATGTCTTTCTCCTCATTTTTCAATAGTTTGTGAAAAGAACCATTTATTACAATTTTGCACTGTGTCAAGTAAAAGAATGTTAAGAGAAAGAAAAAATAAGGAAAATAATATCTGTACATAGCTCTGTCACTTCCCATCATTTTTTAGTGAGCTCCTGAATAGATATTTCCTTCTCTTTTGATTAAATTGACTCTAGAGTTAAAGACTGCATGTGTCATGTTCGTTTCTACTTCATTTAGTATCTTTCATAAATAATATCTACTGAGATTTAATATGAAGTTTCAGAACTTAAGTCAGAAGATCCATTCCATCAGTTTACCAGCTTCTTATATAAATTGTTCCTCATGTCTGATACAGCTTGCAGAGACTTAACAGGATTCCTCTGATGTTATAGTTTGTCTCATTTTTCCATCAGTCCTGCACAATGGTAATGGTTATAGAGTCGATTTCTCATATTCAAAAGCAGGTTTTATTCAGAAATCGTTTGTGATCAGTCTCTGTCTCTTTGGAACAATGGATTGAGAAAGTACTCATTTTAGAATTGATATGGTATGTGAATTTATGCTTCTAGTTGAGAAGCAGTATTCTCTCAAAATTGGAAAATCTGTCTGATCTTGCACAAGCAAATCGTGGTTGGCATAAATTTTAAACAGGGTGTAGGAAAGAGATGGGTCTAATGCTACAAAAATGCATAGCAAGAGAGATACCTGTTTCTCTGTTTGCCTGCCTATGGTGGGGGGTTGGAACTGGATGATCCTTGAGATCCCTTCCAACCTAAACCATTATATGATTGTTTCCAAGTTCAAAGCTAGAAGCAAAGTTCTTTCCTTGTTGCAGGTACCAAGTGAAGTCGTGCTGACCTCACCTTGTGTTTAAGGAAGTATGCTCATCATCTGCTTAAAAGTGCTAGTAACTATGATAATGTTGTAATAAAATGTGTCCTTGCTCTGGTATGAACAGAGGCACATTTTTTCAATGTATCAAAAACATCTGCTTCTGGAAAACCTCAGGGAAACTGTCCATAGAAAATTTATCAGTATTTATACATTATTAAGAAATATTAGAATAAAGTTTTGTGTGTTTAAAATGATACTTGCCATCTTAGGCCATGAAGGAACAGCTAATGCCTATATACGCTCTCACTTGCCCTAAACATTATACATTGTCTTGTCATTGACTTCAAATGATTAATGCCTATACATAATCTTATACTTTAGGTAAAACTGTATATGCTTAGGTTTTCAATAGAATTGAATTAATGAAACCTACCTAAAATATAACTGCACAAAATATCATTAAAATTAACCTGATTTATCATATTAATCTGTTTCAGTGGCTTTCAGAATTGGTCTTTTTCATTCACTTGTGAAAAAGGGGGTATGACCTGTAAGCAGATGTAGGATCAGCCTGAGAAATGCATACAGCAGAAGGCTCTATTGTGCCTTTTTTTTTTTTAATTCCCTCACAATGTCTGAAGAATAGTTAATATGAACTACAAAATGCCCAGTTTTCAAGTACTTGCTGTTTTAATGAAAAGATGTCTACTCTGCCTGCTTTTAAAATGATAATGTAAATTGTTTTTCTTAGATGTGTCTAGCATCAACCATGGGCTTCGCAGAAAGCCTTAATTAATACAATTATATTTTAAAGGAAAATGTGGATACTACAGTCCTTGGATATTAAAGTCTTATAAATAAATAATAAAATCTCTACATAAAAATTCTAAATAATTTAATATTCAGTTTACTGAGAAACAAGAAGTTAAACGTTTATCTTGCTGATTTGAAAATTAAACTGTTCTTTCAGTTATTGTGCATCTTGGTGAATTCAAAAATAAATGCTCTTAGAAACTAGAGCCTTCTAAAACAATTTGCCTCTCAGACACAAGTTGACATTTAAGTTCCGGGATTGTTTTTCCTACAGCCTTGAAATACAGTATATGTCTTGAAGTAAGACTTTAGCTAAAGTATTTTTCTTGTATTTTGTTTTTCATAATAATTTTTCATCTTTCTTTGATCTTTCTCTGGTAGATTCTTTTGGTCTGTTTTAGTATTCTCATCTCTGCATGTGCATACACGTTAGACTTCTCTTAAAACTTCTTTTTGCTTGCTTGTTTTGTTTTGTTGGTTTTTGTTTGCTTTTTTTTAATGATAGACCAAAGTGATGGACTGTTTTTAATGAGGAAAGCTCACTAAAAAGACTTGAAACATTTTTTTAAATTGTAAATATGCTAAAAGCACCAGTATCAATGATCCAGATGAAGAAACAAAAGGCATTCACGTTCAGCTGATATTTCACAGAGAAGTCTTAACAAAACAGTTTCTCTTAAGGTAGAAATTCACTCTTTGAGAGGCCACTAGGAGAAGCTGTTTCCAAAGGTGAGGCCTGGAAGCAATCTGCAGGCCACCCAGTGTCTATTACATCCACTTCCCATTGGAACTGGAATACCATTTTAATCTCATATGCCATAGCTTTTCACAAGAACCTTAATCCTACCATGCATCTTGTGACATCTGCAAATTATTATGTGTTCTAAGACCTCTAGGAATCAAAATATCTCTAGCCTTATTTCCAATCCTTAAAGGATTATATTAAGTGAAGAAAAACAGTCCATTCCTAGAAGAAAACCTAAATCTACCACCTATTCAATCAGCTTCCTTAGAATAACTTCCATCAGGACAGCAGTCTTACTGGACGGTCACAGTAAAAGCTTTAGAAACTCTGGTTATTTTTGGTGTCATTAAGTGCTTTATGGACAAACAACTACTTCACACTTCAATTTACCATGTATCAGATTATTCTTCATCAGTAACAGACATTTCCAAGAATAAGAAAAAAGTAATCACCAGCACAATATCTGTGTCAGAGCTGTTTTGCAAAAATGCATTTTTATGTTCTACCTGCTGCAGTAAGGCTAACAGGAACAAACAGATTAATGATTCAGAGTTTGTGCTGTTTTCTAAAAGCATGTTTTGAAGAGATTAGTTTTTCAGTGCTATAGATAGTACTTTTTCTAACACCTTTCTACGTACTGTTTCTCCTGGGACATTTGCTTCTATGCTAACATGCACTGAAAATATATTTAATAGTTCTGAAAATTATAAGTGTTGTCAGTAAGGTTCTTTATGACAACAAACTCAGTGAAGTGACAGGTCCCTGGTACATTGTGATCCTAGCCTTAGTGCAGGTTGACAGATATGACATCCTACTGGCTCACCTTTTTCACTTACTGTTATCTGGACCCCTAGGTCTTTTCTGTCATATATATGACATGCCTCTACAAGGTTTAATATGACAGAACTATTTGCTTTATCACTCCAGAGCACGATCTCTCTTGACAATGAAATCAGACAGTACAGTTTACTTAAATTTGAACCCATTCCATCTGTCAGAAGGCTGAGGTAAAGTATCCTGGCATCCATCAAAAGAGAGAAGATAAGCTGTTTGCTCTTTCACATCAAATTTATACAATACTATAGTGATGTGCCTGGTTACTCATATCTCCACCATATCTGATTTTTATTGTTGTCTTCACAATAATTTACGGAGTTCAGGCATTCTTTCCACGTTGGCTTGACAGATCACAAATGTAAGTGATTTTAAAGGTGAGAAAATTAATGTCATGAGCAGGTAGCTCTTATCCCTCCTAGATTTCAGTATAGTGCATAAAGTTAAAGAAACAATTCAGTAAAATGATAGAATCCTAGAATGATTCTTAGAACATTCATAGGATGTCATCTTTCTTCATGCTGTTTCACTACAATTTTCTTAGTTCTAGAAACATTGAGATAGTTTTGGATGCTTTGGAGTAGTTACAGGGTAGATCTGCACTTATAAATGAAGGTGGGAAGCCGTAACTGCTTTGTTATCCCAAGCTGGAAGTTCAGAGAGTAATAGGAAGTTTTCTGATACTTCTTTTTAAAGTGTGCTGTATGTGAGAAATTTACAGAAATATATATTTAAATATCTATAATTTTGTCTCTATTTTAATATAAATATACTAATAATACCTTTAAGCTAAGGCTTAACTAAGCAAGTGATTAGCATATTTAATAAAAGGCTTAATATTAATCATTTAGGCTTCTAACAATGCCAGTTAGTTTTTAAAGCTTTATGTTATTTTTACGTGTAAGTCTTGTTTACATGCTGGTATTTGTCAGTATGGAATATGGAATTAAAAATCTATGCTTGCTCTAAGCAGAGGTATTCCTAAGCGTTGCCTGCTCTGGCTCTTCTCAGTGTAGTTTTCTTCCCACTTATTTTAAAGTTGCTTCAACCATAGTATGCCTCTGGGGAAAATATCCGGAAGATCCAAGGAATCAAAATAGAACAAGATCTAAGTGGGCCTGCCTGTTATGCCATTAGTACTAATTTTCTGAGAAAGGATATTAAATAGCTTTGGGAATTATTTGGGAGAAGTATGTACTACCTTGTGTTCATATTGGATCAGGTGGAAACTTAGCATGTGAATTCAAAAGTTCAGTTCAAAAGGTAAACCATTTGCCTAGTTGCTGTCTGTTCTTTAGTGACATTCACAAGTTACTGCTTATCCATCAAGACAATGGGAAAGGGGAAAGGTAAGTTAGTAGGCATGTTAACTGAAAGCTTTAAACATCACTATTCAAAGCAGAATCAGTGTGAAGAGATGGTGACAATTGTTAAATATTTAATATTACAGGCCAGATGGAATTGGAACAGTATCTGTTGAAGAGAAGGAAAGGTTTGAGGAAATTAAGGACAGACTTTCTTCCCTTTTAGAAAACCAAATAAGCCATTTCAGGTGAGTGTATTACTTGTGCAATGCATACTAAGGTTTTTTTAGAAAAATTTCCTTGTGATGTCTGGATTTTTTTCTTGAATAAATAGAATGAAAGCAAAATAGTCTACCTGCAAATAAATTTTGAATATATTAAATGTGAAATACTTTATTTGCAGAAATTATTTACTTAATCTGTATTTGTATTTTTCTATGGTAGAAGATACTATGCAAGAATATAGGCCAGTTTTTTATTGATGCTTTTAAACTTTAAGCTTTCTATAACTGAACTAACAAAAATGTGTGACTAAAAATGACTGAATCATGGCAATTTCTGGATTAGCGCTGGTCAGAAAAATCATACAAGTCAAGAACATCTTTGATAAATGGCAGCTGAATTTTTTTCTAGATGTGTAATGTAATTTTCTTGGTTTCATGATACACTTGTCTTTCCTAAGTCAGCTAAGAGCCCGTCGTCCTCAATAGAGAGTTTGTCATATGTAAGGACTGTATCAGTATCAGCAGAAGATATTCAAGGAATGAATATAAGAAAAAGAGCAAACTTGGGATGATACTTCCTTTTATTTATAGCAATTTGTGGATTATGATGCTTAGCATAAAAGTGGCATGTAGACCACTAGATCTGTTTATCACACTAAACCAACATATTTGCAGTTATTTTGTCAATCAAATTCTGTCTCAGAATGTATATATAGAGTTTTATTGTCTCTGTGTCACCATATGACAGCCAATTCCACAGTTTAATTAATACTGTGTGAAACAGTTTTCTTTTGTTTGGCAAGGCCAGCTATAAGTTTGTTGAGTGATCATCTAATTTGATGACAAATGTCTGGTATTCACTGGAGTCTGTCATGTTGACAACTAAGTGGTTAGGAGTTTTTGAGCACAAAGGACTTAGAAATCTTCACTTGGAACTTCATCTTTGTAATAAACTGAAGAGAGCTAGTATTATTCCTCATCCTTTTTGGAAAAAAAAAAAATTATATTCTCCTCCTTTATTTCCTTCAGAGATTCTTTCCTGACAGATTTCCTGTTTTCTGTCTTCTATGGGATTAAATATTTCTTGCCAATGAAGTGATACAGGACAGCATAGGGCAGAGAACTTCCTACCCACAGGATCACAGGATGTCAGGGGTTGGAAAGTACCAAAGAGATCATTGAGTCCAACCACCCCTGCCAGAGCAGGACCATAATCTAGCTCAGGTCACAGAGGAACGTATCCAGATGGGCCTTGAAAGTCTCCAGATCTTGGTAAGGCACTAAGAGAGTACTGACAAAAACTTCATTGGCACTTTCTGTGACCATCTTCTGATTATGTATAGAGAGAGATGGGGAAACAAGAGGGGCTGGGTATTTTCAGAACAATTGTTCTCTTTCAGGCCTTCACATGCATGACACTAATTACAAAATGTATAATAATTTCTAAATAAACATTTGAGCTGAAACAACCCATCCTGTCTGCTTACCTACACACTAGAGTGTGTATCAGCTGTATCAGTGACCATAGGATCTTGCTGTCTCAGTCTTGATGGATTTTGAGGGAATTCAAATAACGTTAGAAACTCCTTGAAGGAAATTGTGTCATTCAAAGATCACTGTCTTCATCCTTCATAGGACTATAAGATTTGCCTTGAAATAATGTTTAATCAACATAGATGAACAGTGCTCTGCCAGGTGAAGAGCAATTATGATATCTTCCTCTGAACATATGATTGATTTTTTTTTTAACTATTGGGTAGAATGTCTGGATTTAAATGGGAATACAAGTATAATGCTGGTAGAAAGAAGACTCATTAGAGCCCTGGAGTCCAAATTTATAAAGCATTTAGAGTCATAATATAGGGGAGTCATAATATAGGACATCCTGATAAAGAACTGACATTAGACCTTTAAAGAAAAATCTTGACACAATTAATGTAAAAAGATTATCTGTATCATTAATTAACAAAGAATTGGCTGTGAGATTGCTTTCTTAAGCTATTAAAATCACTTCTTATTTCAATCCATCAAAATTATTGTGATAACTGTGAAATTATGATATTTTTAAATATTTTTTTTTTTTAATAAAATCAATGCATGCAAAGCATGCATTGCATGCAAAGCAAGCACTGATCAAAGCATGCATTGAGTTTGTCTGCTTTGGCCTTACTGTCCCTAAATGCCCTGTATTCCTTGTTACCTGGAAGTCACACCACCTTCCAGGCTGGCTCCCAGCTTCTACTGATCTTTCTATTGTCAGTTTGAACATCTGTTCCATTTACATGTGCTCTGGAATATTTTATATACTTTTGTGTCCAGCTTGCTTGCATAGGTTTTACAGGTTTAAAATACCAAATTATCTATAATAACCTCTTTATCTTCCTTATGGAATCATGTAGAGGGATTTTGTTTCAGGTTTTGACCACTGTATTTTATTTTGTGGTATGTGTTTGACTTGGGTGCCTAATTTCTTTATTTTCTCTGAGGTTTCTTTTATGTTTCTTGCTTTTTTAATCATTCTTTAAGGTGTTCTGTTTGTTTGGATTGGGGACTTTGGTTTGGTTTGTTGGGGTTTTTTTCCCAGATTCTTCAGTTTTTAATAGTTTCCATTCTTGAAAATTGAATGTACTGAATTTTTTTTTTACCTATTCTCTTTTGCTGCATTATTAAATTTTGTTGGTTTATGATAGCTACTTCAGACCACCTTCCAAACCATTTGAGGCCAAGTCCAAAATAACATCTTTTCTTGTGGGTTTTAAATTAGCTGTCCAAGGAAGCAGTTAAAAACTATGTCCCAAAATAGTATTGTTAGGTCTCATCATAATGAGATCTATGCAGGTGTATAGCTGACATATCTTGCTTTTACCATTTTGCATTAATTTATAGCTTCTTTATTATCATTTAACATTTTGTAATCACTCTCACCATCCTCACTGGAGATTCAGCAATACAGAATTTCAACAATCCTGTAATGCCTCAAAACTTTTCTAAGCTTTGCCCCCACTCCATTGCTTAGCATTGCATGCACTGGTCAGCTTTCATTATGGAGAGTTTAACTGAAGAGTGTATTTATCTTCCTGCCTTTTCAGAGATGCACTGAACATCTTCTGTGTCCACCTGTGCCACTAGGTCACACCCATCTGAGAAAGATACTCTGCCATGCTTTTCAGCTAATCCACAGCTTCCAGTTTTAATATTCCCCTGTGACCTTTTGTATTTTAATTTTCATTGCTATCAGCCTCATTCTATTATGAATAAGATGCAGTCAGGTTATCCCATACAGCTGCTTCTCATCTAAACTATTTCCTAGCTCATAAAGTAGCTAAACCTTTATTCTCTGTCATCTTCCACTGAGATTTGCCTGCCTCTCAGGCATCAGATATTGAAGGGACACTGCAGAGACAGCTCCCACGGCCTTTAAACTTGTATCTGGCTGTGTGAATTTTATCTCTGGAATGTCCCTCCTATGCTTCCCAGTGTTGCTGACACTAATGCAGGCCACGAATGCTGCTCCTTCTCTGTTCTCCCATAGGTAACTTAAATACCTTTGTCCCAGCAACTAACCTACTGCTTGGGCCTCTTGCATGTCATAGACCCAATTGCCCATATAACTAACCAATTAATTGACTTCTGTCACTATCTATATCTCCTTGTCCTTAAAGTTCCCCTCAGTTTTGGGAGTATGCTTATCACAGCCAAACAGTGTGAAATCAGCTGCCATGGCAGCTTAAGACAAGAGGAGGAATTCCTCCTTGCCAACAAGATACTGCTTCCCTGTCTCTTCAGCAGTACAGAGGTTAGCAGGATTGCTTACTGACCCTTTAGGCCTCTGCTGTAAACATCTTTTCTTTAAGCTGCTTCTCCAAAGAAAACTTTGTCAGAAATTCCTTACACCAATTGCAAACATAAGCTTGTTGCCCACATTGTCTCTGCAATAAACTGACTGTGGGACTTCTCTGCATCGTAAGCTTAAAATTGATTGGGTTTTAGAAGCTTGTTATCTAGATTGCAGAACACTCCTGGAAGGAAGAAAGTCTTTGATTTGAAATACTAACCATAATCAAGGAATGAGTGGCTGCTAATAAAAAGCTATCATTAGAGGTTGATAGGAGTAAACAGTGGAAAAGATAAGTGAAGGACTGTAGAGATAATGCAGAAGGAAAAGACAAAACACGTAAAGACATGTTCTGTTTTAAGATTTCTCAACGCCTAAATTCAGTAAAACATGTCCTCAAAAACTGTTAGCACTACGGTAAGAATGGAATGAAAGAAGGTAATCCAAACTCTCACTGTGGTAAATCCTTTTATGACCTCATTTACAGGGCTTTAGTTTGGCTGACCAAAATGTGTATCTAAAATACACTGATCAGAATCCTTTTATCCTTTGAAAAGACTTTTCTATTGGAGAACATTAGAATATGAGGCTACCATTCTCAGTGAGTAATAAGAAAAAATAATCTCAGCAAAGTAAAAAATCCTTTTTCCAATTGGGGATATCTGAGCAAGATTTTATAAACAGGATTAAGAGAGGTTACAGTTGCTGGGGCATTATAGTCTCATTGAGCTGATATATTGGGTTATTCAGTAGACAAAAATGAAAAACAAAGCTATGAACAGGATCACTTTTTAATTTAAAAAGTACATAGACAGAAATAGGTATGGTTTAAGCTGTAGCTGATAAAATTTAAGAAACATAAAATGCTTTTGAAAAATATTTATAATATAATTGGAATTTTTTTTGTTCCCATATATCTCTAGAAACTTAAATATCTGACATTTTATGCTTATCTTAATCCAATATTAAAACAATATATACTATACAGACAAATAGCATCCCTTTCCAGGAAGGTAAACTAAGCTGATTTGAGACCATTAAATGTCCTTCATAGCAAAAGAAGTGGAAGTGATGTGTGTTTTGCCTTTTGCATATTTTCTGTATTTTGCCTTTTGTATATTTTCTGTATGTAGACCTGGGCTGCTGGTGGAATGATAGTGTACAATGTATGTGCTCCATGACAGACTACCGAAGAGGCCTTGAACCTTCGGCATTCATAAGTACTTTGTGTATAGGAATCTAATGCTAGCATAATTTAATGCAGGTTATATACAGTTGTTTCAAAGTAAATTCTTAATGCAGGTATTATAATTCTGATAATTTTATCTTTTTTTAAGATACTGTTTCCCTTTTGGACGTCCTGAAGGAGCTTTAAAAGCCACACTTTCATTACTTGAAAGGGTAAGTTTGAGAACATACTTTAAATTCTGCTCAAGTACTAAGCCTACAGGCTGCTGAAAGGAGACTCTCGTCTTTGCAGGTATTTTGCAACTAGTTTTAGTTGTTCACTGAGAGGTTTTTTCCTCATTGTCTTCCACGGAGACAGATACCTGGATTATTGGATTTTCACTTCAGGCCACTATACTGACTGTTTCTTTATAATTCTAAGTCTGCCCAATGTTACCTCTGAAGTAGTACAACTCTGCTCTACAAGCCCCTTTGCCTGGGCAGCTATAAAAATAAATTCCTTCTCAGTGAATCCTCTTGAAGTGACTGGGCTAGAAAATACCTTGTAATAGTAAAAGCATCTCAGTCATCCCCATGAAAAAGAAAAAAAAAAAAAAGCCAAAAACAACCAAAACTAAAAATCCTTAGGACTTATTCTGCATAACCACCAAAATCTCTCAGGTCTGGTCCTGCAAAACACTTTGTGGCTAGAGATTCTGTCTTAGAATACCTCTACAACATTCAAAACCACATAGGGAGTCTGGGTATTTATGTTTTCTGTCATTTACAATCTCATTGTTGGTAGTGCTGTGTAGATTCCTTTGTGTTATGTGCAACAGCCATTTACACTCACTTTTCACAGAATCACAGAAACATTCAGATTGGAAAAGACCTTCAGGATCACCAAGTCCAACTGACAGCCCTACTCTACAAGGTTCACCCTAAACCATATCCCCAAGCACCACATTCAAACAACTTTTAACCATATCCAGGGTTGGTGACTCAACCACCCCCCTAGGCAGCACATTCCAATGGCTAACCACTCTTTCTGTGAAAAAAATGTTTTCTAATATCCAGTCTAAACCTACCCAGTCTCAGCATGAGGCCATTCCCTCTTGTTCTATGACTACCTGTGAGAAAAGACCAGCACCAGCCTCTCCACAACATCCTTTTGGGTTGCTGTAGACTGCAATGTGGTCTTCCCTCAGCCTCCTCTCTTCAAACTAAACATCCCCAGCTCCTTCAGTCGCTCCTCATAACATTTGTTCCCTAGGCCCTTCACCAGCTTCGTTGCCCTCCTCTGCCTTTTGTCCAGCACCTCGACATCCTTCTTGTATCCACCTTGTATTGAGGTGCCCAAAACTGAACGCAATACTCGAGGTGTGGCCTTACCAAAGCCAAGTACAAGGGGACAGTCACCTCCCTATCCCGCTGCACACAGCATTTCTTAGACACAGCATTTCTTCTGCACAGCATTTCTTATTTTCTGCTGTTAAAAATAGCAATGGTACTATGGTGTTCAACACCATTATCAGTCTTCACTGGGAATGAATGTGCATTCTTATACTCGTGGATATACAATGGGTTAGAAATTCTTTATTTTACCTGTCTTCCAAAATTTTGAAGAAAAAATTAGATCCAGAATAAAATTATTTGAATACTGTATTTTCACTTGTCGATAATTCAAATATTATTCATTAAAAAGAAGTTAACAAAGGCAATGTCACATGTGCATGAAAGTACTGAAAGAAGTCTAATTTTGCAACAATGTTTTCCAAACAGCTTCTCAGTTGCTGAACTTGTTTTATATTCTCCCATATTCTTCTCCAGATCTTATCTCTTGCTCACTCCTTTCAGTAGTAATTTTGAAAGTTAATGTAGTATAGAATTCAAGTAAAAATGCAAGTAAAAATGTTTAACAATATTTACTCCATCTTTTTTGTAATACTGCAGACTATATAATGTTGCTCAAATTGCTTGCAACAAGTGTTTCATTTTATCAAAGTCCTACATTTTGAAAAATAATAAGCTTTTAAAACTGGCAGGGTTTGAAAATCTTTATATGATCTGTTCTTCTACTCATCCATAATAAAACATTCTGGTAGAAATTAAATGTTTTCCCTGATACTATAGATGACTGTTTTTCATGTTGTGTTTGAATGAGTGTGAAGGAATAAATCAAGTCAGTATTATCTGGTTCTGATGGGGCTGTTTATTTCGTCCTTGAATAACCAGTGGTTATGCAGTGGTGGAAGCTTTTCCACAGATAAGAACCAAGATTTCCACATCCACATCTTTAGTGGACATCACAATGCAGCCCATCTGTGTTCTTGTTACACTGGCCTTGACCTTGGCACCACCGTGTAAAGTCTGACTGGCATACTGCAAGACACTGAACAGTATGGGTGTTGTATATATATACCATATAGGCAGTCGAGTTAGAGATTAAAAGAAACCTTCAAAGACAAATACTTGGTTCTACCAACTGAAATAGTTCCTTTTTGATTTCTGCCTTTAATTATTATCAGATCCATAGTAACTTCAGAATAGGTTTATCCCTTTCCCCAGGGATTTCAATAATTACTGCAAGTGGTATCATTCTCTCTGGTACAGGTTTTGATGAAAGATATTGCCACTCCCATACCAGCAGAAGAGGTGAAGAAAGTGGTTAGAAAATGTCTGGAGAAGGCTGCCTTGATCAATTACACTCGACTTACAGAATATGCCAAAATAGAAGGTTAGTACAGCAATCTGCTGCCAAAGTGGCTGTAAAAGCCAACAATGCCTATTAACTGAATATTCTGTGCGCTGCCTTTTTCCTTTCCAGAACAAACCCCTTCCACAGCAAGAGGAAATGTCTCATTAAAATCTCAGCTGGTGAACTAGGGAGCTTTTTCCTATTCATTGCTTTAATATGCCTCCTGGGACTCTGTTTGAATGGTAGACTAGGACTTCCTAATTTAAGTTGCTCTTTGTTCTTACTTTTGAGTCTTCCATAAATCTAAAAGGTTGTTTGTGTGTTATTTTTTTATTTCTCAAACTATTTCTATTGATTAAAATATTGATAGGAAGCTCTTTCCTTAACAGCAGTGACAGTACCTTGAAACATGAAAACTCTATGTGTAGATGCTTTTGTGATGTAAGGCAGAGAAGTGTTTGTTGGTTTGAGGGTTTGGGTTTGTTGTTGTTGTGTGGTTTTTGGTTTTGGGTGTGTGGTTTGGTTTTTGTGGTGTGGTGGGGGTTTTTTTTGTGTGTGGGGTTGTTTTTTTCTTATTATGCTGTCAGAATAATCTGATTCTTTTGACCTTGCATACATCCTGTTTTTCTGAATTAATTAATTAATTTATATATAAATACTGGTTTTGATAGTAATCAGAAGGTTTTCTGCAATGCAAGTATCTTCTAGAAAGTATATCATGGAATGAAGTACAATTTTGCTAAGATACACTATATAATTTTTTCTATTTGTAAACCTTACTTAGAACAAAAAGGAAGTTGTAATAGTCAAATACCTTGTTAAGACACATCTACTATTCTCCATAAATTGCAGAAAGCTTGAGATACACCTATGTGGGTATATTCAGGAATGACAAACAGCTTGTGCACATCTATATAACTGGATTTTTGGAGGCAGAGTCAATTAGCATAAAAATATATGAATCATGAATCCTGCTTTTAAAAAATACAAATTTTATGTATCTTACAGTCTTTTTGTAATGTGTTTCTAACAATATACTAGAAGAAACTGAGTTTTCATAGCAGCAAAATGATGAAGCCTCATGGATTTAGCTGCATTACAAAAACAACTTTTTTCCTTTTTCCATTTCTGCTCAAATTATCTGAAAAAATATGAGTTAACCAATCTCAGAAGTGATTAACAAAAACCTATCTCATCACTATAGCAACCAGTATTATATCATGGGAGTAACAACATGAAACCATCTTGGAAACCATTTTATCATAATTAATTATGATATCATGTTGTGTTAAAGAAAAAAGGATGAATATTAAATCTGTTCTGGAAAATGAGAAAAGCAAAAATAACAGTTTTCTCTAGTTTTTGTCCTTCTGTATTCATAAATGAGATTTGTTAATGTTCAGTATTTCAGTCTTTTAGCAAACCTTTCTTAAGAGATGGCAAAAGCATGCAAAAGATATCATTCACTGACACTAAATTGGATTGAAAAAGTTTTTTATGGTGATGTAGAAACATCTTTGCCCAAGATCTTTAACTATGTCCTAGGGGATGGTGGCAGTTCTTCTGCAAATAGCAAATTTTCCACTTCAAAATGTGCATACTGTTAGCACTGCAGTAAGTTGGAACAGCACATAAAACTGCCATGCATCCCATGGCCTATTTTGACCTGCATATTTCTTTTTTGATTTATTCTCTTTTGGTTGAAACATGACTAGATTTTTGTAAGTAGCTGTATGTTTATGTAAGTGCAAACCCAAAGCACAGCAGATAACTGAAAATAATGAGAAATAGGTTGAGTAGGTTTTCTGAGAACAGACTACTATGTCAAATTGAAGGGGTCTAGCATCATAATATAAAAAAATTACACACATTGGTTTGGGTAGCAATGACACCTGTGTCTTCCTATACTCTGGTCATTACAAATACCCTACCTTTTTACCAATACATGTGTTATTCTGGTTCTTCAGGTTTCTGGAAGAGCTATTTTACCCATGCACTGAAATTACATTATTCTGTTGAAATTAATTCATGTTAATGTTTGCATTAATTGCTTACTCTTCAGATTGCAGACAGAAAGCAAACAGCCATTATCTTTATAACATTACTGATGTCTTCAAATGTAGCTGTAATTTCAGGGATTTTGCCCTGTTCTGTGGAGAACATCGTAACAGTCAGTCAAAATGCAACTGTTTCATGATGCCAGATATAGACAAATAGTAACTACTTTAAAAGTTGAGATGAAAAGAAGGCTCTAACAAAAATAATATTCTTATATTCATACTTCCCTGTATTTTTTTACTATTACTTATATTTTTAAATCCCTAAGCACAATATGTATGCAAACTCAGGCAGCGAGACAAACTGTAAATATAGGACTAGTATAATAAAAATATACAACCTAAAACATACAGCATTTCTTCCCAGCTGACAAAACTCTTCACTTCTGTGAGCTTTTAAGTAGATTTTATCTCATTATTTGGTATTCATTCTTCTCTAATTAAATTACACGCGGCTCAGACAGCCAGCCTTGTCCTGGGCTGCATTAAGAGAAGCATTACCAGCAGGGCAAGGGAGGTGATTCTCCCCCTTTACTCTGCTCTTGTCAGACCCCACCTGGAGTACTGTGTGCAGTTCTGGAGCCCCCACCACAAGAAGGACATGGAACTGCTGGAGAGAGTCCAGAGGAGGGCCACAAAGATGATCAGAGGGCTGGAGCACCTCTGCTATGAGGACAGGCTGAGAGAGTTGGGGCTTTTCAGCCTGGAGAAGAGAGGGCTTTGGGGAGACCTTATAGCAACCTACCAGTATCTGAGAGGGGCCTACAGGAGGGCTGGGGAGGGACTGTTCACAAGGTCTTGTAATGACAGGACAAGGGGGAATGGGTTCAAATTGGCGGAGGGGAGATTTGAACGGGATGTTAGTAAGAAATTCTTCACAGTGAGGGTGGTGAGGCACTGGAACNNNNTTTTCTTTTTTTTTTTTTTTTTATATTTAGCAACAGTGGAAAAGGACTCAGGTGATTACTATTTATATGTATGTCTGCATGTATTGCAAATGTAGTGTGTTGTGCCTGTTGTTCTAGTTTTTTTGTTTATGTAGTGGGTTTATTTCAACAATAACAAGATACTTACCAGAACATGTGTGAATGTTAAAATTAACTTTTATGTCCATGCATTCTTCATCTATACTGATACTCAGCTACGATATGCATACTTATTAGGAAGTTAGGTAATTTTTTTCTTTGGACTATGACACAACTATAGTTTGTTTAAAAGAGCTGTAACTAAAGGATGCAGAAAAGTTTGCTTGTTGAATTCTAAATTAGTTTGTGTATTTAGAGAAATATAATTTAATAGTCATCAGCAAAAATGGTATCCATTTGTTAATGGGACTGCTGGATTTATTTATTAAGGTTTTGATAGTATTCTCAGAATGTAATAATTTTCCATCTGTCAAGAGAGACTAGGATGATGACTAAAAGCTGCATAAAAGTATTTCAAAGTGGAGCTCCTTGCCAGTGAGGGACTTGAATGGAGAAAGATTGTCCATTTTTGGAATAACAGCTTCTTTAAACAGGAAACAAGCAAAAATTACTAGCAAAGTCTCCATCAGCTTCTGCTGCAGCTGATGGTGGTGCTGGTGCTGGTTCTGGCTCATGCTGACCCTGGTACCATTGCCAGTTGCACACGTGCTTCCTGATGTCAGAGGAATACATGCTGAGATGTCCCTCTCATGGTTTTTATACCATGGGTTTTAGCCAAAACAGGGTTGTCTTATCTTCATAAGACTTCCTCCTTCAGCGCTTTGTCAGGCCATCTTCACAAATCTTAATTTAACACACGTATCTGCTGACTGCACATGACCTTAGTCTCAAAGCATGGTAAATTGAATTGTCTTCCTGTGCCATGGCCAGCTAGGCCACATTGCAACATATACCTTCAAGAAAAACAAGGAAGAACTATTTCTTGATAACTATTATTTATCCTTTTACTTGTGCATTAGATACAGAATAATGAACTTGAATTGCAGGAGTGACCTTGTTAGGTAATACAGAGGTGAACATGCAGATTCTTTTTGTTGCGAGGATCTTTTTTCAGCAGTGTGGTTGCCAGGTTCCCAGGTCTGTTCCCCAAGTGCTCTCATTTCCACAGTCTCAATTCAGCACGACTCTGAATGCTTTCCCAGAAGGCAGTGGTTACTTTCTTAATGGCAGACACTTGCATCAACAGGATTTGTTTGCTGTCAGGATGGCATTTTATTTAGCACTCGCTTGTCACTGTACTATTATGAATATAGAAGAGCTTTTTCTCAGTAAAAATCACGTTTGACAGTTACACAAGGTTCAGCACGTCATTCCTTATGACACATACAGCTGAAATTCTTATGAAGTAGCTAACCTGTTCAATCAGTATAATTGCCATTATGAAGAGAAGAGCAGCAAAGCTACTATTATAATTTTTAACTATGTTTGAGAATTCTTGTAGTTTGCAGCAAAGAGGTGATCACAACATCAGTAAATTTTCATTTCAGCATATGCTGTCTTTGAGATTCCATTAACTGGAAGTACTTTGTTGATAATTGTTTGTATGGTGTGTTTTTCTGTCTTATTCAAAAATTTACTTGAGTTACCTCTTCTCATAGACTTGAACATAACTGGACCTGCTGGATGCTAAGGCCAGATAATACAAAGAGCATTCTTTGGGTGCATTTTATATAGTTTCCCATGAACAGCTTATAGAAATTTACATACTTTCCTCATATATTATCTCTTCTTCAGAAAAGATGGCCTTCCTCATATAGAGTTGGGGGTTTTTACTTATATTTTATACATGTCAATTTACACAGAGACAGAGTATTAATATACTTTATTTATTCCTTATCACAAATTAATGGGTTTTCCCATTTAAATTTGTTTGAAGTCTGTTTGATGAGTAATGGACTCTGCTTGTGCTGCTGTCATTGCCTAAGAGAAGTGATAGAAATGCACATGTAAATACATTTTCCAACACAAGGGCATTACTTTACTGGGTAAAGGATTACAGTGGTAAATGTCTGTGGAGCAAACAGAGCAGGATTTATCATCATCTGTAGATATTAATTTCTGAGGCTATAGAATGAAAATGTTTGAATTGTTAGGTAGTTGTCTTCTAACTTCTCAAAGTCTGTAATAATTGAATATTACTGAGATCCTTCTGTCAATCAGTTTTAACAAAAGTAATGAAATTAAATTCAATTAAAATCAGAGCAGATAGTTACTGTATAGTGTGCAATTGCTCAAAGACAAGTCACAGTTGTCATTCCAATATTTATTTCTATAAAGCAGACTGCCAAAGTCTGAGTAACTGTTAACTCCATGTACCAGAAGGTCGGGAGCAACTCAACAGTTTGCTGTTTTTTAAAGGACGTCAATCACTAACGTATTCATTACATACAAGTTTCCAAAAGAAGGGTAGTATGTAAATGCCCTTAAGACTCAGAAGCACCTATCTGACTTAAAAAGAAGAACACTACAAACATTATTGAAATTGAGAAGGAACTGGAGAGAGTCATTGTACCTGGAGAGGACTTGATTAAAGCTCTCTCTGCATGTTCAATTCATTGAACAAATGAAAATGAAGGAGTTGCACATAGTATAGTACCTTCTTGGTTTGTTTGTTGTGCAATTAAAATGAAAGAAGAGGATATAAGCAGATATCCCTGGTTTCAATTTTTAAGCAGAACTCTGGGAAAGAACCTGGGCTGAGTCAATCTTTGTCACTACCTATTGCCATTTCTACCCCTGTTTAACCCATGTAACAGCCATTCCAAGCCTTGTTTTATTTGTGCGTGTAGGAGTCACCTTAGAGTCAAATTAGCTCCTAGTTTTTCGCTAGGAATTAGCTAACTTTATCTTATATCTCTAATACCTCCCTGCAGTTTTAGACAATACCTTAGGCTTTCATTGTCTTGTCTCAGTTTTAGCTGTCTGTTCTTCATTTCATCTTAGGCACCTTTCTTTGTTAAAGGTTGAATTCCACTTTCTTCAACATTGGTGACAAGAACTGTGCAAAGTCATTCTCATGAGATGCTTAGCACAGTACTAGTAGTAATATTATACCAGAAATGCTTAATCTAATCTATTCAAGGAACACTTAACTTTTGATGTCTATATCGTGTTCATGGCACATAGCCATTCTGTGAAAAGCTAATTCAACCCAGACATCAGAGTTTTGGTCTTTTCCAGCTGACAAGTTCCCAGTTCACAGCAAATGTTTATTGCTGATCATCAGGCAACATGTATTACCCTCCTCTTTAAAGTATTACAGTTTGTTTTTCTTTCCCATGCTTTGGAATCGCTCAATTCATGTTGCTTCATTTTGACTCTGCTGTCTGTTGCCAGTGTTTTGCAATATGGTTATCAGTGCATTCCTAATATTCTTTCTGAAGTCATTGGTGAAAATACCAAGGAAGTTCAGCCCTAAGATGAATCTTCAAGGTATTCCTCAAGAAACCTTTAATTGCTGTTTCTCAGGGCTACATATTGTCTTTCTCCTGAAGCAGCTTCTTTATCCAACATATAATTTCTCTCTTATTCCTCATTTTCTTCAGCTTAACTGGTAGTTTTCCCATGAGGCACAGTATCAAAGGCTTTATTAAAGTCAGAATAGATGAGATCTACTGAATTTCTTTTATCAGAAAATACCCTATCAAAAAAAGCTACTGTACAAGCCTAGTGAGTCTTACCTCTGGAAATCTGTGTTACCTTTTTTTGTTTCCATGTCATTTTATGTTTTCTGTGATTTCTTCAACATTTGTTTTGAAGTTAATAATTGGCAGCATGTCTCTTCCCTTCTCCTTACGCACTGGCATTAGATTTGTTGTTGTCATTTTTCAGTAACTCTCAAAATTATTAGATTAAAACAAACAAACAAAAAAAAAGAAACAACCAAATACAACCACTTATTACTAATTCTGCACTTTTCAAGTGCCAATTTTCTCTCAGTCTAGTATGTCAGTCACTCAGGTCCCTTCATTAATGGATCCCTTCAGATTGCCATATTTATTACCTCTGACTCTTACTCCATAGGAACAGAAAATGCTGACAACATCTGTCTTTCCTGAAGAAAAGAAATTATAAGTGAGGGAAAGGAAGAAAATACCAACTGCTCCTAGCTGTATTACCAAAAAGAGAATACAAGGAATCTAAATTAAGAGTTTAAAATTTAAATTTCCTTTAATCTTTGCCTTTATTCTTTTGCTTTCACCTTACCTGTGATTGTCCCATGAAGGCAGTTCCATTGAATACATTGAAATCCATTGAATTCCAAGGTTTTTTTCAACTTACAACTGTCGCGGAGGCATTGGAATTAATGTGGCTGAGTCAGGAATTATAAAAATAGAATTATTTTATTTCCCTGAAACCCCACCTCCAAAACTATATGCAGAATTAGTTTAATTCATTTGCAAGTTCGGGTCAATTGGGAAGTATCTTCAAAAGGATGCTATAGACGAATTCAGAGATTTAGGAAGTCAGAAAATGGAAAAGCCTAAGTTACAAACACAGCTTCTTACCCCACTGTCAATTGGCTAGGAGAGAATTAAGGGAAACAGCTTTACTCACAACAATGAAGTAGGTAATCATTGACTTTATAGCATTATAGATTATAGACTAGGGGATGTGAACATTTTACAGATTTTGTAATTTCTTTGTACATAGGTGATAATGGTAATTTTTATGGGGCTTGGGGTTGGTTGGTTGTGGGAGGGTCTTTGGGGGTTTTGTACTGCTTTCAATACAAGTCTAGAAGCAACCTTACTGGTTTCAAAAAGTTTGAATTGATGTAACTTACTGAGGCAGAGTTGGCTCCACACAGCTCAAATTATTGTATATCTGTATTAACAAATTATATATTGGCCTGCTATACTACAGGGCTTCTCTGTCATCTCCTCTGCATCAGTGTAATTTCACTTTCATGATCTGTTCAGAGTGAATCAGGCATATTCCTTGGCAAGAGAGCTAACATACCATAAGGGATATATCATTTAGGCTCCATGGACTACAGTTGGATTTGAGAAGAAGTACATAAGATTTGCACAATATCCAAACAGGCAGTATGCCTTCAGAAACTCCAAAAATTGCTCAGGCTGTGCACTGCTGTGTGTGCAATGCGTGCTGCAAGGAGTTTGGCAGCCATATGTTGTCTGCCCTCTTGTGGGTCTAATTCTGGCTCATGCATTGGAACAAAGTAGTTGATGGTCAGACACATGCATTAATATTCATCTTGCACTTCCTCCGCGTCTTAATGCTAGTAATACTAACTTTAAATAGCACACAAGCTAAGTGCTGCTAGCAACCAAAGCAACAGTACCAACGAAAATTAAAATAAATGCCAGTTGTCTTATGTGAAGGATCAAAATGCAGACTTTGTTTTCTATTGCAGCTTGATATAAATGACCAAATCTTAGGCTGCAACATCAGCATATAAGTCTCCATCCCCATCTAGCTGTCTGGCTATGAAGATGACAATAGGCCAACTAGGGTTGTAAACTCCCCATCTCTCAGTATATTTGCCTTTTTTTTAGTATTGTTGCCATTGACCTGTTGGAGACCCCTAGGTCTAGAGACAAGATTAGCTCTCCTGAATATTCAACTGGATATGCTTGTTTGAAGAAAGAAGAATTAACAGGGAAACCCAGTGAGGGATATATGGTGTGCCATAGTGGGGAAACTAGCAGGACAGAGACAGGTACTTCCTAGCTGTACTGTACTCATACCTGTGAAGGAAAATCATCCCTTTAATCAGCAGTTTCCTGTGCTCAGGAAACACCAGTGAGAAATTAAACACCCATATTTAACAGCTTGCACGTTAAGAGGAAGGAAGAGGGAATTTGTACATTTGTTTTTAAAGATAAATGTCTCTTTGGGAAAACAAGCTGGAGTTCAATTTTAAACATCCCAATGGGCTCAGGCAAAGAGGAATGGGGAGAGGTTCTCTGACCTGTGTGATAAAGGAGGTCAGATGGGATGATCTGACAGTCCTTTGTAGCCCTAGGCTCCATCAGTCCATGAAGCAGTCACCTTTTCAGTAGCATTTTAGACACAGTTAACTCATTTAACAGTATTTTCTTGGAACCTGTGTGACTCCCTGATAATGCATACTTGAGAGAGCATCCATTATTTGAAAAGCCTGCCTTGCTGTATCATTTTGGCAGAATGTGAAGCTCAGAACAGATGATTGATGGCTTTTTCTGTTTGTTTTCTAAAAGATGTCAAGCAGCATATTTACTGACTCAACTCCTGCTGCAACTTGTTAGTTTAAGCAGTGTAAACACATTTTAACAACTCTTAATAATTGTGGGGAGAAAGATATCATGAATATAATGAAAACTGACAGCACTGACTTCCATTCCTGTAATTTTTTTACACTTGAAGACAAGCAGAATATTTTTCTTAGGTGTTTTAAAGGCTTGGAAACTTCTAGATAAGAATGTATTGGTACTCATATTTCCAACATAGTCTTTAGTTTGTATTTTTTAAAATTAATTAATATTTCATTATTTTTCTATCAAGTTAGTGTGTAGCCCCGTGTTTATACACCTGTATATATGGTGGTTATCTATAACACACATTCACTAGGTTTTGGAAAGCAAAAGATCTTAAGTTACATAGAGAAAAAAAGACTAGCTTGTGAAGTGACTTACTGGGATGGAAAAGGAAACTTTAGACAAAGCCTGAGTGAAATGCAAGGAAGCGTACACAGTCCAGATGAAGCTGCATGTACTGATTCTTCTGTGAATAAGTAAATGACAACAAAGTGTCATTTACTTATTCTGTGAATAAGTAAATGACAACATAGTGTAATTTGTCCAAGGAAGCACAATGAATGTAGCTCTCTGCCTCCTTCTCTTATCAATAAATCTTATAGGAAAATAGTTACTTTTAAAACATTGTTAAAGCTGAATGAAGCAACAGTAATTTGCATATTTTTAGCAAGTAAATAATTTCAGAGTAAACTAGTGAAGAGTAAATAGGGGGAATTTAATGCACACTTGAAACTGGTATTCATTGTACCTAAATCTGTCTCATATCTTTAGTTATTGTTGCCAAGAATCATCGTTCAGAAACATGGCATGCTCACCTCAAGTGGAAGTTTACAGGTTTCATCCTTCTCCTCCTTCTAAACAAACTAATACTATTGAAAAAAAATTAAATTCTTGCAATTTCTAGTTTAAATAATTTATCGTGACTGATCACTCTTTATGTTAATGTCATCTCTGATCATAAATAGGTCTTCTTCCCACATAGTCACACTGTGGCAACACTGTATTCCCATATTACCTGTGTGGGATCACATCTGATCCTCTTTCATCCTTCATTTTATTAGGCTTATTATGTCCTACAAACAAACAAAACCCTGACTCTCCATGTAATACCATTTCTGGTTGAAATTCAGAATTCTTTCCGTTTCAATAAAATCTCTGATCAAAAACAGATGACCAGAACTGCTCAATGGAGTTATTTCCCTGAGACCATGCTTCGGTTCATTATGCTCTCATCACAGTGGTTATTCTAGATAATCTCACAGTTAAACAGTAAATCTGTGATCTTTCTCCTGCTCTCCATACTGATAATGATGCCTTTTCAATAGCCATTTTTAGACTGTCTTGAGCTTACTCCAGATATGGAATAAGTGGACTATTCCAGTTTCAATATAGCGATCAGCATTGCTTTCTAACTATTCAGGAGAGCCCTTCTAGGATAAAATTCTTTAATAGTTTACAGCTTATTTTGTTTCATTAGGAATAAATGCAATTATGAATGCAATTATTTTGTTTACTTGGCTAGTAGTAAGGTCTATGAAGATCAGGCTGAATTTGTAATAAAATGAGTTGTTTACACTGAAATCAGATGTGCCAGTCATGCACTGTATTAATATCCTTGGTTTCTTCCTAAGACTCATTAACATCACTGATACTGATAGTGTTGTATCAGCTGTAGGAATAGTACTTGCTGTGTGTTCAGGGAGGGAAAGACACTGACCACCAGTAGAAACTGCAGATTCATGAGCATAGAAACCACTGTTTAAGTCTGAATCTAATTGTGTTCTTTATCAACCAAATAATATGGGGTTTGTGCATGCTCCATATTGAAACAATAATTCTTTCTCGATATAGACTGGTTCAGCATATATCCTTGTGTGGTCTATTCTAATCAGATTTGAAATATATATTTTTTTTTCTTAGTTACTTCAGTAACTGCAGTTTGCCTGCTTTGTTTTTTGCATGGGGAAAAAAAAAAAAAAAAAGTGGGTTTCGGTTTGCTGGAGATTCTAATCCAGTGCTTTTTCAAAAATCACATTAAAACAATGTATTTCACCAAGGTACTATGTATCACTGTGTTACTGCTGAAGGACTGGACAAGCTGCCCTGCTTTTTGAGATGTCTGCAGAGTCATTTTGACTTGCCAGAAATATTAAGCATTAAAAATACTTAGTGCATGCAATTTGATATTCTCAACTGACACAAAGGAGTTTTTTAAATTAATATGCCAATGTTCTGTGTCATGATGAATGCATAAAGTGGGAAGGAAATGTCAGCAGGATTTCCTGCATATAAAGATGTGTATTTGTATGGTTTGGTGTTCATACGATCCATGAACATTCACAGAAAATGAGAAAACAGAACTCCTAAGACCCTCACTCACCTTGTATTATTAGCCTTGTAAATTCTCTGCTAACCTAGCTAATGTGACCAGGTTTGTGAATCATGCTGTGTATATGATCACGTTGTACAATATAATTTCCATTATAGCTAATATCATAATAATACAAATTATGTACTTGGACAGATTTCTTTCACTATTCTCTTCCTTTATCTCTCATGACTCTTCCAGGGATTCTTTTATATATAATTTTATAAATAAACTGAGTTTAATTTGCTCTGTAAGAATTTTAGTTTTATTTGTGTTACCTTTGTTTTCTTTTTGAATTCTGCCTGTGTCATGGTTTTTGGTAGGCTCGTATAAATTCTGTTATAACTATTTTATAATGCTACTTTTCAGTATGATACTGAAAAGAAAGCAGATTCCCTTCTATCACTGAAGAGCAGGTAGAAAGTTCATTATTTGAATAATTATTTTGGTTTGTATTTTTAAAATAAACTTAAAATGTAGTGCCTTATTTAGAAGCAACATTTGGAATTTCTGACTGATGCAAAATGCATGAAAATTGATGATGATAATGAGTCATCTCATAACAACAGCATTGTACTGGCAGTAACAATAACAAAAAAGGGCTTTACTGTCTGCTGTCTTTGTATATCTGTCCTTGAAGAGAAATAGAACTTGCTTGTTGCAGAATTTGAGCATCTAATGCATTGATGCATTTGTTATTTCTTGTATGTTGAATTAGCCAATGTTTATAATGACCAGTGATTCTTTTGTCATTCTTTTTCCTTTTTCATGATCTGAACATTCAGCTGCATTTACTTGGATTACATGACTGTCCTTAAATGAAATTACTTATACTTTAGAAAATTGTAACTTCACGTCATTCCCATACATTGTTTCACCTTACTGTTGCACATTATTTGTAACTAAAGTCATTTTGGCTTGCATTTTATATTCATATAGAGACGATGAATCAAGCGCCACCTACTAGAAAACTGGAAGAGGTTCTTCACCTTGGAGAACTCTGTATCGAAGTATTGCAGCAAAATGAAGAACATCATTCAGAGGTGAGGCCGTAACTGCGTTAGCTGTAGAGAATTGTTTTTCATAGCTTTTTTGTTCTCTGATGAGAGGCAATTCTGTCAAGAAACATTTTAGCTTTACTTTCTGACATATGTTTAAGACAGTTCGCATTTACAGAAGACTAAAAGACCTGAAGGTTATGAAAAGTGAAGTGAAATAAAACTCTACTTGAATTCGCTTGAATGGACTGTAGGCTTAGAAAGGAAAATTAAAGAGCATAAAATAGAGAAAACATCTTTGTGCTGGAGGTGGTGAAATGGTATGGAAAACATTCATAGCCTTATACAGTTGTTCCTTCCAACTTTTCAACTTTCATTGAAAACAGAAAGAAAATATACCTGAATGCTAATTTTCATCACCCTGTATAAATCTTGGTTATTACATAAAAATAATTATGAGTATAATAATCATATTAACATTGTTCTTCTGTTGATTGGGATAGTACTGCTTCTGAATTTGTACTGTTCAAAGTGGAATTCTAAGGCAGAAGAAGTAGAGCATAACAATTCATGTTTCTTATTCTCAAGTCTTATGCTTCATGCTGCATAAGCCACAATATTTAGAATATTTAGAATTATAGTGCCATTTATACCAGGGAATTGCAAAAATAAACTTGACCAGGAACATACAATTGTATATATTATTAGCATTTAATTAATAAATACAGTTTTCTAAGGTTCAGAATACTGTTTTTAAAATGTTATCCAAAAACTCAAAATATTTTTGGGGAAAATATGCAAAGGGATAAACATGATTTAGTACTATAGTTACAAGTATGATCATTCAAAACATCTGGTTTTATATCACACTATGGAATCTAGGTTTTGGCTTACATCTGTCATGTGTGAACTTGTTATAGATGTTTTCTCTTATGCTGAAGAAACAGCTGTTTCGATGATTTGAAATTAATTCCCTAGAGGTCCTGTTCTACACTACTGTTTCCACTGTGTTGCTCTGTAATGATTACTTAATAAAATGTATATGTTGTTGTCTTTGTCTTTTGAGGACCTACAGTGCTGTATGAATCTTAGATTTCTGCGGACTAGAACACAGAAGAAGCAGATCAAATTATGTATAATTAAACATCTCTGTTCAAAAATTACTTTTTCTACTGCTTATTTTTCAAAAGGGTAAATATGTTGCCTATGCCTTCAGGAAAATCAATTCAGCAAAAGTTTTTAATCTAATCTAAGATTGCTTGGAAAAAAAATAAATAATTTTAAGATTATTTCCCTCTTCATTTGTGTACTAAATGTTCAATTTCCTAGAATGTGTAGACTATGCAGAATTAACTATGGTGACTTCACATCATAATGTTAAGTAAATGTACAGTGTTTTGATGGTACAGTTGGCGAAAAGGATCAGTAATCTTTAAAATAGCATATCACAGTTTTTAATACTAGGCTTTTGTGTTTGTTTTGTTTTTGGTTTGTTTTGGTTTGTTTTAATTCATAACACTTCCAAATTTCTGGGATTCCCAAAGGGAAGAGAGGTATGTGATTCCTGATGGACTAAGCATTATTGTTCACCATTTATTGCATGGAACTGTGCATTGAATATGTAGAATATGTTGTTCTGATGATTTCTCATGTTGTATTGTCACATTTGTGTGTCTTTCTAGAAGCTAAGAACTTCAGTCTACCTTTAACATGGTCAATGTTTTTGTTCTTTTAGTGTGACCAATTGCTTACTGCCTTTAGCCTGCTTTCATATTATTTGTAATGACTGAACAACTCTCAGCAGAATTTCTGTGTTGTTGCTTGCAAAGGGGAAAAAAAATGTAAAGAAAATGTGGTAGCCTTCTTCATTTGTTTTTACTTTGTTTTTTAAAATATTTTTTTGAAAATAGTTTTGCTTGCCTCAAAGGGACACCTAAAAATGCCTGTACACATTTAGTCTCTTCTTCCTGTATTTGTTCCTAGTTATTTTGTAAGGTAAGGAGTCTGTTCCTTTAATATGCTCCCATTTAGAAAGGATTTACTAATAATAAACTTCTTCCAGTTTCAGTAAAATTATTCCATTTCAAGTTCCTGACAAAATTTTTGAAGTCTTATCTGTCTTTTTCACTATGGTGTTAATCAGCATCCTCCAATCCTGACACTGTGACACACAAAGTATTTTTCAGTAATAGTAATAGCGGAGGGTGCTCAGCATTTCTGTAAAACTTCCTGCCAATTCATCTTTTCTCTATTTCTCCCATGTCAAAAAGAATTGCAGGCAGTCATTAGAAAGTCCAGGATGCAGAAACATAGTTTTACACCACTTTCCAGACATTTATGCCTTTCATCCCTGAGTACACAATTCCACATTACCTAGGATTCTGCATTTCAGAAATGCAAGTGAGGATTTCTGTGATTTTATTTGAACTGGTGGAAGTTCAGCAGTTGTATAGATTAAGCTACATCTTATGCTCGTAGTGCAAAAATACTCAAAATGAGACATTCAAAATGAAGGACATAAATTTGAAAGCAATGACATTTTGTTATCTAGTCTGAGTAGATATTTGTCATTGCCGGATGTTTTCAGGAACTCTGGGCAAAATACTCAGAGGAGTATGTGTTATTCATATGATGTCATTAACTCGTTTCATCTTTAACTCCAGGATCACACTGCTACCTCTGTTGCAGTACGCAATGTCAAAGCCTAGATTTAAGTGATAGCAAAAAGATGTAGCTAGCCTCACTTGCTGACACACTATTTTTTTCACAGATACCTTATTTTAAACTAGAATTACCCAACAATCTTGATTTTTACCCCAAAAAACCCTCTATATTCCCAGATGCTCTTATTTACAGTGTTCATGGAAGGAAAACTGAATGGCTTCTGCTGAAGAGTCTATCAACTTTAAGGCAAAAATAAAAATTAAAAAGCACCAGAGTTCAAGAAGTAAAATTTCACACTAAGCCTGATGTTTTTGATTAAGAAATTGTTGTGAATGCATTTCACACTCATTTATTTGAAAGAGAAGTTAATCTAGTAACTTATAGCTTTAGAATTGAATTAAAAGAAGTATATACAGTAATTTTTTCAAGGGTGAGGCCTCATTCTTTGCTCTCTGGTCAAAAAAAGAGTTGGATTTGTATTTTTATTTTTATTTTCTTGTGCTACATTTTTATTCTGTTTATTTCACCTTTCTCTGCATAATCTGTTTGATTACTTCTATTTTTGATACAAAGTTTTAGGAAATATTTTTCCATTTTCACTTGGTGTTTTCATATTTAAATGTATTTTGCCATAGATACACACATCTCTTTTCTTTACGACTCATGTTTAGTAATTGTATTTTTTTCGTGTTTACAGGCATTTGCTTGGTGGCCAGAATTATTGGCTGAGCATGCAGAGAAATTTTTGTCTTTGTATTCTGTTGATATGGATTCAGCACTTGAGGCACAGCCACCAGATTCCTGGGATAGCTTCCCACTTTTCCAGCTGCTGAATAATTCCCTCAGAAATGACAGTAAGGTCTTAAGATTTTTACTTACTCTGTGTGTAAGATTTTTCAATGCACTGCATCTTATAAATATGTTTCTAAACAATGTAATTCTCAAAATAAAAGTGACAGTGCCTGTCATATATATATCCTGGTGCTTTATTTCTTGGAAGTTGAGCAGTTTGTCTCTGTTTTTGCACCATTTCAGTCCCTATTCTGGCAATGCAGCAATCACAAACTGCTTTGTTTTAAATCAATTATATACTGCTTAAATAAACTGTAGTTGATATTTCCTTCTAAGCCTGCTTGTAAACTGCTTTCAGGATTGTTATGTCTATGAAGGAATTCTAGGCTCAGTAAGAATGGGGTAAGACAAAAACAACACATCAAAGTGTTATTTTCATGTGATCTGTTGTTTTGTTATTTGATTTGGAGAGCAAAGTTTGAGATAGCCATGTTATCTTGCTCTTATTTGTCTTTAAAAAATAAACATTTTTGTGTGAAAGGAATTAAAGAAATAACCAATGAAATCAAAGAAAATTGACCAGGTCCTAACTTTGAAAAACAGAAAATTGCATCTAACTTTGTAAGACTTTTTTTTAATTGCACCACATTTTATATGCTTACTCATTCTGTCATTCTATTTTTAAAAATTAGAAAATTACCTACTGTTTTAAAAATTATTTTGGAAACTCAAGTCCTATTTTTATTGCATTATTCAACTTATTCCAAACTTTAATTTTTCTATCATAAATACGAGAAACATTGTTAACTCTTCATGGAAAAATGCTTTTATTTATGTGGAAGTTCACCTTTTCAGAATTTCAGCACTGTATCATGAAATGGAGCAACTATCAAATGTAGAATTTACTATAACATGATGACAAAGTTCAGGGAGGGAAAGGAGGAAATGGACAGGGCCACTAAACTAAAACTGACTTCTTAAAACAGGATTGTTGAAAGTCACAGCACCGGGTTAGATGTGGTCTACAACAGAGTGAAAGAATCCTCACATCCAGTCTTAGAGGTCTCTTTTCATTAATTACTTTTCCAGGCCTTGGCATCTAGCAATACATGAAATGCCATATTCCTGATACTTTCCATTTTCACATGTTATTCTAGTAAAAGAAAATGTGTCTTTTACTGTTTCCTTTTGTTAGTTTTTAATATATTCATTAACATTTTGTTGGACAAACTACGACAACAGAGGGATTCAAATTGCTATGCTGGTAGTAAATCAAACTCAATTTAGTAAGCTGTTCCGGAGGGTGGAGGAATTGTTCCATCTTGCTGCATATCTCGTAAGAGTTAGACACCTGCAAGGTAGATTCTGCATTAAAGTGGGTAGCTGAGCATCTAAAATCCATGTTCTGGTCTTTCCTAGCATTTCCATGGTCAGAAGCCATGTTCTGGTCTTTCCTAGCATTTGAGCTTGTCAGTTTAGGAAGCACATCTCTAGCTGTGATGTTATATGCTCTAAAAACAGTGACTTTGCCTCTGAAAGCTGCGGAGGTCTTACAAGAAGAATTTGTGACACCAGTTTTAACAGTTTGGAAGGGCCTCTCCACATCATCTTGTCCAATTCTCCCCCACCGCCACCACTACCATCAGAGCAGGTTCACCTTCAACAGGTTGCACAGGCATCCAGGCAGGCTTTGCATGACTGCAGAGACTCCACTACCTTTCTAGGCAGCCTATTCAATTACTTCATGGCCTGCAACATAAACAAGATCTATCTCATGTTTAGATGAAACTTCCTATGTTCAAGTTTGTGCCTATTATCTCTTGTCCCATCACTAGGCACTACTGAAAAAATATTTGCCCCATTCTCCTGACATTCACCCTTTATGTATTTATAAGTATGGATTAGATCCCCCTCAGTGTTCTGCTCTTCAGATGAAAAAGCCTCAGGTGCCTCAGCCTTTATTCATAAGAATTGTTCTTGTCCCCTAATCATCTTTGTAGTGTTTTGATGTACGCTTTCAAGCAGTCCCCTGTCCTTCTTGAACTGAAGAGCTCAGTACTGGACACAGTACTCCAGATGAAGCATCACCAGGGCAGAGTAGAGGCAGGGCAGAACCTCCCTCAACCTGTTAGCCGCATTGTTATTGTTGCACCCCATGACACTACTGACCTCACTGGCCACAAGGGCACATTGTGGGCTCGTGGTCATCCACCAGGACTCCTAGGTCTTTTTCCACAGAGCTGCTCTCCAGCAGGCCAGCCCCCAACTTCTACTGATACATGTGGTTATTTCTCCCTAGGTGCAGTAGTCTAGACATGCTGTTGTTGTCTTCGTAAGGATGTGGTCTGCCCAGGTCTCCTGCCTGTGCAACTCTCCAGCTTGTCCAGGTCATGCTGGATGTCAGCACACCTTCTGGTGTGTCAGCCACCCCTTCCAGTTCTGTGTTGTCAGCAAACTTGCTGAGGGTATATTCTATCCCTTCATCCAGGTCATTGATGAATATGTTGAAGAGGACTGTGCCCAGTACTGACCCCTGAGGGACACCACTTGTTATGAACCTCCAACTAGACTTGTGCCACTAACCACAACCCTCTGAGCTGTATCTTCCAGAAAGTTTTCAG
>VWZI01000151.1:0-18117 GCA_013396835.1 Psilopogon haemacephalus
AGAAGGCATCTTATCACAGTGGACTTGTGTTTGGGAACTCTGTGCTTCATTTATATAAGCAATACCAGGACACTTATGACAACAACGTCCAGGCATGCAGCCAGACTCTGTTGTTTGTACTGAAGAANTCTCACAGGGGTCAGGAACCGTAGTCTGGGGCACAATCACCCGGATAAGTGCTGTGGAATAATTAATGTGGCTGTTATTTCCTGATTTATTAAAAGCATAAAAACCAATATTGGATGCTAATTCAGTTAAATTTAGCTCTACATAACCGAAAAAATAGTCTCCATAATCTCAAACCATCTTTTTAAACTTCCACCAGGCCATATTGCACATACAAGTACCAATTGTTGCCACAAGCCATCTGTTCAAAAACCAGAAAACCAGAGAGGGAAAAAGTGAACACAGTACCCAAATTAGCTTCATTTTTAACTTCCAGGATTTAATTAACAGTCAAACAGATGTAATTAAACCTCAAGCCTCACATTGGGTAAGCCAGTGAAAATGACAACACATTTTAGCATATTAGCTTAAAGACTGAATTAAAGACATTGAACTGATTGTGGGCAATTAGTGAGGCAGGAATTATAAAATAGGTAGTTATATTCATTTCCAAAAGCCCCACCCACAAACTGTGTACAAACTACTTAAATTTGGGTCCTAATTTGGTTGGAAAAATAATCAAAAGGATGCTTATGGGCAATTTAGTAATTTAGGAAAATAAGACTATTGGAAAAGTTTAGCCACAATATGGCTTTCCCCCACTTAAAAATAGGCAGCCTGGAGCCCTAGGGAAAGTCTGTTTTACTCACAGCAATGGAGTAGAATTCAGAGATAGTCCCTGGCTCCTTTGTGGCAGTGTTGGAGCTGCTCAGCATCTTGATAGCCATTGAAAGGCTTCCAGATCTTCCCTGACTTTAGCAGGGTGCTAGGAAAGAGGCAGACGATCTCTGACCTGATCCTGGCTCCTCTTGGCACCTTTGCAGAGGTACAGGCAGGATCTCTTGCAGATGTGCAGAGAGCACAATATTGGTGGCACTTCTCACCACATCATGAGGTACTTAATTCCTTCTCCTGAGAAACTTCAGGCACTTAAGTTTCCAGATTATTCAAGCCCAAAACAGGACTAATCTGGTCTGAAGCAGGAGGCAGAGCAGACCATATTGTCCAAGCCGAGCAGTCTGTAGAGAAGAATGTAGAGCTGAGCAGTAAACACTGAGGCAGATCAGTGAAGCGGAGGAAGCTCAGAGCAGCAACCTGGCTTAATTTATATTGCTTGCCCAAGTGCAATGTCTCCTTTGGCCACAGAGATTCACCAATCAGAATGGCATTTGCAAAGATGACCATATTAGGTGAACCCCAGGTCTCGTTTACCCTTATTTGGGCAAGACACTAACAAGTACCTAAATGCCTGTGGGTATCTGTTAATCACTTTGGGAGGTGACATAATGGCCCAAGCTTTGGTTTCCTCCCACCCTTGTTTCCCCATCAGCAGAAGGGTAGGGCAAACTAGGACATCTAATAGGTCTATTAGCCTTCCACTACAGATATGTAGTTAAAATGATTATATTTGTTAAACAATTTCTTGCAGTTTTATAAGTAAATTACTTAAAATACAGGTTTTTTTCCTTAAAATACATATTTTTCTGTTGTTATATTTTACTGTGCAGGTTTAGAGCATTCAAGATCATCCAGAACTATTGATCCTGAATTTCCTTGTAGAACTCTTAAGAAAAGAAATTAAAATACCATTGGCTACACCCTGCTATCCTCTTTCCTCATCCACTTGAGAGAAATAATGAGTTTAAAGCTAATATGCTTGCACATTTATCATTAACCACTATTAAAAGCCTGTAAGCTTAATAGTTCTATGTTTGCAAATTTTGGATAGTGCTTTCTAAAGGTACTTTTTGGGATTTTGTTTGTTTGTTATTTTGTTATTGCCTTCTTGCAAGAACTGAATATCCAAAAACTCCCAGTTAAAAAAGAGGAAAGCATTAGGACATACAATACACCTATTTAAATAATCTTGGATTATATTTGAACCATAATATTTAAAATCTTCAAAATGAAAGAAGAATAATCTATTGTGAAGGATTTCACTGGAGATAATCTTCTAGTTCAGACAAGAAAATAGTGTAATAGGAAGTTGATTATGAATATTAGATCTTGTTTTCATTTTTTAACAGAATGTAAAAACACCAATACACATCTGTCTGGCCTTGTAGCAGGATATTTGTTTCCTGTAATGTTTTAATCCTTTAAAATTCTCTCTAGGGTTTGGCTAATGTATTCTTACCCATCTACATCACTAAATGGATAAACCGCTAAACCCTCAAATGATTTTTAAATTAAGATTAATATTTCCATTTCTAAATATAGTACAATTTATCCCAGGAAATAATAAATTTTCTTTATCCAAGCCACCACTTACAGCTTTCAAGTTGAATGTGTAGGCCTTCATCTCTACTCTACACAACTCTGCTTATGCTGGTTCCTCGAAATGACAACTAAAGAAATCCTCAAGAAATGTCAATTACATAACCAGCAACTGGGATTTATTGGATTGGCTTTTATGACATTATGTCTAATGATTTACTGATGAAATCAATACCATTGTGGTCCAACTTCTGTCACATATAACAGTGCAAGATTGCATTATTTAGGAAAACTCATTAAACTTAGATTATATTTATATTACTGTTTAATTATATTTTGATGGTTAAAGGAGACAATTAAGATTAACAAGCTTTGAGAAGCCCTTCAGCCTATTTATATCAGAAAAGTTTTGTCTTAAGGGAAGTATATTGGAAAAAATAGGCATACTGGTTATTGTCACAATAAAAGATAGGAAATGTCTTGAACCTTAGTTTTTTTTTAAAGTGGCTGATAGCAAGTGTTTGCAAGCACAGGTTCTAAATCATAAATGTTTTGCTGTTATAGATTTTGTTGGGTTTTAAAATTTTTTTTGCTTATATTTTACTATTTAGTGAGTCAACTAGAAGCGGCGAGGTGAGTGTACGTTATCTAAGGTGGGGAACAGATATACTCTAGACATACTCCAAGATTCTCTAACTTTTGTTTTGATTACTTAGTTTGATTTGGTTTAGTTTGGTTGTTTGTTTTTTTTTTTTTTCAAATAGGTACTGATCTAAAAAAATAATTCAGAAAATAACCGTTTGTCTATTTTTTAAAAAATAAAAGTGTCATGAAAGAGCATGCTAGCTTGCAAATAAAAATTTCACTTTTTAAATGGTTGTTGTGGTGGAACTGACAGGATCAAAAATAGGCCTATACCTGTGCTGGCTTGTCCAGACATGTTTTTCCTTCTCTCCTTCCTTCTGTTTGGGAAGAGGCAACCATGGGAAAAAAGACAAAAGACCTGGAGCCATGGAGTCTGAGCACTCTGGCTTACCCAACTTGTTTTGCTCCTGTTTGCATCCTGTGGTAAACAAGTTACATGCACTTGGTGTGTTCTAAGCTTCTGCTAGGCCTCTGTGTCTTCCCTAATATGGTCATAGCAAGCTGTGGCTTCACCCATACATGGTTAAACTTGGCTTACTGCCTCTCTAATTGTATAATCTAGGTCCAAGGGCTCACCAGTCTCAGGTGTTAATATAAAAAACAGATAAGCAGGTAACACAATGTCCTTTGCCATTATTCTGTGCTTCACCACTATTCTGTGTTCTGCTGTATCTGTGCCTATTCTCTGCCTACCAGAAATGCTAATGCTTTATTGCTTTATAGCATAATTCTGCTAAGCTATAATTGAGCCTGGAAATGTCTTTATCAGAAGCAACTCTAATTGCATTCACACCATAGCTGCATACAACAGCCAGCATGACATGTTGTACTGAGACACATCACAAGACATCCGCCTGCACCTGCCAGAGCAGCCCTGCATCTCCTGAGATGAGCAACCCCTGGAGGCACACAAATCATTGAAAGCCAGGACCAGGTCAGAAACCCCCATTCCCCCAGCAGCCTGTGGAGCCAGGAAGGAACTCAAAAGTCTCAGCAGCGGCCAGTGGCCAGACTGGCTAGAGAGCCAACCAACAGAATTCCCCTCAAGTGTTTTGGGTACTGTCTCAATATTGCTAGCCTTGCAAGTCAAGTAATAATATTTGTGAGTAAATACCGTAAGCTTTTGTCATTGCCTAGCCTTCTGCCTAAGCGGAATGAGCCCTGAGTCCATCTAGTGACCAAGTGAGTAATTAATTGCAAGAAACTTTCTCTTTCAGTTAATTGAGTTCAATTGGATTTAATCATTTGTATATATTGATAGCTAATGCTAGATCTATATATCGTTTATGTAATGCGTTCCATAACTGTTACAATTGAACCAGTTTATTATTAAAATTAGTGGTTGGGGGTGGAAAAGTTTGAATATCAAAATTAATAAACAATATTAATTTTAGAAAAATAATCTCACATTTATTAATCAAGCTCCATTCCATTACAGTGGCGCACAAGATAAAATATATTTTCAACACTGCATCCACGGTCCTATGCAGTTTCTAGAGATCTCATCACAAGTTATATACGCGTGGCCCCAAAAAGATTGCTACATTATGCTTATACTGCATCAGAGTGTGTTGTTACTTGGAAGTACTTTTCATTTCAGGAAAAATGACCAAGAGCACGGTAAACATTAACTGGTCTTTCAGGTTTGTTTACTATTACTTCATCGGCACAGTAAAACAAGATGCAATGCTGGGAATGGTCCATGTGACTCAAGGTGATCTCTTCATTGAGGGCTGTGAGGGTCTAGGAGGAAAAAAGAGAATTATCTGCAGGGAAAATGAAAATCTGCAATTGATAGAATAATGTGGAGGGAGACTTAATGCTTGCATAAGTGTAAGAGACTAATTGAGATATAACAATTCACAATGATTTGTATTGTAGTATTTGATGTGGGAATTCAAGATTGTATTCTCAAACGTCAGAGCAATATCATTATTCCAGTGGAACGTGGGCTATCACCTCAACTGTTGTGAGGAAAGCACATTCTTATTATAGCACAGCAGTTTTGATATGCTAGTCAGGAATGTAGTAGCTGTCAAGATATGCAACATAAAATATTCATCCTCAGATAATCAACAGAGATGATTTAAATTATGCCAAATTATGATTTAGCATTTGCCAAATTAGAGCACCATGAAGAATGATGAAAAAATACACAACAGTATACAAGAGATATAGGTTTGACTACATACGTATATATGCAGAATATATATATTACTTCGTATATTGACATATGTACAGTCAGCCCTAGTTACTCCATGTTCAACTCTGCTATCTTGGAATAAAGAACAACAATCTTGCTGAGTGCTAGTGTGTAAGAACTGTGTACTACTGTGTTACTGCTGTACTGTTGTGTACTGTTTGCTCCCTTATACTGAGATGATGAACTTGTGTACAGTACACATTTAGTACAAGTCAGAAAGGCTGTATTGAGGAATATAAAATTCTGAATGAACCCCACTGGACTAACATAAAAGTCGCTGCTACTCCCTGGTCAAGTTAAATTCTGCAGACTAAGTTACAGGTATGTACTAAGCATGTAAGGAAAACAAAATTAACGTTGTGGCCAGCAGATCAAGAGAGGTGATTCTACCACTTTGCTCTGGCAAGATATCATCTGGAGTACTACATCCATATCTGGTGCCCTCAACACAAGAGGGATATGGACCTGATGGAGCAGGTCCAGAGGAGGGTCATGAAAATGATCAGGAGGCTGAAACACCTCTCCTATGAGGACAGCGTGAGGGAGCTGGTGTTGTTCAGGCTAGAGAAAAAATAGACTCCTGGGAGAAGAGTGGGGAGGACTGGTCTTCCAATATCCAAAGGAGGCCTACAGGAAAGCTGCAGAGGGACTTTTTACAAAGACCTGTAGTCATAGGACAAAGGGCAATGGTTTTAAATTAAAGAACAGTAGATTTAAATTGAATGTTAGGAACAAGCTCTTTACCATGAGGGTAGTTGAACACTGAAACAGATTGCCCAGGGAGGCCTCATCCCTGGAGATATTCAAGGTAAGGCTCAGCAGGACTCTGGGCCACCTGATCAAACAGAGGATGAACCTGCTCACTGCATAGGAGTTGAACTAGATGACCTTTGAGGGTCTCTTCTAACCCAAACCATTCTATGATTCTATGATTATATATTCCTGTACAAATGCCGTTATATCATTTTCTTGTACTTTTTTTTTCACCCAATGAGATTCCATAGAAAGTGAAACTATAAACTGGAAGACACACAACGTTCATTCTATTGCCTATTGAAAAAATATTATTTTTACTTTAAAGTTATGCTGGTTCACAACATAAAATACTCAAATTACAGCTTCAAGATTGCTGTGACAAAGAACTTTTCATTTGTTTCAGAACACAAGCTTGTATAAGAAGTCTAGACATGCCTCATGTCATCAGTGCTTTATGAAACTACGTATTTTAGCATTTTAAACTATTACAACTGTATGTCTTCTTGTATCATAGCTGTTGAGCAAGGGTACAAGAGTAATTCTTACATAGACCTACTGTGTATTAATCTGAGAAACTGAACTATACATACTCCTCAATTTATGTCTCCTATGCTGTAAGAAGTTAAAATAGGTGACAGATCTTCAACTTCATATGTCAACTTCTATGTCCCATGTTCTCTTTACTGTCTGTAAACAGACAGGTATGAACTGTATTGTTCCTCATGCATAGCAAAGGCCCTTTAATAGGCTGGTTATGAGCCCTCCTGTAATATTTTTCCATTGACTGTAAGTCAACTTCAAATTATTCTAATTCAGGTTATTCTTTAATAGTGCTCTTCTGAACACACACACACACACAAAAATTCAATAATTTTCATTCTTTTGAGACCTGATGCAGTACTTATCTAGATTGACATTTTAGCAACTCAGGTACACCTGTGTCTGTGAAAACACAAAGGCAATTATGACTTTCATCTTCTTTGTATGTTAGGAAAAAAAAATTATTCTCCTTTTATACTTATATATACCTATTGTCACTAGAGATCTGCTAAGTGCACAACTGGATTTGTAATATTCAAAGCAAGGATCATAATTCATCACTCAGCAGATAGGAAAATTAGCATATAACATGCAATTCCTTTATCAGTACTGTTTTCTCCATAGAAATTATTCCTAAGAACATGAAAAGTATTTATGAGTTCTGGTAACTCATCCTATTATGTGAATGGGCATGGAAAGGTTTAGATGTGTTGCTATTCAGCAGTATTATTGACGTGAGCTCAAGTTCTACTAACCTAATAAAATCAACATTTTAAATGTTCCAGTAGATTCAGATTCAATTGCCTGGAAGTCAGGGCAATTCCATCAGACAGAATTCCTAAATATTTTCTTGTGCAAAGCCTGTCTTGGAATAAAAAAAAATTCACAGGTTTCAAAGTTAATTCATATTTAGTAAACCATTAAGAAAACCCTTTGTACAATATGCTGTTATGAAGAGAAAGACCTTAATTTCAGCAGGTAAATACTACTATTTCTCAAACTGTGGAAGTGATGATAACCAGAAGGTATTAGGACTTTTCTTGCTTATTAAACTTAAAAAACAAAGAGTATCTTTATTTGGAATGTACTATTTCAAGTAACATGGGCAGGCACACTATCTGTGTCTGGCAACACAGTTCACTTTATCTTTTATGCTATTTCTATAATGGTGCAGCAGTTTCAGATCTAACACTACTTCGGTTCTAAATTACAAACAAGACAAAGGAACTTTCTGAACATTCTTTTTAATATAGAGTGAATGAGCATGGCATTGGTTGTAAAAGGAAAATAATGATAAAACCTATATCATTTATTGGTTTGCTAACTGGTATAAAAAAAAAATATATAAACAACTTCTCTGTTCCCTTTGCCACCTTCTCCAGTGCTCCTCTGTCCATGGCTGAATACTAACCTTGACTGAACTGATAACATGGGAGACCTTACTGGTTGGTAGCTGGGAGAAGATAATAGAATCATAGAATATAATCATAGAATGGTTTAGGTTGGAAGTGACATCAAAGATCATCCAGTCCCAAACCCTCACCATAGGCAGGGACACTTCCCACTAGAACAAGTAGCTCAAGTCCTCATCCAAACTGGACTTGAACACCTCCAGGGAGGGAATGGCCACAACCTCCCTGGGAAACCTGTTCCAGTGTCTCACCACCCTCACTGTGAAGAACTTCCTCCTAACATCCCGTTTAAACCTCCCCTCCACCAATTTAAACCCATTACCCCTCATCCTGTCACTACAAGACCTTGTGAATAGTCCCTCCCCAGCCTTCCTGTAGGCCCCTTTCAGATATTGGAAGGCTACTATAAGACCTCCTCGAAGCCTTCTCTTCTCCAGGCTGAAGAACCCCAACTAGACCCAACTCTCTCAGCTTGTCCTCATAGCAGAGGTGCTCCAGCCCTCTGATCATCTTTGTGGCCCTCCTCTGGACTCTCTCCAGAAGTTCCATGTCCTTCTTGTGTTGGGGGCTCCAGAACTGCACACAGTACTCCAACTGGGGTCTGACAAGAGCAGAGTAAAGGAGGAGAATCACCTCCCTTGTCCTGCTGGTAATGCCTCTCTTAATGCAGCCCAGGACACGGTTGGCTGTCTGAGCTGTGTGTGCACACTGTTGGCTCATGTTGAGCTTCTCATCCACCCAGACCCCCAGGTCCCTTTCCTCAGAGCTGCTCTGCAGCCACTCACCACCCAGCCTGTATTTGTGCTTGGGATTGCATCAACCCAGGTGCAGGACCTTACACTTGGCCTTGTTAAATTTCATGAGGTTAGCCTGGGCCCGCCTTTCCAGACTGTCCAGGTCCCTCTGGATGGATCCCTGCCCTCTAGCAAGTCAACTGTGCCACACAGCTTGGTGTCATCTGCAAACTTGCTGAGGGTGCACTCGATTCCTCTGTCCATGTCACTGACAAAGATGTTAAACAGCACTGGTCCCAGCACTGACCCCTGAGGGATGCCACTTGTCACTGGTCTCCAGGTGGACATTGTGCTGTTGATCACCACTCTCTGCGTACAACCATCCAGCAAATTCCTTATCCAGTGAGTGGTCCACCCATCAAGTCCATGTTTTTCCAGTTTGGTGACCAGGATGTCCTGTGGGACAGAGTCAAAGGCCTTTCTTAGATCCAGGTTTTCTGTTTAAAAAACTTTCCTTCTGATCTTTCTTCATTTTTATTTTGAAAGCTTAGTAGTCTAGGAGTTGTTTCTTCTTAACCTTTGACCCACTAAATTGAATTTTCAGCTTCACTTATCTCCAGTAAGGTATTCTCTGATATGCTTTCGCTCTTTTGCCTTTTCCCTTTTTCCTTTTCTTTTTTTTTTTTTTCTTTTTTTTTTTTTTTTTTTTTTTTTTTTTTTTTTTTTTTCTTCTTCCCAAACAGGCAAAATGTATATTTTTCCAAGGAAGAGGAGAGGAAAAGACACTTGATTTCACTTCAAATCTATTTTTGATATCTAATAAAAGCCCTGCTACCATGTCTTTTTGTTGTTTTGTCTTGGGTTTAAATATAAAATCAGCCATTAATTTGCTGTGTTTGTACCCTACCTTCCCTTTAATAGCAATAGCTGAATATGGCAGCCTGACTTTTATAAAATAAGTTTTAAATGCTATCACTCTTTTCAAAAACTTTTTTTTTTCATCAGACTTTAAAGATAGGGAATAAAAAATACACTGAATTTTTAAAAAATATTGAATTTTACAGAAGATTATTTATTGACTTCAGCATCAGCAGAATGTCACTGCTGTGCAAATAAATAACAGTCACGACTTATCAGACTAGATATAATGAAATTAATTAAGTAATATATTTTGTTTATTTTGAGCTCTTTCAGTAGTGTAAACCAACATAGGCTATGCCAGCTGAGAATTACCAACTGGCATAAAAATCACAGCATAATTCTGACTTTGAGTGCATTATTTCAGAGACAATTTATTATTGTTTTCTGCTTACTGAATAATAACTGACAAAAATATTTTAAGGTTTTAATAATAAGTCAATTTCTATTTATCATCACCTGCTCTGTTGAATAAATAGCATAAGACTGATATAATCTACATACACAGAATTAAGTTCACTGGTTTCCTGTAAATCTATTTTTCCACTTGCAGCATATGTAGCTTTAATGCCTTTCCTGCTAAAGTCAGAGGACACTGTGAATTAAAATCTCACTATCATTATGTTCTAAATTGTCTGTGCTGAATAAAGCAAATGGTTAGGGAATACAATGCAAGAAAAGCAATAAACATTAGATTTTTTTAATCCATAGTCAGTCTTCCAATGTTCAAATAAACACTGAAAAATGTAGAATGGTGTCCAGTTTATTCTTTACTTTAAATTATTCCAGTATTTAATGAGGGGGAGGAAAATGTAAAATATTTTTAATGTACTCCTGGCTTCTTATTACTCAACAGGAAACAATGACATTAGTCCATTGTTGTATGTGACAAAATCAACATTGATCAATCTTTTAATTGTACCAAATATCTTGTGATTAAATAGGGAACTATCTTTTAGAAAGAGGGTATTTTTTTATTAGAAGGTCTTGGCTACTGCCTAGATGATATAGTATTATTTTATCCCTTTGAGGTACCCCAAATATAATTTTTGTAAAAAAACCTCATTATTTATGCATGTATGTAGTTATGAAAACTAGAACCAAATAGGTAATGTGAGATTCTACAGCAATATGACTACTACTCTAAGTAAGTTTATTTCTGTCTTTACTCATTCTTAACAAGTCAACTTATCTAAATTCTTCACATTTTTTCCTTACAGGAAGAAAGTGCTCACAGGGTGAAAGAAATGAAAGTAAGAGTTCATTTCAGGAAGAAATTTACTTTTCCTCACCTCTATCTGCATTTTCAGATCATCAGCATAGACTGGTACTTTGCACTTGTAAGGTGCTAGACCTTATCTCTCTCTCCTTCACGTAAATCAACAAAGATAATGATCGTTGTTGCTGCCTACTCAGGACTTCAGCGGCCCAGGTGTCTGGCCTGAACGCGCAGGGACGTAAATCAAAAGAGATACAGATCGCCTTTGTTGCCTTCCCGGACCTCAGCCGTCCAGGTGCCTGGCCTGAATGCCCAGGACCACCCTGCACTCCAGACACATCAGCTACCCCGAAAAGAAAGGATGGTGTAAAAGGCTTATGGAATATGCAATAGACTTGACATCTAGCCTGACTAGCCCTAGGATGCGTATTAGGTGTATGGATAGGCAAGCAGCACAGAAGCAGGGTGGAGATCCTCCCCTGAAAACACAAGAGAATACACAGGAAGATTCCCTGGGATGCTGCATTTGGACACCTATCTAAGACTGGGACTGAAAAATTGTATAAAAAGACCTGAGCAATACCTGCTGGGGAAGAACTCCAGAACAAGAACTCTAAAAGAAGAACATCCCTGGGCCACACATGCTGAGGACTTGGACATTGGAAGCCCTGCCTCTCTCTTCCCACCACTCCACCCCTCCCCCATCTCCAGCTGATGGTAATATAGTCCCTGCTCTTTCTCCTTCCTCTCTTCTCTCCATTGTTCCCTCTCTCTCTCTTTCTCTCCCCTTCTCTCTCTTCCTCTGTTTTGTTCCACTTTCTATCCTCTAATAAATATTTTTCTGGTGATATATGATCTCCCTTGTACCTTTATTTCAAAACACAGAAATCTATAAGAACAAATCTTGCTCCTCTGGACAGAGATGTCGTTAATCTCTGTTGTCCAGACCTTGAAAGCACTTCACAAGAATGGGACAGACTCATATCCTAGATTACTCTCACTACCCTTGCCTCAAGACTACTTACTATTCTGAGGTAAGCTTTCTCCTAACCTACTAAAGCTATATCAAGTTTGAAATTTATTTTCCTTCTGAACGCACATATTTTCAAGAAAGTTGAATTCTCTGTCTTATAAATATTGTTTTTTCATTAAAAAAGAAATCCGCCAAATAAAGGAAAAGTTTTGGATTTTTTAATTTGATTTTCTGCCCTACTCTTCTGCACAGCCAGTAGCTACAGCCTCAATATATGTATCCTACATTTTTGTTCTTACTCAGCAGTTGTCTGTTTTGTACACCTTGGCTCATTCTCTCACTATTTTAGACAATGCTGAAGTTGCTGTTTAACTCAGTGTCTCATTTCAGTTTATTTCCCTGTCAAGTCTCTATGCATCTCACATTAGTTCTCTTCATGCTCCTTTTTTGTTCAAATCTACACCATCTTCTGGACACTTACTTCCTTCACTAGTTACTTTAGCTAAGAAAGCTAGGGTCTCTACCACTTTGCCTATACTGGTGTTTCCCACAAGGACAGACTAGCTTTTAATCACACACTCTTCTGCACCTACTGCTTTCACAACTGACTCATTTACACCTCATGCTAACTTTGGATTTGCCTTTGAGGCTCTGTGTTAACAATTCCAGGAATATGGAATGCTTTGCTTTATCTTTTCAAACTACACACCAGTTCTTTCTGCAAAACAAATCTTTTGTCATTTCACCTATAAGCACTCCCTTCCCTAGTAGTCACTTCTCATCTGCTGTATGAATCCCTTCTCCATTGCTTATGTACTATTGTGCTTCTTTAATATTCTAGCTCTACAGGAAACATTTTCTCATTCTGTGTAAAAATTTATTCACAACAGCATTTTTCAAAATACTTTTAATCTCTGTGGTATATATAATATTGTAGATGTGTATTTTGTTTTTGATTAGTAAATCTACAGAAGGTAAAAATTCTACAGGTAGTAGATCAACTTTATACATCCAGGTTGTGATCAACTAATTTTTTTCATTCCATCTAACAAGATGATTGCCCTGTACGGAAGTACATAGAAATGCTGTTAATTAGTACAACATTATTTTGCTGCCCTCTTTTATAACTAACCTTTCCTCTTTCTGGGAAAAAAAAAAAAAAAAAAACAAAAAAAAAACCTAGCTTTATGATTCTGATTGGAATGATCATTAGTGTACTGTGTTCCATTAAGTAAAAGATCAATTTTGTTTAATGGCATTTTAGTTGAAATCTCTTCAAAGTGATGATTTAAATTGGGTTTGGATTGTTGTTTTTCTTTTCTTTTTCATTGATCAAGTACAACATGACTTATGTAAGCATATTTTTGAAATATTTAAATGTAATTGTAATCTACATGAAAATGGCCTCATAGATCATGGAATAGGAAATTAATAATCCATTTTCAAATACAAACTTTTGGAAAGTTAAAGTTTTAAAAATTTTTCTTCTAAATTTACTTTGCTTCTGTTCTTGTGTTACAGAGAGATTCAATTTCATCATGTTTTCAACTGCTGCTAAAGTAAAGCCTAAGCTTTTGTCACCTCCTTTCTTGGCTCATAACTACACAAAACCATCAAGTTTCTTTACAGAGCCATATCATTCTGATGACAATGATTTCAAAGCAAATGCTTAAAATAAAGAATATATATAAGCCATATTCTCTTTAGGAATGGTTCATAAATTAATCATTGTGGTACTCTACCAGATATGTGACCATCTCATTTCCTTTAATTTAGTTGTCACTTTCTCTTTATTTTGATTTATGTCTTTCTCAACTATGCCTTGTGACAGAGATGCTGAAAGTGGAACTTGCATAAGATTAATTTTTATTTAATCTTGGTAACCTTCAGAGGCTATGATGTGCAGGAAGGAGTAGAAAGTATACCAAGTAAAATCCAACATTATTTTCATTTTAAAGTTTAACATCTTTCATTTTAAAGACCACCCAGATGGAAATAGGTATTGGAATAATATATTGCAGCAAATGTTGTTTGCTCTGAAGAAAACACACAGTTTAGACATAATTCTTTATTGATATTTATTTTAAAATGCATATATAAGTGTGTGTCTTTCATATTTTATGAATATTATGCATCTCATAAATTTTACAGTGTGAACAATACTAAGAACATGTACAAATTCTTACAGAAAGATACATAATTTACACACATTTAGCAAATATCTGAGTATTTATGTGTTGGTCCTGGAACTTTAAAAGAATCATTTGTTTGGACACTCTCAAGAGAACAAATGCTGTTATTAAAAAATCTGAATCAGGCAATTTTGACTGTTCAAAAGATGTAGCTTCAAAGTTACTGCAGTCATGATGCTGTCCCACCTGTTTTGTCTGTAAGAGGGAAGAGTCAGCATGTGTGTGGTTAGACTTTCGCAACAGGCCAATAGTCACTAGGCTACCAGAGATAAGACCTGGGGAAAAAAGGATGTGTAAGTATGCACATGAGCAGTAAGGAAAGATAAGATGTTATGTAACAGATTCCAAAATAAAGGAGAAGCTCTGTTCTCCTTGGTTTGGCCTTTTGGGACGTCCTGGCCATACATCACAGAATTTGGAACCCATATATACCAAGAGCCTAGGTAGCTGGGTTAGAGTAGCACCAGACTTACCAGCAGGACACCTACCTTAAGAAGATAAGTGCCTGCCAGCCCTGCAATCTACATATCTCAGGACTTTTGCTGCTCGGTTGTATAGGGTGAGTATAACCTCCTGTTCAATAAGTAGAGGTACTTGCCATTCCTTGTCATATGTTATTCAGCATTGTGGTTTCCAGTACATTTCTTTTAATTAATTCTAATATTTGAGATATAATAAAGTATTGAAACTGTACCCAGAGAGGGGTACCTGTGTGTAGTGTGTTCACTTTCTGGATCCCAAAGAACCTTCAGGAATACTGTCTATGAAATTAGTTTTTAATTATTCCTGAAAAAAAATAGGGGGAAAAAAGAGAGAAATTACTAGTTTTGAAACTTTTGACTGAAAACAGATGAATGATGTGAGAAGCAGTCACTCAGGCATAGTATTGCCATTGAACCCAAAATCAATCAGCTCAATATTTGTCATGTGTTTTAGCTTAAAATATTGTACCAAAATTCATCCCAAGGAAGGAGATAAAAGATTTATGTAAGACAAACCATTCTCATGATATTTCTACTGTGGTCTAAATTGGAAAGTCTTAAAAGACAAATTGTAGTTAAATTCACCTGAAACAGCACATTATTATTCATACTGTTCAGTGACTAATTCAATACCAATGGTCAGCAGTTTGAAAAAGATGATCCTGCTACTCCTCTCTGGTGAGACCTCAACTGAGGTAGTGTGTCTACCTCTGGGGCCCCCAGAAAAAGAGAGCATGGGCCTATTGGAGTGAGTACAGAGAAAGGCCACAAAGTTGACCAGAGGGATAGAACAGCTTGTTGTGGGACACTCCAAATCCCTTCTTTCCTCTCTCCATCTCTGGAGGTTTGAATGGGGGAAGAAGGTGAAAATGTATTCCTTTCCCCCTTGCAGACTTGAAGGGGGAATAGCAAATGGTGCTCTTTTCCACACATGTACTGATTTGTGGGAAAGCTCATGCTGGAATCGGCTGGTGATTGGCTGGATTCTTAGCACCCCGTATATGTATGGCAACAGACACATTGTCTAGAAAAGATTACAAATAGAATGAGGAAAAAAGCACATGGTACCTGCTTTTGCACCATTCCTGCTTTTGCACCACTCTGTGCAGTTCTACTCTAGTCCTGCTCTTGTGCAGTTCATTCCACTCCTCCAAAAGTCTGCAAGTTCAGCAAGTTCTCAGAGGCTGCCCTGGAGAAATTCATCAGAGAGCATCTCTAAAATCCTACTTCACCTCCATGAGTAAAATATGTTTTTCCCTAGTTTCTCTGCTCTGCCTGATTTATAAGTGGGCTAAAGCCATCTTGTAGCCTAGCCTTTTCCATTTTCTGACTTTCCTAAATTAATAGAATTGCCCATAGGCATCCTTGTGAAGATTTCCCAACTGAATTAGAACCTGTAAATAAACCTTAACTAGGTCTGTGTATAGTTTGGGGGCAGGACTTTTTGGGAAAATAAAAATAATTCTATTTTTTAAATCCCTGCATTGGCAAATTAATTTCCAACCAAATCACAGCTCTTCTATAAAGACAAGCTGAAAGAACTGGGGCTGTTCAGCCTGGAGAAGGCTCTGGAGAGACCTTAAAACTCCATTTCAGTACCTCAAGGGGACCTCCAGGAAGGCTGGGGAAGGACTTTCAAGAGAGCATGTAGCAATAGGATAACAGGCAATGGTTTTACACTGGTAGATTTAAGTTAGACATAAGGAGGAAGTTCTTTACAAGAAGAGTGGTAAAATAAAATAACAGGCTGTCCAGGGATGTGGCTGAGGCCCAGTCCTTGAAGATATTCAATACCAGACTTTATGTAGCCCTGGGCAGCCTGATCTAGTTGAAGGTGACCCTGCTGACTGCATGACAGTTGGGCAAGATGAATTTTGAGAGTCTCTTGCAACCCAATGCAATCTGTGAGTCTGTGAAAAATTTGCAGAGTCAATAAATGATTTAATAACAGTAGTTTCTTAACATGTCAGGCACGCAACTAGTAGAAAATATAATTGTAATTCCTCAAACTGATTGTTATCTGTTACTCTTCTGAACAAAAATGTTATTTGCAAAATTTTCAGAGTGGTTTAGAAACTCAAAATTTTCTAATATGACAAAGATAACTGAGATAGCTGAATCAACCTAGGATTTATATTCCAAATTAGAGAAAGAACGTTATTTGAACATTTGGTCACTACAGCTTTTAATTTACTCTTGACATGATTTAAAATTCCTTTTTTTTTTTTTTTTTTGTTTAAACTGTGACTGTTTTACTACTGAAAATCATTATAGCATGTTTTCCTAATATATTTATATAGATACTTCCTTAGAAATCAGATAATATACAAGTACTTTACTTTGTAATGCCTTGGAGTTCAGTACATTGATTACTGTCTTGCAGCATCTTACCAGGTATTTTATTGATTTGTGTAGAGAAAGGATTATTCCTTATGTTATCTGATTTCCACACAAATCATCTCATGATCTTAAAAATATATTGTGAGTATCTGCAGATGAGAAATATTAGAAGGTCAGTATGGTATTCTTCAGCTAGTGTTTAACTGTAAATCTTCAGTACTGTGGTTTCATATGTTAGGAATCAAAAGAACTTATTCTAAATAAATAGGTGCAATAAGTGTGTTAAAGAATTTGACAAAGCATTCTGTGATTTATACTCTTATGTTGATAAGAGTGATGAGCCAATTTTCAGGTTTTATTTTCTCAAGTTATTTCAAAGCCCTGTAGCAATGCAAATGTGTGCAATGCTTCATAATATATTACTAATACGACACTTTTAATCTTTGCTTTAGAGAACCATCAACATTTAGGACTTAGTTAATCTGACAAGATTTGTATTGCCATGATGAAAGCAGTCAAGAGCAAATGTAATTATGCTTCTTCATGATATTTACCAGAGCACATACACACAAAAATTACTCTGTTCCTCTAGCAAAACAAATTGTGTTTTTCTACCAGTTAGTATTGTTTTCTACCAGAAGATCTTGTTCGTGTAAGAAAGTATAAGTAAATTAAAAACATGCTAAATTATTATTTTTGTTTTACAAAATTCACCAGTGAAAGGATTATAGAAATATTAAAAGAAGAAATTTATAACAGCATAGTAGAGATTATTTCAAAGTGACCCAAAGTTCAATTAGTATAAGAAATTATTGTTTTACCACTGGAAAAAGGCAAATATAATACCTATCTTCAAGAAGGGAAAAAAGGACGACCCTGGGAACTACAGACCAGTCAGCCTCACCTCTGTGCCTGGCAAGATCATGGAGCAGATCCTCCTCAAGGCTCTGCTAAGGCAGATGGAGAACAAAGCAGAAGTGCCTGATGCCAACCAGCATGGCTTCACCAAGGGCAAATCATGCCTAACAAATTTGGTGGCTTTCTACGATAAAGTCTCAGCAGCAGTGGACAAGGGAAGGGCAACTGATGTCATCTACCTGGACCTGAGTAAGGCCTTTGACTCTGTCCCACATGACACCCTGATCACCAAACTGGAAAAACATGGACTTGATGGGTGGACAACTCGCTGGATAAGGAATTGGCTGGATGGTCACACGCAGAGAGTGGTGATCAACAGCACAATGTCCACCTGGAGAGCAGTGACAAGTGGTGTCCCTCAGGGGTCATTGCTGGGACCAGTGCTGTTTAACATCTTTGTCAG
>VWZI01000152.1:11529-21717 GCA_013396835.1 Psilopogon haemacephalus
CCCCCTCCCTCCCCCCCTCCTCCTCCCACCTCCCCGGCACGGCTGTGCGCATCCCTCGGGTCCGGTCCTGCCCCCTGCCCTCTCCGGCTCACCCAAGCCCCTGCGCAGCTCCTCGCACTGGCTGATGTGTGGGAAGCGCAGGATCTCCCTCCACTTCTTGCTCCTGCCTTTCCTCTTGCCGCCGCCTCCTGCGAGCAGGGGAATCACAGAATGGTTTAGGTTGGAAGGGAGCTCAAAGATCATCCAGTTCCAACCCCCCCTGTGCCATAGGCAGGGACACCTCCCACTAGAATCATAAAATGGTTTAGGTTGGAAGGGAGCTCAAAGATCATCCAGTTCCAACCCACCCTGTGCCATAGGCAGGGACATCTCCCACTAGAATCATAAAATGGTTTAGGTTGGAAGGGAGCTCAAAGATCATCCAGTTCCAGCCCCCCCTGTGCCATAGGCAGGGACATCTCCTGCTAGATCAGGACGCTCAAGACCTCATCCAGCATCAGGGCAGGGCACACAGGAAGGTATCACAGGAGGTTAGGGGTTAGAAGAGACCCAAGGAGATCATCAGGTCCAACCCCAAAGCAGCATCACCAGGGCAGGGCACAGGATGTTAGGAGCTGGAAGGGACCCAAGGAGATCATCAGGTCCAACCCCAAGGCGACATAGAATCATAGAATGGTTTAGCTTGGAAGGGACCTCAAAGCTCAGCCAGTTCCAACCCCCCTGTGCCATAGGCAGGGACACCTCCCACTAGAACAGGTCGATCAAGGACTCATCCAACCTGTCCTTGAACACCTCCAGGGAGGGAGCAGCCACAACCTCCCCGGGCAACCTGTTCCAGCGTCTGGTCACCCTCACTGTGAAGAACTTCCTCCAAACAGGAACAGGATCCCTTCAGCACTGCCGGGTGGGTGCAGGCTTCCTTCCCCAAAGCTGCATCCCATAAACATCCTGGGTCCTTATTGTCCCACCAAAACTTTTATCCAGCACTGGGAGGGCTGCAGCAGCTCAGGCTCTGCCTCCTTGGGGATGGAGACTCTTGAGGGATCAAGGGAGAGCTTCCTCCCCCAGAGCTGCATCCCATAAACATGCTGGGTCCTTATTGTCCCACCAAGCCTTTTATCCAGCGCTGGGAGGGCTGCTGCAGCCCGGGCTCTGCCTCCTCGGGGATGGGAACTCTCAGAGGAGGAGGACAGGGACCCTCTGGAGCTGAGGAGGGGGCAAGGAGACAGCCCCCAAGCAGCAGCCTCTCCTCTCGGGCCGGCGGGCGGATGCTTGGCGCCTGAAGTCATCCCTGCAGGGACCTGACATCAGCGAGGCTCGGAGCTGGTGTGCGGCCAGCACCGCCCGCCGCCAGCCCCGGTGACGCCGAGGCGAGCCCGCGGGACGCCGCCGTGCTGGGCTCCGGCGTTTGGGCCGGGCAGAGCTTCCTGCCGTCACCGGGACGCTTCCTCCGGCGGGAATTGCTCCGCGCCAGCCGGCGGAGCGGACTCGACGGCCAAGGATTGTGGGTCCCCGGGCACCTTGGAGCTGGTGGAGCAGGGTGCTGAGCACTCGGTGCCCAAAGAGGACGAGCAGCTGCTTTCCTCACCTGCGGCACCCAGCCTGGAGCCCCCCTGCACAGGCTGACAAAGGGGTGATGCCCTGGCAAGGGTCCCCTGCTCACCCCAGGAGCCATCAGCCCTGAGCTCACAGGGATGCTCCAAGGCCAAGCTTGGCAGCACGATGCCCCTGTCACTTCTTGCTTCCTCCGTGGAACCTGCAGGTGCCAGTCCCCAGCCCCCTGCATCCTCTGCTTTCCCCAGACCAGTGCCAGGGTTGAGTGGGGTGAGGGCTGCTGCCCCCTGTCCCCAGCCCGCGTCCCGTCCCCAGATGAAGCTGCACCAAAACCAAAACTGCAGCAACCAGAGGAGCTTTGGAGAGCAAACCAAAACTGTTCCTCAGTGAAAAGGAGCCCACCCCAGTGGCACGGGGGAGATGTTGCACCAACAGTGCCACAGTGAGCAGGGATGTCCCCAGGTCTCCCTCACCAGCTGATGTGTGGTAAGGTGGCACCAGTGCCCAGGGAGGTGCAGACCCAGCTGCTGCCACCCCAAATGGCACAGGGGAGATGTTGCACCAACAGTGCCACAGTGAGCAGGGATATCCCCAGGTCTCCCTCACCAGCTGATGTGTGGTAAGGTGGCACCAGTGCTCAGGGAGGTGCAGAGCCAGCTGCTGCCATCCCAAATGCACAGGGGAGATGTTGCATAAATGCTGCCACAGTAGGCAGGGATGCTCCCAGGTCTCCCTCACCAGCTGATGTGTGGCAAGGTGGCACCAATGCCCAGGGAGGTGCAGAGCCAGCTGCTGCCATCCCAAATGCACAGGGGAGATGTTGCATGAATGCTGCCACAGTAGGCAGGGATGCTCCCAGGTCTCCCTCACCAGCTGATGTGTGGCAAGGTGGCACCAATGCCCAGGGAGGTGCAGAGCCAGCTGCTAACACCCTTGCCAGGCTTTGATCCCAAGCAGTGCCACAGTTGGATAAGGCTTTTCAGCCCCCTGAGCTTTAGGAGCCCACGGGGACATGAGCTCTGCCTCTAAAGCTCCAGCAGAGCCCAGGGAATTCAGCCAGCCAGAGACCCCTGCAGCCCTTGTAGGGCTGGGTGGGGGTAGCAGTCCCCCACCCCCCTGCCCATCTTTGTGGGGTAAAGCTCCCCCGAGTCCAAATCAAGAGGCTCTGCAGTGGACCGAGGCCCTTTTGAGAGGTGCAGGAGGCAGAAAGGGCAGCTCAAGGAGCCCCTCAAACCATGGGGACCCCAACCACACAACCCAGGCTGGTGCTGGCACCCAACTGCACCAAGTCCAAACGTGGCACAGGACTTCTGCTGCCAGTGCTGCCAACCTCCCCCACCCCAGCAGCACACCCTGAGGATGGAGGAATTTGACCAGAGGCAGTCACAGGTGGCAGCAGCAGCAGCAGCTGCTCCGGGGCACTGGGACTGGACCTTGCTGAGCTTCCCACTGTCTTCCAGCATGAGGTCATGCCCCTGACCCCCATGTGCGTGCGGGACCCCCCAGCCACGACCAGCGGGGTCTCGGTGGCTCCGGTCCTTCCCGTGCTTCTGGAGAGGGAAGTGACCACCCAGGCTGACCCAGCCCTCGTCCCCACTTTGCTTCCCGGTCCTCGCCTTCGTTTGGCTTCTCGGCTTCCGGCACCTCGCAGCCGTCACACACCGACATTAACCCGTTTGGCACCTGGCAGCGCCGAGCACCCCCCCCCGAGCCCGACACCTCCTCCTCCTCCAGCTGCAGTTCAGTCCCGGCTCTATCCCACATGCACCATCCTGCATCCCCGTGGGACGGGAGCAAGGTCCAGCCCCGCGCAGGGAGCGTCGGCACACGTCGGTTCCAAAGCCGCTCCCGACACCGAACTTCTCCCCGCTCGGCGAGGGCCACCGGCGGCTAAACCGTGCCCGCGGCATCTCCGTGAGGTGGGTAAAGGGAAAGGAGAGGGAATCCGCAAGAGAGCCGCGGGCTCGGCCCCACGCCTCGCCCGGCGGGGGCTGTGCCAGGGCCGGTGGCTCCCGGCGCCGGTGGCTTTTCGGTCACCAAAGGTTCAGCGACGGTTTTCCGAAGGAAGCCAAAAGCAAACAAAGGCTCCCGCGCTCCTCGGGAGCCGGTGCCAAACCCTGCGTTTGGCAGGGTGGGGACACTCGCAGCCTTTTGCTCCCCCCACCCCACCACCTCCCCCCAGGATCTTGGGTCCGCTTTGCCCGGCAGGGCTCCGAGCGGGGCGGCGGCACCACCGGCGGGCACCACCCTGGCTCCGCTGGCACGGCAGCCAGGCCGGGTTTTTCCTGGCACAGCCCGATCCGCTCGGGCCTGCACCGAGCCGTCCTGGCACCAGCAAAGTTTTGCTCCGTCCGTGCCAGACGTGTCCTGTTGGCACGGACCGGGCAGACGGACGGAGCCGCCGGCTGACCCCCACGTCCCAAGCCCGGGGCGTACGGGCACAGACGCCGCCGGGGTATGGGCACCTCAAATCACTCCGTCTCCCAGGGACTGAGGGGTGGGTAGGGGACAGAGGGACGGACGCGTCCCGCAGCACCGAGCACAGCACCGGGGCAGCCCTCCCCTTCTGGGAGCTCGACGATGCCAACCACAGCGGTGCCAAGCAAGACGGCGCCGACCGGGACTGTGCCGACCAGGGTGAGCCCACCCGGCCACCCACCACCCTTAGACGGAGGGGTCCCGGCGTGCCCGGGGAGGGGGTGTGGGAGCCCCGCTTTAAGGGTACCCGTTGGGAGGGGGCTGCAGGAAAAGAATGCGCGGGGAGGCGGGGGAGAAGGGGATGCAGCGTGGGGACGGGACGGGACGGGACGGGACGGGGGTGGCGATACCTTCACGGGCCTTCAGCAGGACGGTGTTGGCCACGATGTTCTCCAGCTCCATGGCGGGGAGGGGAGGGGGGGGCCAGCGGACACCATCCCCGGCCCGGCCGCTCGGGGCGGTCTCGGCACCTCCCGCCGCCACCGGCCGCCTCCGGGGCTGCGTCACGGCCGTGACGTCACGGGCCGCCCCCTTGCCGTCACGGCATTATGTAAGGGCAGCGGCGGGCAGCGGGCAGCCCCCCGGTCCCGTTTCGGGGGGTGGTACCCACAGCCGCCTGGGCTGGGGGCTCCTCCAGCCCCCCGCGCTAAGAGTCGGGCGGCAGCAGCTACTTGAGCCCCTCCATGGGGTAGGTGAAGGGGGGAAGGGGCACGGAGCTCCGGACCCCCAGCAGCAAAGCAGCTCCTCCTCCTCAGACCCTCTTCCATCTCCTCAGACCCCCCCCAGAGCCCTGCATTGCAGAGTTAATCCCAGGAATTGGACCCTTCGCCCTCCCACCGCTGCAGACCACCCTCCTGCCCCTTTCCCCCCGCGTAGAGCGACAGGAGCAGCAGAACAACTCAACCCCAAAAGCTGTTTCCTCCCAGCAGAGGTTTTTCCCACCTCGGGAGGACTCCAAAACCCCTTCTGTTGGTTGTTCCAGCACCGCTGCAGACCACCCTCCTGCCCCTTTCCCCCCGACAGGAGCAGCAGAACAACTCAACCCCAAAAGCTGTTTCCTCCCAGCAGAGATTTTACCCACCTCGGGGGGACTCCAAAACCCCTTCTGCTGGTTGTTCCAGCAGGAACTGGCAGCTCCTTGCTTCCACACCTTTCCCAGCACCCAGCTCACACTGTTCCAACTCACACCTACACAGGGTTAAACCCAACAGGGAATCTACATTGGTCCCCCCACAAAAGTGAGCAAGGGAAAAAGTGCTCCTGGGGGTGCCTGGCCAGTAAGGAGGGGCTCACCCCCATCCATCCCAGCTGCTTGCTCTGGTAGTGCTCACAAAACCCCATCCTGCTTTGAAACAAGGGACTTTGGGTGAGAAAACCCACTGGTGGGACCCCCCTCCCCCTGCCCAGCACTGGTGTTTCCCCTGGAGAGTTCTTTTCATGGGGAAATAGGTTCCAGGAGGGACAACTCCCTCTGCTCCACTCACCAGGCTTGGCTCTGCTCACAGGAGGCTCCCACAGCTTGGCAGACACCCAAAGCCAGCTGCTGCCCCTGGAGACCAAAGGCTCCTACCCAGTACCATCACTGAATGCCACAAGTGGCATCAGGATGAGTTTGGCATGAAATGATTCTCTTACCTGTGAGAAGATGCTGCTGGAGAAGGAAAGGGGCTGCCCGGAGAAGGGAGCAGAGGGGGAAGGGGATGCCCGGAGAGGGGAGCAGAGGGGGAAGGGGAGGCCCGGAGAAGGGAGCAGAGGGGGAAGGGGCTGCCCGGAGAGGGGAGCAGAGGGGGAAGGGGATGCCTGGGGAAGGGGATGCCCGGAGAAGGGTGCAGAGGGGGGAGGGGCTGCCTGGAGAAGGGGAGCTGAGAGGGAAGGGCCAGCCCAGCTTTTCCTCATCCCCTAATTAGTGAGCCCAGCCTGTAATAAGTGGGCTCAGGTGCAGAGGAGCAGCCACAGCTTGGGCTAAGGGCAGCAAGGAGCCTTGCTGGGGCACGAAGAGTACCCAGGTCCTGCTTCCCCATTCCAGAGGAAGGATTCTTCTAGCCCACGGCAGGTCCCATTCCCTGCTTCCCAGCACCCACTGGGGACACAAGGAGTGGTCACCCCGAGGGCAACCTTCGGTTAGGTCCTGAGCACAGGGCAAAGCATGGCTGTGGGGATCAAGTATTTATTTACACGGCAAGAAAAACTCTGACCCAGAGTTCAGGTGAGGAGGAAAAAAAAAAATAAAAAGCAAAAAGAAAAAAAAAAAGCAAAGAACCCAAAAGGGGCAGGAGATTTGCCTCCTGAACACAACTGCTGGCACTCCACGGCCAGCCCAGAGCCTTCAAGTCCTCCTCCTCCTCCTCCTCCAGCAGGAGGAACCCGAGGCATAAGGATGCTAACAGTGCACAGAAAACACAACCTGGAAATCCAACACCCCACCCCCCCTCCACCTTCCTTCCCTTCCACGGGGGCTCAGGGGGGGCTCCCCTCGCTGTGCTGCAGAGGATGGGGCCCGAGGGGGCAGCAGGCTCAGTACTCGTCCAGGGTGTCTGCCCGCGGCACCGAGAGGCCTCGCTCCTTCAGCGCCTGCATCTTCAGCTTCTCCGACTCCTGCTTGGCCTGCTGCTCCACCCGCTGCTCCTCCAGGATCTCCTCAATGGAGACCTGCTGCAGAGGGGTGTCGCTCTCCTTCTCCAGGTCCTGCCAGGCAAAGGGTCCCCCCTGAGCACCCCCTCACCGGGATGCTCCCAGGCACGGCTCTGCGCCCCCAGGGCGGCTCAGGGATGGATGTCGTAGAATGGTTTAGGTTGGAAGGGAGCTCAAAGCTCAGCCAGTTCCAACCCCCCCAGTGCCATAGGCAGGGACACCTCCCACTAGAATCATAGAATGGTTTAGGTTGGAAGGGACCTCAAAGCTCAGCCAGTTCCAACCCCCCCAGTGCCATAGGCAGGGACAACTCCCACTAGAACAGGNTCCTTAACCCCCTCCAGGGAGGGACCAGCCACAACCTCCCTGGGCAACCTGTGCCAGTGTCTCACCACCCTCACTGTGAAGAACTTTCTCCTAACATCCCATTTAAATCTCCCCTCTGCCAGTTTAAACCCATTCCTCCTCATCCTGTCATTACAACACCTTGTCAATAGTTCCTCCCCAGCCCTCCTGTAGCCCCCTTCAGATCCTGCAAGGCCACTCCAAGGTCTCCTGGAAACCTTCTCCTCCTCTCCAGGCTGCAGAGCCCCAACTCTCTCAGCCTGTCCTCACAGCAGAGCTGCTGCAACCCTCTGACCATCTTTGTGGCCCTCCTCTGGACTCTCTCCAGCAGTTCCATGTCCTTCTTGTGCTGGGGGCTGCAGAGCTGCAGACAGTGCTGCAGGTGGGGTGTGAGGAGAGCAGAGCCAAGGGGCAGAATCCCCTCCCTTGCCCTCCTGCCCACAGCTGCTCTTGCTGCAGCCCAGGACTTGATTTTCTCTCGGGAGATAGTCGAGACCCATGCACAGAAAACTGAATACAAATCACTAAGTCTCTAACTGTTCCTGCCCAAAAAGAAAGTATATTTATGCTTAACTATTTGCAAGGCCATAGCTTAACACAGTCATTGAACTGCACTACAATCCAGAAGCCCCTCAATGGGAAATGTTCTGTTTCAGGATTGAGTTTTTTAGGTTAAATCATCTAAAAGAAGTTCCAAAGTAACCCTAAGTGACTTTTTTACACCCAGGATTAGGGATATTTGCTCTGACCACACGCCCTGAACTGTTTTCTGTCTCTTACCCTTCCCTGCCACGTGACACCATCCCCCCCCCCAAATAAAACTCTGTTTTGGGAAAAGTGATGTCAGATGCAGCACTGCACGAGCAGGAGGCTACTTGGAGTACACTTTTCACTTTCTTTCCATTGCTTTGTGTTTGCAAACACTGTGGGCACAGGCAGACTCCAGTCCTGGATGTACTCTAGGGCACAGATCTGGCTTCTGTGATCTGCTCAAGGTGATCCTGCTCTGGCAGTGGGGGGAGGGGGTTGGAGTGGATGAGCTTTGGAGGTCCCTTCCAGCCCCTGACATCCTGCAGAGGTGGGCACCCAAGCTCCAGCGTGCAGCTCCGAAGTGCTGCGGGGAGTCACATCACCCCCAGAGCCCTCCAGCTCAGCCCCAGGCCACAGCAGAGCAGGCTGCAGGCAGAAGACAGGCAGGGGGCAGGCAGGAGGAGCTGCTTACTTACTATTTCCCCCAGCAGAACCACGTTCTCTCCTCTCACAACAAAGATGCCTCGAGGGATGTCCCCGTACTTCTTGCCCACATGGATGCGCTCCACGGTCTGGTGCAGCACCAAGTTTGCTGCAGCAACCAAGGGGGAGAGAAAAGAACCCACTTTTTGTTGTGCTGCCCAGCTAGGAAGAGCATCTCACCACCCCAGCCAGGCAGAAAGCCCAGACCAGCATCTCTGCTGCTTTCACCCTTCCTGGTGGCCCCACCAAAGCCAAACTCCCTCTTTACCTCTCAGCCAGCCTTTGGGAATGGAGCTGCCTGACGGGCACAGAAGCATCAGAGAATCATAGAGAATCATAGAACCAGTCAGGTTGGAAGAGAGCTCCAAGCTCATCCAGCCCAACCTATCCCCCAGCCCTATCCAACCAACCCGACCACGACACTCAGTGCCCCATCCAGGCTTGTCTTGAACACCTCCAGGGATGGGGACTCCATCACCTCCCCTGCAGCCCATCCCAGTGCCAATCACTCTCTCTGTGCACAACTTCCTCCTAACATCCAGCCTGAACCTGCCCTGGCACAGCTTGACCCTGTGTCCTCTTCTCCTGTCCCTTGATCTTGTCCCTGCCCTGGCACAGCTTGAGCCTGTGTCCCCTCCTTCTGTCCCTGGCTGCCTGGCAGCAGAGCCCAACCCCAGCTGGCCACAACCTCCCTTCAGGGAGCTGCAGAGAGCAATGAGCTCTGCCCTGAGCCTCCTCTTCTGCAGGCTGCACACCCCCAGCTCCCTCAGCCTCTCCTCTCAGGGCTGTGCTCCAGGCCCCTCCCCAGCCTTACTGCCCTTCTCTGGGCACCTTCCAGCACCTCAACATCTCTCTGCAATTGAGTGGCCCAGACCTGGACACAGCACTCAAGGTGTGTGCTGAGCAGTGCTGAGCACAGGGGCAGAAGAACCTCCCTGCTCCTGCTGGCCACACTGCTCCTGCTCCAGCCCAGGATGCCTTTGGCTCTGCTGCCCACCTGGGCACACTGCTGGCTCATCTCCCAGCACCTTCAGGTCCCTCTCTACCTGCCTGCTCTCAGCCACTCTGTCCCCAGCCTGGGGTTGTTGTGGCCAAAGTGTAGAACCCTTCACCCAGCTCACTGGTGAAGGGTTCACCCCTTCACTCTCCTTTTCATCATCCTCCTCCTCCCTTTTGCCCACAGACACATCTGGTCCCAGAGTGCATCCAGAGCCCATCCTCAGCCCCCTCCCGGTGCAGCCATACCGAACTGGTCGATGCTGCGCAGGTACCCAATGAGCGTTCTGCCGTCCCGCAGCAGGACCAGGTGCTTCTCTGCGGCGGAGAGAACAGACGTGCGTTGGAGGGGGTGGGGAGGGTCAGCCACCGGCACGAGTGGGCATTAGCACCCCCACCCCGACCCCAAACATAGCGTGGGAAGAGCAGGGATGCGCGGTCAGCTGCCGCAGCACCGGGGAGGGCAACGAGAACGGTCCCCGAGCGGCCCCAGGAAGATACCCACGAGGGGCAGCTCCCCTACGGAAAGAGGGGTGGGCGTTTGCCCCCACCGGCGGCGTCCAGGACCCGTGGGGGAAAGAGGGGATCCGGCAACATCCGCAGGGAACGGGGTGGGTCCAGACCTCACCGGGAAGCAGCACCCACGGGGAAGCAGGAGGGAGCCGCCGCCGCCGCCACCCCTCCACGAAGCCCCAAGGCAGGGCAACTCACTGTCGATGTCCTGGATGAGGCTGGCCGTGCCGGGCATGTAGTTCATGGTGGTGCCGCCGCGCCGCCCCCAGCGGAAGCGCCGCCATGCGCCGGAGCCGCCGCCGGTGGTGCCACCGCCCCGGAACCGCCCCGCAGCCGCCGGGTGGGGCCCACCCTGGCGCTGCCCCTTTAAGCCTGGCCGGGGGAGGGAGGGGGTGATGCGCGCGGGACGGCCGCCGATTGGTCAAGGCCGGCGGGGTC
>VWZI01000152.1:22460-33232 GCA_013396835.1 Psilopogon haemacephalus
GGCGGGGAAAATGCCACCGTATTGGGCTGGTTTGGTGGCTGGGGAGGGCTGGGTAGCGCCGGTGACCCGGTGCCGGTGACCCGGTGCCGGTGACCCAGCCCCTTCGACGACCTGCTGCATCCCTGGCGCCAGGGTTGGTGCTGCCCAACCCTGCCGTCTGTCTCCCTTCCAAGGCGTGCCCGAAGGTGCCCTTAGGCTGTGGCACCTGTGGGAAGGAGCTGGCAGCAGCAGGACGGAGCGAGGGGGACAAAAAAAGGCATCGCTGGTCCCTCCTGTGCCCCACTCCTGTGCCTCATCCCTCCCGGATCCATCCTTCGTGGGGGGGGTTTGTTGCAGCAATAGCTTTGGGGTTGGGTTTTTTGTGCACATCCCACGTCAAGAGAAAGGCTTTGCCCTTTCCAGAGAGCTTTTTTTGATGCTGTGTCCTAATCCCGTGGGATGTGTGGGTCTGATCCAGCTCTTTCATCGAGCCCAGCATGCAGGGGTGGGGTGAGTTGGGGTCTCCCCCTCCACGAAACACCTCGTGGGCTAATATCATAGAATGGTTTAGGTTGGAAGGAACCTCAAAGATCAGCCAGTTCCAACCCCCCTGTGCCATAGGCAGGGACACCTCCCACTAGATCAGGTCACTCAAGACCTCATCCAGCCTGGCCTTGAACACATCCAGGGAGGGAGCAGCCACAACCTCCCTGGGCAACCTGTTCCAGTGCCTCGCCACCCTCACTGTGAAGAATTTCTTCCTAACATCCCCTTCAGATCTCCCCTCTGCCAATTTGAACCCTGCTCTGCCCGAGGTCCTGTGAGCTCCTGAAATCCTGACGCTGAGCTGTGTCCTCCAGGGTTATGGGATGGGAGCTCAGAGCTCAACGTCCATTGAGAGCTTGGATGTAAAAGGGGCAAAGCCCTGCAAGAGTTGTGGATGGGTCACACGCAACAGTTCCCCAAGCTCCCAGGGCCACAGCAGAGATGGAGATCAGCCCCCCCCAAGCTCCAGAACTGGCAAGGTCTTGTCCACTCACCTGGTTGCTGTTTGCAGGCTGTAAGGAACCTCCCTGAGGTGTTCTACAGCAGCGTGGTTGAACCTCCCCCTGAGAGCTGCTTGCTGTGAGGAGCTGAGACAAGCAGGGTTAAGTTTGGTGCATCCCATCCCTTCCTGCTTCCCAGACCTGTTCGAGTGGGAGGTGTCCCTGCCTGTGGCACAAGGGATGAGCTTTGAGGTCCCTTCCAACCTAAACCATCCTATGAAATCTATTCCCCTTGTAACGCCCTGGGGGGCAGTGGGACCAAGGTGTGAGGTGGGCATTGGCTGACTGAGAGCTGCATTAGAGCAGGGGAAACCTGAAACTGGGGACAGATCAACCTAGGGATGGAGGAACCCTCAGTTAAACTCAGCCAGAAGGGTCCAGACCCCTTTGCCTGGCTGCTGCTGGGCTGGACTGGAGCCTCTTTGTGCCGTGTCTGTGCTCCATCACCTTCCCTCTGCTCTTCCCTCCTCCCCAGGTGATGGATTCTCCCTATGCAAACGGAGCCTACACCCCCCCCTACCACCCAGCAGCTCCCAGTGCTGCCCCACACTATGCCAGCCTGCCACAGACAAGGGGGTACTACTGCTCGGGGCCCCCCCAGCCCCCCTACCCCACGGAGTCCACAGGCATCTACCGGCCCCCATCACCTGCTCCTTCCTGGAGCTATGCCCCACAGGATTGCCCCACTGAAGGGTCCTCTCTCCGCAGGCAGCAGGTTCCTGGCTACTCCCCACCTCAGGTAAGTGGTGCCCCAGCACCCACCACAACCATTCCCCCCCTCCAGGTGTGGCTGCAGCTGCCAGGATTGGGGATTGCTGGGGCAGAAAATGTTGTTTTATGGGACTGCAGTGGGAGGGGATGTCCCTGCTGACTGCAGGGGGGGACTGGACTAGATGACCTATCACAGAACCAGCCAGGTTGGAAGAGAGCTCCAAGATCATCATAGAATCAACCAGTTGGAAGAGAGCTCCAAGCTCATCATAGAATCAGTCAGGTTGGAAGAGAGTTCCAAGACCATCACAGAATCAACCAGGTTGGAAGAGAGCTCCAAGATCATCATAGAATCAACCAGTTGGAAGAGAGCTCCAAGCTCATCATAGAATCAGTCAGGTTGGAAGAGAGCTCCAAGATCATCATAGAATCAACCAGTTGGAAGAGAGCTCCAAGCTCATCATAGAATCAGTCAGGTTGGAAGAGAGCTCCAAGATCATCATAGAATCAACCAGTTGGAAGAGAGCTCCAAGCTCATCATAGAATCAGTCAGGTTGGAAGAGAGCTCCAAGATCATCATAGAATCAACCAGTTGGAAGAGAGCTCCAAGCTCATAGAATCAGCCAGGCTGGCAGAGGCTGTGGGCAGCCTGCTCTAGGGTAGGGTGTCCCTGGGCATGGCAGGGGGGTTGGAACTGGCTGCTCCTTGTGGTCCCTTCCAACCCTGACTGCTTCTAGGATTCTAAGCCTGATGCTGTGGCTGTTCCCAGGGCTGCCTGGTGGGAGGGAGGGAGGGAGGGAGAGATGCTGGCAGCGACTCCAGGGATAAAAACTCTTCCTCTCTCCTTGCAGACCCCAGGAATGCCTGTCCCACAGTACCCTTATGGAGAGGGCAATCCAGGGATCACAGCACAGGGACCTCCACCACAGCCCAGACCCCCAGAGGACACTTGGAGCCCCTCCACTGCCTATGGGGTGCAATCACGTTACGGGTGGCACTCAGCCCTGGTGCCTGGGAATAACTTTGCCTCTGAACCCCACCCACCCTGGGCTGCCAGTGGGGCTCCTGCCCACCCTCCTGCCTGGGACCCAAAGGTAGGTGCCTGTGCTGCAGTCAGACCTCCACAGCTTCCTTCAGATCCCTTCTCCTGGCTCCTGGGCATGGCCCTTTCACCAGGCAGGGTTAGTTCAGGCAGGATTGAAGCAGCAGGCAGCCAGTTTAAAGTCTCCTCTTTGCATACAGGGAGACCAAAATCCAGGGCTGTAGTCCCAGAAAGGGACTGGAGGTAGCAGATGGCCTGGGGCAGGTCTTGAGATGGGTCAGAACTCGTCTTGCTTGTCCAACTCCTCTCTCAAGCAGCAGAGTCAGAAATGCTCCAGCACAAGGTTGGGACTAAGCTGGCCTGAGGCTGCTTCTGCACAGAGCTGGTTTGGGGCACAGGAAGTGTGTGAGGCACTGGGTGAGGTCTGTTCACCTGGGCTTGATCAGAGGTGCTCCATCCAGTCAAGAAGCTCTTCCTCATGTTGAGATGGACCTCCCTGTGCTGTGGTTGATACCCACTGCCCCTTGTGCTATCCCAGGCTGCAACTGAGCAGAGTTTGTCCCCTCCCTCTTGACCCCAGCCCTCAGAGATTGAGAAGGGATTGAATCAATGTTGATCAGTCTGCTCTTCAGCAGACTAAGCAGCCCCAGGTCCCTCAGCCTCTCCTCCCCAGGCAGTGCTGCAGTCCCCTCAGCATCCTCACAGCCCTCCCTTGGACTCCATCCAGCAGATCCTTGTCCCTCCTCAACTGGGGAGCCCCAAACCTGAAGGCATCACTCAAGATGAGGTCTCAGCAGGGCAGAGTAGAGTCAATGGCACAACTGTGGGGGTCACCAGGCCCTTCAGCATCTTCATAGCCCTTCCTTGAACCCCTCTGCAGCAGGTCCCTGCTGCTCCTGAACTGGGGGGAGCCCAGAACTGAAGGCAGCACTCCAGATGAGGTCTCAGCAGGGTAGAGTCAGTAGCACAACTGTGGGGGTCACCAGGCCCCTCCCTTGGACNATCCAGCAGATCCTTGTCCCTCCTCAACTGGGGAGCCCCAAACCTGAAGGCATCACTCAAGATGAGGTCTCAGCAGGGCAGAGTAGAGTCAATGGCACAACTGTGGGGGTCACCAGGCCCTTCAGCATCTTCATAGCCCTTCCTTGAACCCCTCTGCAGCAGGTCCCTGCTGCTCCTGAACTGGGGGGAGCCCAGAACTGAAGGCAGCACTCCAGATGAGGTCTCAGCAGGGTAGAGTCAGTAGCACAACTGTGGGGGTCACCAGGCCCCTCCCTTGGACCCCTCTGCAGCAGATTCCTGCCCCTCCTGAACTGGGGGAGCACAGAACTAAAGGCAGCACTCCAGATGAGGTCTCAGCAGGGCAGAGTAGAGTCAATGGCACAACTGTGGAGTGAGCTGAACAAGCTGTGAGGGTCACCAGGCCCTTCAGCATCTTCATAGCTCTCCCTTGGACTCCCTCCAGCAGATTCCTGCCCCTCCTGAACTGATGGGAGCCCAGAACTGAAGGCAGCACTCCAGATGAGGTCTCAGCAGGGTAGAGTCAGTAGCACAACTGTGGGGGTCACCAGGCCCCTCCCTTGGACCCCTCTGCAGCAGATTCCTGCCCCTCCTGAACTGGGGGAGCCCAGAACTAAAGGCAGCACTCCAGATGAGGTCTCAGCAGGGTAGAGTCAGTAGCACAACTGTGGGGGTCACCAGGCCCCTCCCTTGGACCCCTCTGCAGCAGATTCCTGCCCCTCCTGAACTGGGGGAGCCCAGAACTGAAGGCAGCACTCCAGATGAGGTCTCAGCAGGGCAGAGTAGAGTCAATGGCACAAGTGTGGGGGTCACCAGGCCCTTCCCTTGGACCTCTTTGCAGCAGGTCCCTGCCCCTCCTGAACTGGGGGAGCCCAGAACTGATTTCTCTTTTTTTTTTTTCCCCCTCTCCTTCCAACCACAGGACTACGACAAACCCTCGCAAGGCACAAACCAGCACAGCTACTACCCTGAGGTCCATCAGCAGCCCTCTGGGACACTCAGTGAGCAGAGGGCAGGCAGCAGCAAGCCCCTGGCCCCCCAAGCCAAGGTGCAGTACAGTGCACAGCCCCACATGTACGACGCAGCCTCTCGGAAGCATTCGGCCGGCGCTAGAGAGGTTGGCTTCAGGGCTGCTGAGCATCCCCTCCCTGGCTCTGCAGCCATCCAGCCAGAGATTCAGAGGATCCTCCAGGTCATGGGGGAGGCTGAGCAGCTGGAGCAAGAGGTGGATGAGTTTGTAGGGAAGAAAACAGAGAAGTCCTACAGGCTGCTGGAGGAGATGTTGACCAAGCTGCTGTTGGAGCTGGATTCCGTCGAGACTGGTGGCCAGGACAGTGTTAGGCAGGCCAGGAAAGAGTCTGTCCACAGAATCCAGGCCATACTGGAAAAACTGGAAAGAAAGGGACTGTGAAAACACAGCAGCACAGCAGCACAAGGCCTGGGGGTGAGGTTCCAAAGAGTTTCTCTTCCCTCTCGCCTCTTCCTGCCTACCTGCGCACTATTGACAGTGGAATAGCAATAAGCCCCAGAGAGAAAAACCACAAAATGAAACAAAAGCACCCCAAAAAAAAAACCCCTGACCTCCTGCCCAGAAATCCACACCCCCCCCATCCAAGTCAGCTGGGCAATGGAGGAATTATGAAGGGGCTGAAGCAGCCAACTGAGTCGTTTCCAAGCGATGGAAATGCAGAAGCAGCTGAGGTGCTGCAGAGGTCTCCTTGGAGCAGGGGGGGGAGGTTCTGCATCCTCCTCATCAGCAGGAAGGAAGAAAAATTCCTCTACAAAGATCCTTCCTCAAGCCAGGCCCTGGGCTGTAGGGAGCTCCTGAGAGGCACAGCAGTTCTCTGAACAGCCCAAAAGCTCCCCAGATGTGGCCACCACCACGGTACCACCACTCGCTAAGGCTTGGGGCTCCTCACTCACTGCTAGAGGCAGAGGCAGTTTGGTCCCTGTAGCTCCTCCTTGGGAGTGCAGCCAGGCCTGACTCAAAGTGTGACCACCTCACCTCATTTTGGGGTTTGGCACCAGGTCCAGGCCATGGTCTGACCATGTTTGTGCTCTCCAGGGCATTAGCCAAGAGCTGATTTCTTCTTTCCTCTTGTTCCCACGTTTGTTAGAGGAATGAAGAGCAGCAGCACTTTGATGCTCTTTGTGCTCCCAGGAGGAGAGGAGAAGCTCAGGAGGAGAGAGCAGCCCCTGCTGTAAGGCTGCTTGGTGCTCAGGGCATGGCTGAGCCCTGAGAGCAGCAGCACCTGGCTTGGATGCTCCTTTCTGCTAGAGGCAGAGGCAGTTTGGTCCCTGTAGCTCTTCCTCGGGAGTGCAACCAGCCCTGACTCGAAGTGTGACCACCTCACCTCATTTTGGGGTTTGGCACCAAGTCCAGCCCATGGTCTGACCATGTTTGTGCTCTCCAGGGCATTAGCCAAGAGCTGATTTCTTCTTTCCTCTTGTTCCCACGTTTGTTAAGAGGGATTAAGAGCAGGAAGAAAAATCCCTCTGCAAATTCCTTCCTCAAGCCAGGCCCTGGGCTGTAGGGGACCTCCTGACAGCCACAGCAGTTCTCTGAACAGCCCAAAGGCTCCCCAGATGTGGCTACCACAGCACCACCACTTGCTAAGGCTTTGGGCTCCTCACTCACTGCCTGTATCTTCACCTTCCTCACCCTCACAACCTGTGTTGGCCTGGGCTTGGGGCTGCTTTTAGTGCTGGGCCCAGGCAATGCAAGCAGGAGAGTTCCTCCTCTTGTCACCAGGGACCAGTTTGGGGGCACAGGAGCACAGCCTGCAAATCTCAGCTCTGCAAGCTTGGAAAGGGAGAGGGACCCAAAGCTGCTGGATGCTTGGAGATGCTTCCCAGGGGTCACTCGTGGGGTTAAAACCCCCCCACACACACACACACACTTTTATCTGTGGTGTCCTCCCCCCCTCCACACTGCATGGCTGTGCTGGTGGCACTGCAGAGGGAGCAGCAGCTCGACCTGCTGTTGACCTTCTGGTTTAGGCATGCTTGGTTGAGTCATTGCTGTGTCTGAGGAGCTAATAAACCCCAGGCGACTTTTTAAGCATCATTTTGTAATGAAGATGTCTCAGAGCCTCTTTTCTTTGCCAGCTGTGGGTAGGTTGGGCAACTGAGACCTGCCTGTAAGCCAAAACACCAGCCAAGGCTGGCTCTGTGGCAGAGCTTGGGGCAGGCACAGGGAGCTGGAAGAGGTCATAGGGGTTGGGAGAGACTTTGGAGATCATCCAGTCCAACCTCTCACCCACAGCTCACAGTCCCACCACTGCTAAGCCACATCCAGCAGCACCACAGCCATGTGGCTTTGGAACACCTGGAGCCCTTGGGACAAGAGGGACATGCTGGAGGTGTCCAAAGAAGGGCCACGAGGGCTCACTGCTAGAGGCAGAGGCAGTTTGGTCCCTGTAGCTCCTCTGTGGGAGTGCAACCAGCCCTGACTCAAAAGTGTGACCACCTCACCTCATTTTGGGGTTTGGCACCAGGTCCAGACCATGGTCTGACCATGTTTGTGCTCTCCAGGGAATTAGCCAAGAGCTGATTTCTTCTTTCCTCTTGTTCCCACATTTATTAGAGGAATGAAGAGCAGCAGCACTTTGATGCTCTTTTTGCTTCCAGGAGGAGAGTGCAGGTGATGCAGGGCAGGAGGCCAACCCCTGCTGCAGGGCTGCTTGGTGCTCAGGGCATGGCTGAGCTCTGAGAGCAGCAGCACCTGGCTTGGAAGCTCCTTTCTACTAGAGGCAGAGGCAGTTTGGTCCCTGTAGCTCCTCCTTGGGAGTGCAGCCAACCCTGACTCAAAGTGTGACCACCTCACCTCATTTTGGGGTTTGGCACCAGGTCCAGCCCATGGTCTGACCATGTTTGTGCTCTCCAGGGCATTAGCCAAGAGCTGACTTCTTCTTTCCTCTTGTCCTCACGTTTGTTTTTCCTCTGGGCTGGCACAGCTGTGGAGATGAGGGTCTGGGTTGCCTCTGGGCCAGAGCCTGAAAGTTGTTTGTTGCAAGAGATGGTGCAAGTCCTGCTTCAGCAGAGAAAAGTGACATCATCCAGCTTGGTCAGTATGGATTTCTGCAGCAGGGAGAGCTGCTAGAGCTAGGAGGGACAGCTCATGGTGCAGGCAGTCTCCCTTCAGGCCCCTCTTGACAGCAGGGTCTCCCCCTGCTCTGCCCAACCACCTCCTGCTCAACAGAGCCACACCAAAAAATGAGCAAACTGAGCCAGGACCACACCAAGAATGGGCAGAACTGAGCTAGAAGCACACCAAAAATGAGCAAACTGAGCTAGGACCACACCAAAAATGAGCAAACTGAACTAGGACCACACCAAAAATGAGCAAACTGAGCTAGGACCACACCAAAAATGAGCAAACTGAACTAGGACCACACAAAAAATGAGCGAACTGAACTAGGACCACACCAAAAATGAGCAAACTGAGCCACAGCCACACCAAGAATGGGCAGAACTGAGCTACACTCACACCAAAAATGAGCAAATTGAGCCAGGACCACACCAAAAATGGGCAGAACTGTGCTACAACCACACCAAGAGGGACTTTTGAGGCTATCAGGGAGTGACAGGAGTGGGGGGAATGGAGCAAAGCTGGAGGTGGGGAGATTCAGATTGGAGGTGAGGAGGAAGTTGTTGAGCATGAGAGTGGTGAGAGGCTGGAATGGGTTGCCCCTGCAGGGAGGTGTTTGGGGCCAGATCCCTGGAGGTGTTTTTGTCCAGGCTGGCAGAGGCTGTGGGCAGCCTGCTCTAGGGTAGGGTGTCCCTGGGCATGGCAGGGGGGTTGGGACTGCCTGATCCTTGTGGTCCCTTCCAACCCTGACTGATTGTAGGATTCTAAGTGCTGCAGCAAGTCTCTGCTCACAGCAGGCAGCAGCTGAGCTGGGTCGGGACTGGAATGTGCCGAGCTGGCTCAGGCTGTGATTTTCTGTGTTTGTTTCAGCAGCGAGAACCTCCCCGGGAGGACCAAGCCAGCATTGTTCACAGCATCCTGTCTGCTCCAGCGCTCACTTCCCTGCGCTGCTGCCTGCCAGGGGGAGGAGGTGAGCAGGTTCTAGCTGGGTGAGGAGGAGTGTGGAGCAATCCTACCCCTGGCAAACTCCAGCAGCACTGCAATGCAGTCAGGCAGGAGAGGAGAGGGGAAAGAGGAAAAAAACTAAATCATCACAAGCCCAGCACTGGGCTGCTGTATCTGCAATGCCCTGTGGACTGGGACAAAGGTCTCCTGCTGTGGGTAAGGAGACCTTTAGCTGCTCCTAAGGGGAAATGAGAGTGTGCCTGAGTGGCACTGCAGCCAAACACAGCCCAGCAGCAGCAGAAGGAGGAGAAGAAGGAAGAGGAGGAGAAGGAGAAGTAGAAGGAGGAGGCGGAGGAGGAGGCGGAGGAGAAGGAGAAGGAGAAGGAGAAGGAGAAGGAGAAGGAGAAGGAGAAGGAGAAGGAGAAGGAGAAGGAGAAGGAGAAGGAGAAGGAGAAGGAGAAGGAGAAGAGGAAGAGGAAGAGGAAGAGGAGGAGGAAGAGGAGAAGGAGCATCCTCAGATCATCATAGGATCACAGGACCACAAGATGTTAGGGGGTTGGAAGGGACCTCCACAGATCATCCCAGGCTCACAGGATGTCAGGGCTTGGAAGGGACCCAAAGAGCTCATCCAGTCCAACCCTCCCTGCCAGAACAGGGGCATCCAATCTAGCTCAGGGCACACAGTTGTGTAGGTGTGCAGTGTGGATGAGGCTGAGAGAAGACCTCATTGCTCCTTACAGCTCCCTGAGAGGAGGCTGGAGCCAGGTGGGGTTGGATGTCGAGCCTGGAGGAGAGGATGCTGAGAGGAGACCTCATTGCTCCCTGCAGCTCCCTGAGAGGAAGCTGGAGGCAGATGGGGTTGGGTGTTGAGCCTGGAGGAGAGGAGGCTGAGAAGAGGCTGGAGGCAGGTGGGGGTTGGGTGTTGAGCCTGGAGGAGAGGATATTGAGAGGAGACCTCATTGCTCCTTACAGCTCCCTGAGAGGAGGCTGGAGCTAGGTGGGGGTTGGGTGTTGAGCCTGGAGGAGAGGATGCTGAGAGAAGGCTGAGAGGAGACCTCATTGCTTCCTGCAAGGATTCTGTGGATCTTGTAGAGCAGAGCTGTAGGTTGGACTCGGCCACCCTGAGAGGCTTTGCCGACCTGGATGGGCGATTCTGTGATTCCGTCAAAGGGGCAGGGAGGGACCGAAGAACAAACCCTCGGGGCCAGGACCTGCAGGGTCGTGCTGCAGAGCCCCCAACGCTCCAGCCTGTGCCGCCCGTGGGAGGCAGCCAGCACCACGCCGAGCACCCTGCCCGCCCGCATCCGGCTCAGCGCCTTAATGAACGGCCCCAAGGCAAAGCTGCGGCCAGAGAGAGAGACCTCATTAGCTCTGGCATCCTCCCGGGATGCTGTTTGGCTGCCAACCCCCTGCCGGCTTCTGCCAGCTCCGCCGGTTGCAACATCCTCCCCAGGGCTGCCGGCAGGGATTGCCTGCAGAGGGTTTGTAGGCAGGGGGTGAAGGCAGGGCCGCAGGTGGCTGTCACAGGCAGCACTCGACGGCAGGGCTGCAGGCAAGGACAAGCAGTCAGAAGCAGGGCTGCAAGCGGGGTTGCAGCCAAGGACAGCAGTTGCAGGCAGGGGGTGCAGGCAGGGCTGCAGGCAGCAGTTACAGGCAGGGTCAGCAGTTGCAGGCAGCAGTTGCAGGCAGGGCTGCAGGCAGCAGTGACAGGCAGGGTCAGCAGTTGCAGGCAGCAGTTACAGGCAGGGTCAACAGTTGCAGGCAGCAGTTGCAGGCAGGGCTGCAGGCAGCAGTTACAGGCAGGGTCAGCAGTCTCAGGCAGGTCTGCAGTCAGCAGTTGCAAGCAGGGTTGCAGGCAGCGGTCTCAAGCAGCAGTCTCAAGCATGTCAGTGGGCAGCAGGCGCAGGCAGGGGTTGAAGGCAGCAGTTACAGGCAGGGT
>VWZI01000166.1:0-75769 GCA_013396835.1 Psilopogon haemacephalus
ATTTGTGTAGGACTCTAGGGTGATGGGTAGTCCCTAGTAGTCCACACCGGTGGGGCAGTGCCCTGCTCTGCCACACATCCATCCTTCATTCTCCAGACTGCAAATACTTAAGTGTAGCAAAATCAGCAACGGGACAGGGTGAACAGCTCACATTCACAACTGGGGACAATCTCAGACTCAAAAGAGAGAAATGTTTATTCCCCGCACCTGAGAAAGACAGCACTAGGGTGGAGGTTAGAAGCTGGTGGAGGATGAAATCAAAAGCAACACGTTTCTGGACAACTTTGGGTGTCAGATTACTTTTGGATAAAGGAAGATTTCTCTACACCTACTAGTTTTACGTGACTGAGACAAGCCTGCATCTCTGCATTCTTCTCAAAGAGGTAACCCAGAGGTTATATGAATAGAGGCACACCAATGTCTTCCCTGGTTTGAAGGAATCCAGCATGGGAAAGCTAGTCATAGAACCAGTCAGGGTTGGAAGGGACCACAAGGATCATCTAGTTCCAACCCCCCTGACATGGGCAGGGACACCCTAACTGAGATCAGCCTGGCCAGAGCCTCATCCAGCCTGGCCTTAAACACCTCCAGGGAGGTGCCTCCCTGGGCAACCCATTCCAGGCTCTCACCACTCTCATGCTGAAGAACTTCTTCCTCATGTCCAGTTTCAATCTTCCCACCTCCAGCTTTGCTCCATTCCCTCTAGTTCTGTCACTACCTGACAGCCTAAAAAGTCCCTCCCCAGCTGTTTTGTAGCCCCCTTCAGATACTGGAAGGCCACAAGAAGGTCACCTCAGAGCCTCCTCTTCTCCAAACTGAACAGCCCCAACTCTTTCAGTCTGTCCTCTATGTGTTAGATGGAACCAAAAGTAGGATGCTGCATTTTCAATCACAGTTTACGTCTTGCTTACTGTTGTAGCCCTGGGGAGCACACAGCCTCCTCACTGAAAAGCTTTTCTTTCCTCACATCTCCATTCATTAAGCAAGCTGTCAACAGACGCCTGTAATCACAAGACCCAACCACAACAGTGGGCTTGGGAGATTGCTTTATTTTTAGAAACAAAACCCTCAAAACCAACATATTTATCTCTGGAGAACTAACTCTAGACCCATTACTAGTAAAGGCTTCCTTGAAATGAAACCGGTTTTAACGATGGCACTTAGCAGCAGTTTGAAGAGCCCAACACTTCTGCAGCTTTATCACAGGAAGGGAACACTTTTTGGAGAAGGCACCCAGTGTCAGTGAAGGACTATGGGGTAGGCAGCATAATTTGCCTTAGCTTGCCCCTCACCACTCAGAGTAATACGTGATGCCTTTGCGCACAGGACTCAGCATTTCCCCTCTGGCTTTGCATAATGCACAGAGATCTCAGATTCCTAAGTGGTTTGCAGTGCACAGTTCTTTTTTTCTCTGTTACTCTCTCATTACAGGCCAATTTCAACTTATAAATTCATTTATAAGTGAGTCCATTTGTGCAGAACATCTTGCTGGAGGCAGACTTCTGCCTTTCTCCATCTCAATCCCTCCCTCCTCTGCTGGAGCCCCTAATAAGGACAAGTGTGTGTGAATCTGGGACATCTCTTGCCTAATGCTTGCATGGGGCAGGGTCTGATACCAAGCACAGCTTCATCCAGGGAGCTGCACAGCTGCAAGAGGGGGCCACTCTTGCTGCCCAGCTGCGCCAGGGTAAAGGCAGTGCACATGGTGGTGACTACTGCAAGCACATCTATGCCCAGACCCACAGTGCCTAGATTATGCAGGCAGGGATGAGTTCCTCCTGCCTGCAAATGGAGGGCAGTGGGGACTGCTCCCAGGGTCGTTGAAGCATGCTCAGCTTACTGCTGCTCCTTCTCAGCCCTCTCTGAAGGACCAATGCAAATACCAGCACTGGCTCATTTGGATGAGGAAGCAATCGCCTCAGTGCATCTTCAGCTGTCCCAGGAATCTTTTCCAAGTGGCCCTGAAATGCTGTCCCATTGCTAGCATAGCCTTGGGGTACAGATAAAGAATGCTTGGGGAGCAAAGCACTGTGACAAGAGCAATCACTACCGTTGTGCAAGATGAGACAGGAGAAAAGGAAATTATATGAGGGAAAGTTCACAGGATGGCAGGGGTTGGAAGGGACACAAAGAGATCATTGAGTCCAACCCCCTGCCAGAGCAGGACCATAATCTAGCTCAGGTCACAGAAGAACACATCCAGATGGGCCTTGAAAGTCTCCAGAGAAAAGTTGATAGCAGGAAAGCTGACCTCGACAGGTCCAAGGAAAGGCAGGCATCCTTCAAAGCAAAGGGGCTGCATGCACCAAGCCCCAGTTCCTTGCCTAAGCCACGCACACTTGCTTATGATTGCTCACCAGGCTGGCCCGCATTGGTCTGTAAAGACAAAGGCCATCAGTCACCTTTGCCATCATTTTGACAATGACACATTACAGTGCCAAGGTCACAAAGCAGTGACCAAGATGAAGAGGAGAAGGTGACCTCTGCCTCCTCAGCAGAGCCAGCGTGGAGACAAGCTCCCGGGACCTCATCTGACTCACTGTTCCCAGCCTTCAGACTACTGTCCTGGGGCACAGCTCCCCGCCCNGCCCGGCCCTGCTCAAGCTCCGCTGCTTGCCCCAGGAGCTGCCGCTTGCCTCGCCCCTCCCGCTTGGCAGCGGGGGGTAGGGGGACAATGAGGGTTGCTAGATTTTGGGAGGCTCTGCATTAACCGCTAGGAAAACATNAATCCAGCCAAAGCTTCTTGGCCAGCATGGCATTGTTTCCAACATTTCATTTCCCAGAGCAATGATGTTTGGTCCTTTGAGTGACCAGGGGAATACAGCTCCCCCCTTCTCTTCTCTTGGCTGACTTTTCCCCGGGCAATTTATCTCAATCCTCAGTGTAAAATTTTCCTCTGCACCATTTCATCCTATTATTCCAGAATAAATCCGGGCCATTTCCACGCTGAGGAGCACCAGAGCAGCGGGGGGGAAGTTTCGGTGCAGAGGCAGTTGAGCAGGTCGGGAGGGTCTCGCCTGCAGGGTGCAGGGACAGGAGACCCTCCCTGCCGACCACAGGGCTCCCCGAGCTCTCCGCCGGTGCCTGGGCTCCCCTCAAGCAACCTTCCCTTCAAGTGGGACTGTGCCACAGCTGGTGAAGACACAGGGGTCTGTGTCATCTCAAAGACCACCCTGGGAAGCCAAACTGTTTCAGCTGTAGCCCGAGGAGAGGGTAACTCTATAGCCAGCACTTCTGGGTTGGGCTGGAAAAGCAGCATCCTGAAGCGTGGAGCTGAGCAGGGAGGCAGAAGGTAAAGCAGCTCAACCATCGTACTCCTCCTTGTAGGGCTGGTGAGTTGAGGAGGCCCTCAAAGGGCATCGGTGCTCTGGAGGACAAGAGTGAACTGGACAAAAGTCTACTCGATCTGGGTGGGCTTTCTAAGGAATACACTGATGCATGGCCCAGGCTGATGTGGGGTCTGTCCTATACTGAGGGTGGGTCCACGCCACACAGCAAGTACTAGGCAATTCCCCCTAGACCAAAGGTTTTCAGCCACCTTTGGAGCCTGGAGTGCTTTCCAGAGGAGGGAACATGCCTTGCATCGGGAATGCCTGCAGACAGCAGACACACATACCTCAGACCGCAAAGAGCAGGATAGGCATCCCCAGGGAGTCGCACAAGGACAGAAAACTACTGACCTAGAAACAGCCACACAGGCTTTGGTGCTTCCAGTTGTTGGTGATGCAGTCGCAGCTAAATAAAAGTCAGCTTTTAAATTACAGAGCAGAGCGCCCAACCATTTCTCATCCACGCCCAACAACTGAGCTCACCCACATGTTATTTTAAACCATGACATCACTGTTCCAGGCACACCACTGTGACCTGGAGCCTGGGAGAACTCAGTGAACAGAGCCCTTCTGGAAAGCAGGGCTGGGACCAACAATCTATTGCCCTGGGAGAGGACTTGCCATTTGAGCCCAAATGTGGGAGCTACCTGGCAGAGATCTGCCCGCTCAGCTTTTTCCCCAACAAGTGTTCTCACCTTCCCTCCAGCCTGGACGCTCACAGAGGGCATTGTATCACTGAACCCTGCTCTCTACTCTGAGGGCTCTTCCTTCCTGTCATCTGGACCATGTGACTCTGCATGCTGGAAGCCTTCCTCAACCTGTCCCCTAAGCTCTTGCATTTGCCTGAATGCCCAGGGAGCACACAGACCCGGTGTCTAATACATGCACAAGTCATGCCTCTCCCTCCTTCCTATACAAGCTCCCCAAGCAGTACTGTCCCAACCTCCCCCTCTTCCAGCAGACAGACCAGGTTTGTGTCCTCAGCACCCCCAGCCACGTCCTCAGGATACAGCCACCTTACCTTCCCCTTGCCTTGCAACCTAAAGGCATGACCATACATGGCTCCTTCCTCTTTATCTGGGGATTGCAGATGCTTTGGCCTTGCTTTATAAACAACTACGTCTATCTGCTGAGGTTGGGCCAATGGTGCCTCTGGCTGCCCCATAGCCAGGGTTTCTCCTTCCCCTCTAGCACATCCTGGCTGACACATCTAATCAACTGCATCCTCTCTGCACTGTTTCTTGCAGCCTGCATGCGTGGGTGTCAGTGCAATGAATACCTGGTCTGGCAGGGATCTGGCAGCAGGCAGGCAATGTCACCTCAGCAGCACTGTGAGGTGTTGGCAGCCACCCTGCAGCTGCCAGCCTCAACAGTACCCCTGGATGAGGCCTCTTTCCAGCTGAGGTTTATTTTCAGGCTGGTTCCTGCAGCATAGAGGCCGAAGTGAGATTTTTGGCTGTCACCATGTGTGTGCACTTGCACTGTCCTCTCTTTAAGTTGCAATGAAATTTGATAGAGAGAGCAGCAGCTCCAGCTATATTAAGGTCTCCTTGACTTATATCCTGTATTTCCACAAATGCAGGTGTGCTGGTAGAGGATTGAGACCCCATTGAGATGTTGGCTTCAGGGCACGGTTAGGTATGTCCTCCCCACAGGGGCAATTTTTAATCAGAGGCTTTAACTTGTTCCATTCTCACTGGGTTGCTGCCACCAGTGAGACCCTCAGCCAGAAACCATGATCTCTGTGTTGCAGCAAGAAAAGATAAGGCATCACCCAGCACGACATACTTGAGTTTGAACATTGCCACAGAAGAGAAATCAGGAGCAGAAAAATTGAGGACATCAGTGTGATTTTGTGTATTTAACCTCTTCATAATTCCCCCTGTCAGTATTACCTCTCAGCTTCCAAATACTCAGTTTTTCTCAGAGGGAGATTTCTTTCAAGGCATTAATTCCTGGGATTAGACACCTAGGAAACGCCTGCCTGGGACACAGTGATAGGCTGTCTATCCTGGTTTCCCACCATGGCCACACAGGGTCAACCACTCCTGGGGGCTGTCCTCACCATCTTCCTATAGCACCCATCATCATGGAGCTAAGGGTGTAAGTGGGCACTTCCCATCCCTTCAAGCACCACACTCTCGAGCCTGCTGTCCTTGGAATGCCTGAGCCTACCAGTGCTGCTTTACTCCCTGGGACAGCAAGGGCCAGGCATCCAGGACCTGTTGCATGAAGACATCCTTACTCTTTAAGGCTTTTCCAAAGAGGTGCAGGACTTACAGTGTGCTGCAGGGCTGGATGAACAACTCCCTGTTCACTGCCTCTGTGTTTTAGCAAACCTTGTTTGTATTCCCTACCAGCCTTCTCCTCTCCAGAACCTGACATCTTTGCACATGCCTCAGACATCAAAGAACACAGTTAGGGCTATGGGAGCCTAACCTGCATGCCTGAAAAAAACATTATAACCACATCTAATTCCATACCTGCCTTGTTATTGAGATAATTGCCCCAGGCTGAAGCCAAGGACATGTCCAAGGGGACTGGTGAGACACATCTAAGGGGTCATGGGAGGAGTCAGTCTGCAGACCAGGTTATAAACTGCTGTATATAATGGCATGCACTGGCCAGCTTTAACCAGGTGATAGGTATAGGTCTAGGCCATAAGTCTTTGACTGCAGGGACATGGAAGGTTTAAGGTTTTAGAAAAGTGAGAGGCTTTCTGAAACTGCTGCAGGACTGGGAGTGTCAGATGAACAGCCTGTGCTGGTGCAATGTGGTTTCAGCTTCTTGCACTTTGACTAGAGGAGTCGTATCACACCGTGGGACTCTCATCGTGTGCACCCTGACATTTTAGAGCAGGCAAAGGCAGTGTTGAACATCAATGCATACATAACAAGCACTGGATCTCCAGACAGGTTGCATGAGGCAGATACAAAACTCCAAGCTGGCTAGGCTTCTGCGACAATGACAAGCAAGAAAAATAATCCAGCAGCTCATTAGCTTTTCTACATACTTCCAGTCTTTGAATGGACAGAGGTCATTTTATAATAATCCTTTTCTGGGTGCTTTTTAATGGTTCCTCTTCTGTGAGCTCAGTCTCACTGCAACGGTGTCCTTGATAAGGAGGTAAATTCCATCACCAGCAAACCTCTCTTTATGGGCTGATATTTAAACAAACGTGCTTCAGGCATAGAGCATAGAAGAGAGGGGAAAAGAAGAGCAGTTTATTGAGGGCTGATATGAGAGCCTTGCCCTGGCAGAGAAGATATGAGGCATTTACCCTTGCAAAAAAAAAAAAAAAAATTAAATGTGCATGACACAGTTAAAGGCAAGCATGTGTATTAACAGACAAGCACCCCAGGAACAAAAAATGAGATGAAAAAGGAGCTAAGGAAAGCAAACACCCAGGAATTCTTGCCACTTAAAGATGTAATATGGTCCCACTGCAACTGGCCCACCAGCTGCCCATCCCTGTCCTGGCCAGATGCTGCTGGGCATGGCACTTCCTGGGACAAAAGTTTAGAGTAAGGAGTGGGTGGGAGAGGATACGTGTTAACATTTTCATGGGTAGCTGCACACATACTATGACTCTATCAGTCTCCTGACCACATGTGATAAGCCCTCTCACCAACCACCCCCAACACCACATTTACCTTTCAAGGCTAAAACGTCATGTGTCTGGGGGCAGGCAACCTCAGTGAGAGCTGCTGAGCAGCATGAGATATTGCTGGGCAGGCCAGCCAGGAGGGAGAGAAACAAAATTAAAATCGTGGATGGGTCAGCAAGCCACCCAGTGGATTTACTATGCTGGCCTGCAAAGGGGCTATGCTAAATCCAAGATTTCTGCCTTGAATTTTTGATAGTTCCCTTGCCTGTCCGTCTTTTTTTTTTGCATTTCCCAGCCTGAGACACAGAGAAAAAGGTGCCAGTAGGTTGCAGATAAAACCACTGAATCAGTTTAGGTACAATGTATGTTGGAGGTACATGTAGGAATTTTCTTTCTGATGGGAAAGTTAAGCAGAGGGAGTTTCAGATCAACATCACAAATGCACCCTGAGTCTTCTTACCCACAGCAGGGAAAGACTACTTGGCATTATAGAATCATAGAATGGTTTAGGTTGGAAGGGACATCAAAGATCATCCAGTTCCAAACCCCTGCCATAGGCAGGGACACCTCCCACTAGAAGAGGTCACTCAAGGCCTCATCCAGCCTGGCCTTGAACACATCCAGGGAGGGAGCAGCCACAACCTCCCTGGGCAACCCGTTCCAGTGTCTCACCACCCTCACTGTAAAGAACTTCCTCCCAACATCCTGTTTAAATCTCCCCTCTGCCAGTTTAAACCCATTACCCCTGGTCCTGTCATAAGAAGACCTCGTGAATAGTCCCTCCCCAGCCCTCCTGTAGGCCCCCTTCAGATACTGGAAGGCCACTCTTCTCCAGGCTGAAGAGCCCCAACTCTCTTAGCCTGTCCTCATAGCAGAGGTTCTCCAGCCCTCTGATCATCTTTGTGGCCCTCCCCTGGACATGAGATATCCTTGGAAAAGTCACAAGCCCTAGGGCTATACTTCCTCCTCTTGTGCTGCTGTTCCCAGGGTGGTTGCACATTTGTCCACTTTTGCAGCCTTGGTGGCTGACGTCATGACATTCACCTCCTTCACTTGTGAAAGTAAAAAGACCACATCTGGGAACAGGCACTGCTTGAGAACAACACTTCTGCCTCAAAGTGAGGAGCAAGTCTAGGAACAGAGTTGACAGTTCCCTCATCTCTGGCCGTGCTGCCTGGACTCTCACAGTACTGTTACCCCATGGGGCAGCACATCTCTTCCTCTTCCACCCTGTGTGACATGAAGCAACTCTGGTTACTTCTCTGGCCAGCTCAGCTTCACAGCACACATCAGCAGGTCATCACAGTCCTTTCTGATGGACAGGCAGATCTCACAGCAGTAAATGCCAGGGTAGAAGACAACAGAAAGGTTATTTTCCAAGCCCAACAAATGTCCCCTTGTTTCTTACAATGTTTTTATCTGCATGACATGAAGATGCTGCTGTATCTGGGACTCAATACAATGTCCCAGAAGCTGTGACCAGCAGTTCACCCGTACACCTGCTGGCACCAGCCCAGTGGACTCAGGCCTCCCTGGATACTTGTGAGGACCTGGCCCTGAGAATCTCAAATGCTCCAGCAGCAGAAGGTTTTAAAAACATTTGCAACCAAACCTGTGGCCAGGGTTCTGCACTTGAGAAAGCTTAGGAAAAAAAAAAACTTATCCTAGTCACATCAAAATTATATTTAAAAACAAACCCAAAACCAAACACACAAACAACACTCCCCACCCCCCAAAGCAAAAGAAAATAACAAAAATGACAAAAAACTCCATCACAACCAAAACAAAACAACACAAACAAGCAAACAAACAAAAAACCCAACAAAACAACTTCCTTAATGCATCAAGCTCTAAATTAGCCATCCCTTAGGGCTCAAGCGTGTGAAATCCTCTCCTGTGTTTGGAAGGGGAGCACCCTGGGTAGAAGCAGATCAAGAAGTCCTTAGAAGCACTAAGAAAACATCAGCAGACTGCCAACAGCAGGGACCCAGCTTCAAGGGCACAAAATTTCACCACCTGGGCTGAAACACTGAGTCTATCAGCTTGGGGGCAGTGATCTGCTCTGCCTAGCCACTAGAGCAGGACATGTGTATTTATATACAAGCTGTCAGCACGGGCTATGATTGCAATAACCAATAACTTGCCAGGGATGAGCCCAGGCTCCTGTAAGGTTTTGGACAAAGGGCACCACTGGGCTAATGAGCTGCTGAGCACAACATCACTGTTGGCCTAGGTACCAGTATCTTAAATAGAGGGAGATTTTCATTGTAGATCCACCGCATTCCCAATTCATAACCATAAAGACATGCTCACCTTCCCTTGAAATAGGTTTAAATCCTGAAGCTGAGGAGATTTGCAAAGCAAAATGACCCAGGCACTTCTCTCTGCCTCCATGAACCACAAGGCTGACAGCCAGCAGTATATCAGGCCAGCAGAGGAAGGAAACCTGTCGTTATCTGGTGCTCAAACAGCTCATGATTTAGTCTGCTCATGCTTGTCAAAGTTTAGGCTGCTTCAAACCATAAAGCCACTTCAGCCAAACATGAGGAACTCGTAGCAATGTGAGAAACTCGGGAACAGCAGAAAAGCTACAGTTAGAGCAGAAACATTAAATTCAGTTCACCTGGCCTGTGTGCAGAATCAGTTGTAACCCGAGCACCCCTGCTGAAGCCCTGGGCTTCATGCTTGAGGGAGGGAGAACCACTCATTCATGTGAAGATGTGATGCCAAGAGAGACATCAACATCACAGAGGAGATGGCAAGAATCAGGTGGGAAAAAAAAAAAAACACAACATTTTTCAGGGCCTTGACAGTGACCCAGAGCACTGTCAGTGCAAGAGGGAGTTCTTTAAAAAGCACTCTTGCTGGGGATTTATGAGTGAACATGACTATATTTTACAGTACATTCTTACGGCTTCATCGGTCAATAATCTGCATTTAACTCGGTCCGCTCAGCGCGTGATGGGCCATAATGCTTCTGAAACAGCTGCTCCATGCTGAAATAGTAATAAAGGAAGCAGAGAGCAGAGCTGATAATTGACTCCAGTAATGTGCAAGTTGGGATTTTGAGTTATTGATCAGATGTGCTTCGGTGGCTCAGCAAAAGCCCAGCCCTCCATGCCTGGAGGTTATTGACTTGCATATCACCAAAAAAGGGATTCCTCTGTTCTCCCTCCATACATCTCCCTTTTAGATTGTCACCTACTCTGGATTCCTTTCAATCCTGTGACTGGTCTAACATAGACCCCTGAAACTGCCCAGCAAAGCAGCTATGTCAATCCTGCTGATCTGCTGGAGTCCTACACACCCAGGACTTGAGTATCAGGGACATAAACATGCAATGCTGAGGAAACGATTACTTTCATCCCTAATACCTCTTTCTGTCAACCCCCTTTTCCTTCTACCCTCTATGTGAATCCCTACCCCTTCAGGCCTTCCAATCACCTCCTCTCCTTTTTAGAATCATAGAATCAGTCAGGATTGGAAGGGACCACAAGGATCAGCCAGTTCCAACCCCCCTGCCATGGGCAGGGACACACTACCCTTGCTCAAGCTGCCCACAGCCTCATGCAGGCTGGCCTTAAATACCTCCAGGGATGTGGCCCCAACCACCTCCCTGGGCAACCCATTCCAGGCTCTCACCACTCTTATGGTAAAGAACTTCCTCCTCACATCCAGTCTGAATCTATCCACCTCCAGTTTTCCTCCATTCCCTTTAGTCCTGTCACTACCTGATAGCCTAAAATGTCCCTCCCCAGCTTTTCTGTAGGCCGCCTTCAGATACTGGAAGGCCACCTAGGAGCCTCCTCTTCTCCAAACTGAACAGCCCCAACTCTTTCAGTTGGAGTACTTTCCACTACTCCACTACTACTTTCAGAGTGGAGTAGAGGGAATCACCTCCCTCGACCTGCTGGCCACATTTCTCCTGATGCAGCCCAGGATCTGGTTGGCTCTCTGGGCTGCAAGTGCACACCACTGGCTCATGTTGAGCTTCTCGTCCACCAGCACCCCCAAGTCCGTCTCCTCAGGGCTGCTCTCCAGCCAGTCACTGCCCAGCCTGGATTTGTGCTTTGGATTTTTGACTGACCTAAGCTTCGCAGCAGCTTTGTCACATTTCCTCCTGTCTACAAAGGTTACTGTACATTGGTTGATCACAGTGCTGCACTGGCACCTCATCTCTCATGCCCCCACTGACCACCACCTTGCTCACCTGCCTTCTACCCAGTGTTAGAGCCATAACAATAAACCACTTCATCCACTGTATAGCTGGATATCTGCAGCCACATGTTGAAAGTACCCTTGGAAAAAAAGCCTGCTGAAAAAGCGAAATAAATTATGTCAGGCAGTGCTTCTTTCTTAGTGTGGTAGTTTAAGGCTTATTGGAATATTCTAATAAGAGAAATTGGTACTTCTCTGACAGTTCAATGCTCAAGCTGAATGAGCAGGGCATTGGATGTGAAAGAATAACAATGATATAGTCTATATCATTCATTGGTTTGCTAAGAGGTATAAAAAGCTAATGTATAAATAATTTTCTTCTCTAGGCTCTTGGGCACTGAATCTGTTCACCGTTCCTTCACTTGTGAATAAAACAGTAACATTTTCCAGATGACACATAAGCCTTGCTGTTTGTTTCCTATCTGGGGAGAGAGAGGGTGGTGTTGGTCCCTTTTGGGCTTTTTCTTTGTCTGGGGCAGGAAGATGGGATTTCTGTATTATTTCTCAATTGTATATTTGTAAATACATGCAAATATATCGTGTACATATGCTTGTAAATTTAGCTTTGCTGTAAAATATAGCTTCATCTTATTTCCAAGCTGTCTAAGCTGGCCTGGTAAATTTTAATTGTGGGAGGAGGGGGGGAAGTTCCTAACTCACCACACTCAGCTAATTCACTGGTTTGTTCAAAGACTTACAAGAGCTCAGGAAATGTGGTTTTCTTCTTCAGAACCTCTGTGGGTTGCACCCCTGAGCAGTCTTACCTGTGTAGGCTGCACGGTCAATTCTCCTAATTTGCTAGGTATTGCATTGATTTGCATGCATGTCAAACAGGCCTGTAATTCTTCAGATCATCCCCAAAGCTGCTAAAAATGTGACTATGACATTCTCCAACTGCTTTTGGTTGGGGTTTTTTTGTATGTGGCTTTTTTTTTTTTTTTTTTCATTCAATGAGAGAAGAAATATTCCTTTTCAGGACGTGGCCCTTTCATCTTTGTGTTCCAGAGAACTCTTGGCTGTCTGCCATCAGGACCTAGCAGCTTGCTGATACTTAGACATCCTGCTTGTTCCAGCTCCTCCTCTCTCAGTCTCTGATACTATCTCATCTTGGTCCAGAAAAGAGCAAGGTGTGTGTAAGCACCTCCAGAACTACCTTGGTAATGGAAACTAATGTGAAGAAATTATTTGGCCCTTCAAGAAAAGCTTTAGTTTCCCTAACTGCTCCTTTTTAAGTACAAGTGGCTCAATGTTCAAACATTTAAGTGTATCTCCTTCTGTGGGTTACTTGGGAAATCAATTCTTTACATATCCAGGCTTCTGCACATAGAAACCAAATTTGAATTTTCAAGGCTGGGGGAAATGCTGCCTAGTGAAGGGCATGGCAAGCTTAGTCTGGTGTGCTGGTTTGGGGGTACCTGGAATATTTTAATACGTGGTTGCTGTGCTGGTTTGAACTAATTGGAGAATTTGAGTGAGAAATTAAGACTATTGGCTGAGAGAGGAAAACACAGTATGTCACTTCACCCAGAGCTTTACTGAGAAAGAAAAAAAAAAATTGTTTTAAGTGTAGAAACCCAAATATAGGTAAGTGAGAGGGTTTCAGGCCTCGCTGGGCTGTGGCTGCTGCTCTTGCATGGTTCCTTTTGTCTCTGTCTTTGCAGCTGATTCTTAACAATTCTACTAACTTCTTTCCTACTACTAATCCCCCCTGGCCGATCTGCCTCAGCTTATCTGCAGCATCAACAGGTGGTGAGATAAGATTGGGGAAGGGGGGAAAGGTGGTAGGGGTGGTTAGAAACCCCTCTTGGGGATTTTGATCTCTGAGAGGGCTGTGGTGTTTCTGTATTACTTTTTCACTCTATATATCTGTAAATATCTGTTATACCTTGTAAATATCTGCTTGTATATTGTGCATTGCTGTAAATACAAAGCTTCATTTACCAATTTCCAGTGTTCTGAGTCTAGCCTGGGTTATTTCAAAAGATGTGGGGGGCAGGGAACTGCTAAACCACCACAGGTTGCACAAAACCATTTGTGAAATTCTACAATCAAGCACATTCACTGAGTCTGCGGAGAAAGGCAAAAGTGGCTGGAAGTCAGAGTCAGACAAGCCCTATCAGGAAAATATGTCATATGCTCTTAGCTGGGAAGATAATTACCCACTACAGCTCCCTCCAAGTGGAGGGCTGGAGTCTCTCATCTTCACGTCTTCATCACAGCGACATTATTCAGACCCAACATCAGATCTCTGGGTGAAAATCTGACCAAGGTCAGCCAAAACGCTCTGGCAGCCTTCCCGAGCCCAAGTGGGTCAGAGAGGCCTCCTGACACAGATGGTTACAGCCCACCGCTGCCTCCCCCAGCCGCCCGCCAGGCCAGCCGCTGGGAACAGCCCTGCCGTGCGACTGATGGCCGCGGCACCTGGCCGAGGCCTCTCACGCTGCTACGCCACCCTGAAGGAGCTGCAGCGGACGGGCAGTGTCCCCTGCCACTGTCCCAGGGCCATGCGCAGGCAGGGCTAACAGAGGCCCGCCAGCCCCTGTGAGGTGTGGCTTCTGCCCTGTGGTGAGAGGGTGAGCAAGCAGCCACAGCGCCGAGCCGCCTGCCGGCAGGAGCTCCGAGCTCCGCCACCAAAGGCCAAGGCCGTGGCCGGTGAGCTGAGCTGCGCTTCCCCTCCCAGCACACGCAGCTGCCACGGCTGGGTGGCCCAGCAGCGGGGGAAGAGGCTCCTGAGAGCACCAGCCCCCACCAGGCAGGTGGCACAAGCAGTGCTGCTGGTGCCCAGACACATCCGTGGGTGAGAGGTCTCAGACAGTAGCCAGGGGAGCACAGGTCCTCTGTCTGGTGGGGAAATAACCACATTTCGTGAACCAAGTGGCAGTGAGGGCAGGGATGCCGTCCAGAGGGACCTGGACGGGCTGGAGAGGTGGGCCCAGGCTGACCTCATGAAATTCAACAGGGCCAAGTGTAAGGTCCTGCACCTGGGTCGCTGCAATCCCAAGCACAACTCCAGGCTGGGTGGGGAATGACTGGAGAGCAGCTCTGAGGAGGAGGACCTGGGGGTCTGGGCTGACAAAAAGCTCAACATGAGCACATGGAAGTGTGAGTGCAGCCCAGACAGTAACTGTGTCCTGGGCTGCAGCAAAAGCAGCATTGCCAGCAGGGTAAGAGATGATTCTCCCCCTTTACTCTGCTCTCATCAGACCCCACCTGGAGTACTGTGTGCAGTTCTGGAGCCCTCACCACAAGAAGGACATGGAACTGTTGGAGAGAGTTCAGAGGAGGGCCACGAAGATGCTCAGAGGGCTGGAGCACCTCTGCTATGAGGACAGGCTGAGAGAGTTGGGGCTTTTCAGCCTGGAGAAGAGAAGGCTTAGAGGAGACCCTGGAATGGCCTTCCAGTATCTAAAGGGGGCCTACAGGAGGGCTGGGGAGGGACTATTGACAAGGTCTTGTAATGACAGGATGAGGGGGAATGGGTTCAAACTGGCAGAGGGGAGATTTGAACGGGATGATAGGAGGAAGTTCTTCACAGTGAGGGTGGTGAGGCACTGGAACAGGTTGCCCAGGGAGGTTGTGTCTGCTCCCTCCCTGGATGTGTTCAAGGCCAGGCTGGATGAGGTCTTGAGCGTCNGTCCCTGCCTATGGCAGGGGGTTGGAACTGCATGATCTTTGATGTCCCTTCCAACCTAAGCCATTCTATGAGGGCCAGGGTCTGCTCTGAGGGAGAGAAAGCCTGCATCTCGCAGCATACCTCCCCTGACCTAGTGCCAGCTTCATTGAGCACAGTTCTGAGCAGACTCTCTTCCCGTTTCACCACAAGCTGCCAGATGATGTGGGATATGCCTGTGTTTCTACAGCTCTGCATGGCCCTTCTCATTTTCCAGGGGGGTCTTTCCAACCACATTTATCTGCTGCCAGATATTGCTCACCTTGCTGACTCTGCAGCTCATACAACTGCAAGATTTTCACAAAGGTTCAGTTTTTCGCTCCAAGAGGAGCAAAAAGTTGACAAAACATTTGCAGTTGAGACAGAATGCTGAGTTGAAGCAGGGGAAATGGGAAGGGTCTTGTTCAGCTCACTCCCATGATGCATGAAAAGCTAAGAAACATTCAGGTAGGCAGGAGAGTGATGGCTTCATATGGAGACTCAGGATGCTGAGAGTCAGCTCTGCAACTCAGAAATGTGGAAAAAATCAGGATTAAAAAAAGTAAAATGGCATTTTGCAGAAATAGACATAAACAGTTTCCACAAAAGAATCAGGAAAATACTTTCTGAGTGTGTGATGGTTTGGGAGTTACCTGCCCCCCACAACATTTGAATTCACCCAGACTAGACTCAGCCAGCTGGAAGTTAAGCTCAGCACAATATACAAGCAGATATTTACAATATATTGCAGATACTTACAGCTATACACAGTAAAAAGGTAATACAGAACCACACCCCTCCCAGGAATCGGAGTCCCCAAGAGGGGTTCCCAACCTCCCTTCCACCTTCCTCCACCCTCTTATCCCAGTATCTGTCTTACATGCCAGGTAAGCAGGGAAGAGTGGCCAGGGGGGTTAGAAGCAGAATTGATTAGCTGGGTTACACAGATCCATCTAGAAGCCAAGGAGACAGAGAGACCAACAGCCAGAACTCAGACCAGAGTGAGTCTCCTTTATCTATGGTGATGTCCTTGTTTTTGTACATCTCATGAAACCTATGAGCGAAGTAGACATCAACATTGTTTTTCTTTTCACAGCCAATGACCTAATTTCTCTTATTAAAATATTCCAATTAACCTCAAACCAGCATGAAGTGCCACGCCAGCTGGACAGAGCCTCTCCTAGAAGACACATACACACAGAGCCCACGGGGGGGCAGGCAGCAGATCTGCAAGATAGGAGCCACAGCTTCTCCCAGCACTTTCAAAAAAGGAGAAGCTGCTATTCTGCAGAAGTGAGGAGGCCACATATCGCCATACCTTGGCTTTTCAGACTTCCTGAACAATGCTGCAATTACTTTGTCCACTAACAGTGTGCAAATAATCTCTGCCACCTGTGACTGCTGGCCGGCTCCCCACTCCCAGGAGGGATGGGCAAGGCACTGCAGCATGGCAATCAGCCAAAGTGTACAGTACCCCCTGCAGAAACACAAAGCTTGCAGACAAAGCATCTCCCCCAAAGGGTCTCCTTTTGGTTCATAGAAATGGTAGGTGCCCAAGGACCAGGAGCTCCTGATGGGCAAGCTGAACACATTGGCAGTGCATTGCTGCAGCAACAAAGCCAAACTGGATCCAGGGCTGCATCCACAGGGATGCAGAAGTAGGGATGTAATCATCCCACTCTACTCTCTGCCTGCCAGATCACACTTAGCGTATTGTGTCCAGTTCTGGTCCCCACAATTCAAAAAAGACATGGACAAACTGGAGGTGATCCAAAGAAGGGTCACAAAGACGATCAAAAGACTGGAGAACTTGCACTGTGAGAAAAGATTGCAGGAGTTTGGTCTTTTTTTATCAGGGGGTATCTAGTCACAGTTTTCCAGTACCTAAAAGGCTCACTTCACAAAGAACAACATGAGGCAGATAAGAGGCAGTTAATGCAAGCTCTGCTAGGAGATGTTTCATCTTGGTACAATAAATAATTATTTTTTTCTGTAAGAACAATTAATCAGTGACACAGGTGGAGTCCTCATCATTGCAGGTTTTGCAACTGGAGAGGGTGCCATATACTCTCACGCAGTGTGCTGGTTTGAGGTTAACTGGAATATTTTAATAAGAGAAATTAGGTTATAGGCTGAGAAAGGAAAACATTTGTGATGTCTCCTTCACTCATTCGTTTACTGAGACATACAAAGTAAGAACTCAAACAAAGATAAGGCAGAGCTGCTCAGGTCTGAGATATGGGCTGTCAGTGTCTCCCTGTCCTTGGCTTCTAGCTGGATCTGTGTAACCCAACTAATCAATTCTGCTTCTAACCACCACTGGCCAATCTTCCTTGATTACCTGGCACTTGAGACAGATACTGAGAGGGGGAAAGGTGAAAGGGTGTTTGGGAACCCCTCTTGGGGACTCTGATTCCTGGGAGGGGTGCGGTGTTTCTGTATTACCTTTTTACTGTGTATAGCTGTAAATATCTGCAATATATGGTAAATATCTGTTTGTATATTGTGCTAAGCTGTAAATACAAAGCTTCATTCCTTAACTTCCAGCCAGCTGAGTCTAGTCTGGGTGATTTCAAAAGCTGGGGGGGAAGGGGGGCAGATAACGCCCAAACTACCACACCTAGGTTCCATTTCCCATTGAAAGTTGGACCAGATGATCTTTTGAGATTCCTTCCAACCTAGCTCTTCTGTGTTTTTATGAGATTCATTCAGTCTCCAGATCCCGCCCTCCCTCTGGGTCTATTCACAGCCTGGCTCCTGTGCAGCTCACCTCCCAGGCATGTCCTCTGCTACCCAGGGATGCTGCCTCCAGCCATTCCTGCCCTCTCCCCTGACTCTTTTGACAGTGAATCTTGACTGAGCCGTCCCCATGACTGAGCATGTGCCCATGACAGAAGTGCTGGCTTTGCTTGCAGGCTGCTGCTTCTGCCGAAGGATTTGTTCCCTTGCTTGACATTCCATCTCCTCCTGAAAAGCAGAGAATAAAACCAAAGACAAGCCTGCCACTTCGTTGTCCCTAGTCAGAACAGTGCAGGGAGTGAAGGAGACTGCATTTCAGAACACACCCGAAGGATTTTAGATAACCTCCTCACATACTTATTCCACGGGCTGATCCAGAATCCTGTGTCTTTTATCCCACCCTGTCCCAGTGTGGTGCACTACAATCACCCTTCACTATGAGATCTCACAACTTCGATACCCAGAGCAACACCACTCTCAACCCTGTTCTGGATAAATCACAGTTAATCTAGCTGCTGTACAGAAACAGGCAACAAATCACCCACTGACAGACAAGCAAGTGCTTTAGGAAGAGTGCTGCTGGATTGGGTTAAGCTGACTGGCCCCCGTAGAGCGGACAAGGGACAGAGCTACTCCACAAACCCCCGCAGTGGTGCAGTGCCAGCCAGATTTTTATTCTACACTATTCTAACATCTAACATCGCACTCACTGCATGACAGGAAGGGATTGGGCAGGGCTTGAAGCATATTCTATAGCTTGTAAAGTTTCCTGTTCGGGGCTGTTCATGTTGGGTTTGATTTTTTTTTTTTTTTCTTTTACCTTTTCCTTGGCTTCTGGGCAGGGCTGAGTCCCTTTTTCTTGTCTTTGAGTTTCAGGGGTATGTGTGGTTCACTTTTTGTCTGTTCCCCTGCTGCTGCATACACTGGTATTTCTGTTTTCTTTCCCTGCAGCAGAGTAGTGAATCGTCCTTAACTAATATCTTTGTCTCCTGGATCCTTTTCCTGCTTGCCCACCTAGAGGGGAGGAAGGCAATGGGTGGAGGGGGTGGTAGGGGAAAGATGTCCTGAATTGACTGCCAGGGCTCAGCTGGCATCTCTAAACTGTACCCAACATGGAAATATAGACTCCCAGAGAGCAGGCAGCTCACATTACTGGAGAGATGGTGCTGGTAGTTATCTACTGGTTTCACCATATGTGTGTGTGTACCTCTATTGCCCATGCTGCCCTGCCCGAATTCAGCAGCAGTTTCCCTCTAGCTCAGCCAGAAATGTTTCTGCACCAATGTTTCTCCACCATCATGTCAGCAAAATCCAGTTCTGGGTATTCTGTTCTGAATCCTTCATCCCATTCCATGGCATCTGCAAATGAGACGGAAGTGGAAATGTCTCATCCAAACTCATCTTGAAGGCTCAGCACAAGTTTTTTGTTCTAATCCATTACTAAATGCTGGGAAGTTCAGAGTGCCTTACAAGCCTGCTAATGAAGCAAGTGCAATAGGGAGAGAAATACAAATCCCATTTCTGTGCCAAAAAGAGATTTCAATTTTGTAGAGAAACTGCATATTCAATACCAGGCACCCTGTGATCACTCAGTTCCAGTCTGCTCTTTTCCTTCCCTAACAGGATTTTCCCAGCACTACTTACCTCATCAGCCTTTCATTGCTGCTAAGCCAGGATTCCCAGACAATCTGTCCCACTGCCTCAAAACAACTTTCTGTCTATCACTAACAGATCTGCAGTGCCCATATGTCCTGTAGCCTCCACTGCTAGCAACAGTCTTAATCTTCTTCCCTAACGCTGGTTATCAAAGTAACACTCCAAGGCAGGAATAGATGCTACATTTCAGATCATTAGCAGAAAACAGAACCAATTATGCCCAAAAAAAAGCCAAAAGTTGTTCTCATTATTGCAATTTGGTATTCAAACACCAGGCATTGAAGGCTCAGAAGGAAAATGTGCCTGGACAAGAGGCTAGTGGTGGTGACCTGCATGGGGATGTACCCACCAGGCTTATGTCTACAGGACTGCGACTTATTAATGGGCATGAGATGACCCCCGGGGGGGTCTGGCCAAGAATAGGTAGCCAGCAGGCAGGGTTAACTTCTGTGCTGGGTACCTATTGCTGCTTGGATCAGAGGCCCCACTTGGACCTGAGGCAGCAAAAGGATGACAGAAGTTGCTCATCCTGTGCAAATCTGTTCAATACTTTGTACAATGACATAGGTTATGGGTCTCCTTAGGAATCTGAAAGTGACTGAGGAGAAGAACTGCACATCAGGCACATACAGCCCTGCTCATTAGTCTTGCTGGAGGATGTAATTTCCTTTGACAGCATCCTTTCCTCATACCTGGGAAAACTTGGAGCTGAAACCACCACCAAAGGAGAGACATAACTGCTGCCATTTCTAGTGTGCACTTTTGATGGTAATGACATGACAAAACACCTGTCCCAAAGCAGGGAGGAGAAGGAGGAAGAAGAGGATGCCTACAAAGGAAGTGTGGCTCTCAGCAAGTGCTGAGATGAAGCATGTTTTCCATCTCCCTGCCAGAGAAGATTTTTGAGAAATAATAGTTTCTGGTGGTAAGGGAAAACCAAAGCTCAGCAGTGCAAGGGAAGAGTTTCAGCTGCTGCTGCCTCTCTCAGGCTCCGGCTTCCATCCTCTCTCTCAGGCTCTAGCACTGGCTTCACTATCAGCGACTGTCACCACCGTGTTGCCATCAACAGCCCAGTGCAGTGACAGCACTGGTGGCCTGATGGGTAAGAAGCTGGGGAGATTGTTCATAGGGACTCAACAGCAAGTCAACAGCTTTCATGTGGAAGGTTACATTAAGATGTATTGTTCAAATGCCTTGAGCTTATTCTGGCTGTGACAGGCACTGGGGCTCAGGGCAGGAAACAGGAAAACCAATACAATTTCCTGGAGGATTGTTTGTTTTTGAAGAAAATCCTAAAGTGCTATCATCAGTAGGCTTAAATATATTATGTGTGCCTACGAAGTGCTCCTTGGAATTGTTTCAGGGTGGTCTACAAATAGACACTTCCCCAAGTAAAAAGTTTAAAGTCAATGTGAAATAGAGAGGGATTAAAAACCTGGAAAGTTCATGTGAAGAGTTGCCACCACATGCCCTCAATAAAGCTTCATCTATTCCAACTACAGCAAATGGAATAGAACTCTGAATCAGACCATATTTGTCCTATTAATTTGGCTAAGCATAAAGTCACAACAGAAGGGAGAAAAATATGCACAAAACAGTCTTAAATAGGTTAAACTAAACCAAATAATTTTTCCAGCCCACAGTCACAACACAAGCAATTAGCATGCAAGATATTAAGAACCTATCTCGTCTTTAAAATGTCTATGAGCCACAAATAGAGGTACACAGAAGATAGATCAGGAACAAATCTCAACCTCTTATGTCATCAGTTCTCAAGTTAATTATCTGATAATCACCATGGTGTTCATTTACAGAATAAATATCACATGCAAATTTAAGTCTGCATGTAAATAGAAAAAGAGTTAATTAACAAAACAATAAAGTACCCAACAATGTAAGCACTCTGCTAACTCTGCTTCCCACTAGTGAGAACAGTCTGCTGGACCTTGGTGCCGAACTGATTGAAGGGACTGAAGCATTGGGGTCTGTACCTTCAGCAGCAAAGAAGCAAATATTATCATAAAAATAAGTTGCAAGTTTGCCAGTGTTGAGGAAGAACAGGAAGGCCCAGAGCCCAGTTCAACACAGCTTATCCTTATTTCTACCTCCATGAAATAAAGCACATAATCTTGCATGGAAATCACATCCTTGTACCCTGAGCAGAATAGAGATATGCAAAGAACAGACTTAAATATATTGCAAAAATAGATTATAGAATCATAGAATTAGGGTTTGGAAGGAACCTCCAGAGATTGTCGAGTCCAACTCCCCCTGCCAAAGGAGGATCACCTAGGGCAGGCCACACAGCAATGCACTCAGGTGGGATCCATCATCTTTATTTCATCCTCCAGTAATTAATTTTTGGAAACAATATTTTAGATTCAGCTGAGAAAATTCTTTCTTTGATTCTCACTTTTAGAGTCAGTTTTTCCTCCTGTCTCCTTCTCTACAGATGTTCTAAAAAAACAAACTTCTGATTTGACTGTTTCACAGAAAACTACAGTGTCTGGGTTCCCTCACTTGTTAAGCAGAGAGAATTCTCAACTGTGCAGTCATGATGATGTGAAGTCCCTGAATGGAAGATATTATAGAAAAAGAAAGTGTGATCTACAAACTTCATATTGCCTGGTAGTCTACCAAGTAGCATTGAAAGAGGATTCTAATCCTTTGAGACNTTTTTTTCCCTCTTAACAGTTATTTGTACATCTACAAAGTAAAAATGGAGTAAGAGCATTAAAAAACTCTGCATGGCCAGACTGTGTACCTCCTCACTTTTTCTGATCAATGGCCAAAGCACAGGCCTAATACAGAAGACAAAAGCAGGGTAGTTATATGTGGTGCTTCCCCAAACTCCTACCAAGTCACAGATCAAGGGTATAACCAGGATGGCTACTTCATGGTTGGCAGTGCTCAGTAGTTTCCATTCTTGATCATTTTTTCCTGGGAATCAAACATTTAGAGCACAATATTCCATAACAACAAGCTTTCCAACTTAACCTTCATGTCAATTCTCCATTTCATTTGTTTTGAGGCTGCTGCCAGCGGTTTTCTTCAGCATTCCACTACTCTCGTGTAGGAAAAGATGGAAAGCCCAACCACTCTCAATCCTTTCCTTGAGATTTGAGACCTCTCCCAGAGTCTGGGGTCATCTTCCCCCAGTGAGTCAAACATTTTCCACCTGAAAGCTTTGACATGACTTTCATCAGTCAGTGTCAGCACTCAGTGTGCCCTTATGAGGTCTACTGTCCTCTCAGTGTGGAGGAACAGCCCTGCATAGGCAATGTGGGTGTACTGCAGGTGTACACAGTAGCAACATGATGCTGGTTTTGGTCTGCATTTCTTCATATATTGTTCTTCACAGAGAGAGTGATTTCCCATTGGAATGGGCTGCCCAGGGAGGTGGTGGAGTCCCTGTCAGTGTTCAAGAAAAGACTGGATGGAGCACTTAGTGCCATGCTCTAGTCAATTGAGTAGGGCTGGGTGATAGGTTTGACTGGATGATCTTGGAGGTTTCTTCCAACCTCGTTGATTCTATAACTCATAGCTTCTTGGCTGCTCTGAACATCATGTAGATGCTTTATACACCTGTCTATTCTCATATCAAGACCTGGTTTATGAATGATAACAGTCACCCCAGAGCCCATCATTTCATCTGGAAAGCTGAAACTGATTTTTTTGTTGTTGTTGTTTAGCCACCATATCTCACTTTGCAGTCACCTAACATAGAATGTCCTCTTCTGTTTCATTAACATCAGTCTCCTAACAGCCCTGTGTATTTTGCCAAAGCCAGACCTAATGCCTTGACTAGCTTAGTGTTATCTTTCTTTGATTAGTAGTCATCCTCTTTTCCAGACCACCTCTGTGTCCATCAAGTAACACAAGTTTCACTGCTCGTGACCTCCCATTTCTGTCAGAACTACTTACTTCCTTTCCTGCCTTGCATTTTTGACAAATAGTTCATCCATGCAAGGACTGGTTAGTTTCATGTCATAGTTACTTACTTTCCCTAAGATTATTTGATGATGGGCTTCGTGGAGATGTTTTTGGCTCTGTCATCCATGAGATTTTTCTCATGCAGATGTTCACCGATTCTTTCAAAGAAGCTAACAGATTTGTCAGTGTGGTGATTTGAGGAGTCCCAGATGTTGCAATTATTAATTTTTTATTATTATTAATAATCGAGATTCCTGGGAAAATTTCCCCGCGGTTCTTTGGATGTTCGGTCGGCAAGGTAGTTGCACAAAATTGCTTACAAACACTGAATTAAACAGTTTAAACAGCTTAAACAGTCAGAACTCAGAAAACAGGGAGCCTAATAACAAGGGAAATCCTAGCCGCGCCTAAAATACTCACGAAATGTGATAGATAAAGAGCGTGTCCCGAGGAAAGGAGAAGAAAGGGGTTTTGCCTTTGCCGCTGCTGTAAATGCTGCAATGCAGGCTGCAAACACATGGCCGCTGTGAAAGAGGTGCAAAAGACGTCTGTTCCCAATGGAGGCAGCAGGAAAAGAGAGAGACAAGCGTTGACTGTCTTTCCTTAAATGCCCCATTTTGAAGGGTGAAACTGGCCAATAGGCATCCATTGTTTGGCCAATACATTCAAAGTCTTGTACCCAGGGGTTGACCCTAACACTTTGAAGGACAGCACAGTTCACCTGACTTGTTCATGTGGCACGGAGCTTCCTTGTTCAAACTGCTACAGTTGCTTAATCCTGCAAAACTCCTGGACCTCACAACAGGAGGAGGAAAGAGCAGAAGTTTGAACTAATCTGGGCAGAATTTATGCCCTACCAGGAGACCAGGCTCCCTTAAGAAGGCCACAGAGACAAGTCCATCCCAGGTTCGTCCCTGGATATCGCAATTTTGTTATTCAATCCCATAATCCTGCTATCTCTTTATAAGAGAGCAGCAAAGTCAGCTTTCTGTCTTCCCTCCCTTCCTTTCAGATCTCTGGAGGAATTCTTATCTAGGTAACTAGCAGGAGAAAACCTGCCTGTGGCCTTCAAGGCCACCACGAATTTCCAGATGCGCAATTCACTCTTGCTTGGGCCTAAATGGGAGACAATGGAGGGGGAAGGAAACGAGCACTGGGGTTTGGGTGGTTTGCCTGGTTGCGGGGGGAAGGTTTTGGGGAAGTTCTCATGTATCCTGTATTAAGTCCTAAGGATTCATGTATGCCACATCTTTTCCTACACATCTCTACATACAACTTTTCTGTACCCATCTCCGATTCAGCAAGAGTGTTATTATTTTACTACCTTCTTTTTTTAAAATTATTTTTAAAAGAAAAGTAAAATAATCTGTCATGCTCTTAAACAAAAAACAGTGAAGCACTGTCCTGGCAAGGCAGAATCCTGCTAGACCAGTTTGGCCACTGCCCCTACCTCTTCCCAATGCAGGGTCCAGGAGCTGAGTTGAGGAGCAGACAAAACGAACAAGTGAGGTTGAGTGTGAGTTGTCTTGTGAAACCTCAGACGTGTGCCTTACTTCCACTTTGGGAATGTGTAGCCACATCAGCCTTGACACTTCGAATTTACTGGCCAAAACTTCTGATGCTTGCGCCTATTAGCCACTTTGATTTTCAAAAAATGTATTTAATAGGGGCATGATTTGGAAAAGCCTTTCTGTCTTTCTCCAAGCCTTTCTTCTACCGGAACCTTAGGGTGATTCCCTCAGTGAATCCTCCAAGGGTCTTTTTCCCATTAGTAGCTCACTGTCTGGGTTCTTGCCTGCAGCAGAGCTATTAGCTTTTGTTTACAGCGGTCACAGGTGCTTGCAGCAGCTTACAGCCACTCGGTTTCCTCTCCTTCCCTCTGCCTTGGCAGGGTTTGTATTTTCCCTCAGGAAAATTTTTGGAAGCATCTTTGTACAGGAAACATACCCAGGAAAACAGTGCATTGTGAGTATTTGGGCTAATCTGGATTACTCACTGAGCCCAAGGTGTTTGGCCCAGGTAATGCCTGTTGCTTAGCTGGAATTTTCCTGATTTTCTGACTGCTTAAACTGTTTAATTCTGTGTTCATAAGGACCCTTTGTGTACATAGTTGCTGTCAACTAGGGATCCAAACAAATTCACACGACCTGGTGAATTTAAAAATAGTAATAAAAAATTAATATTAATTTCCCAGTATGAGTATTAATATTTCACAATACAATATTTATTGTAACAGCCACACCAGCCTTTTTCAACAGCCATTTCTTCTTTGCTTGGTGGAGAGGTCAGTCTTCCCAACTGCCTGCAGGTGCCTCAGCTTTCCCATGTCTGGCTGGTCTAACATAGCATCTTGCAGAGCCACCCAAGTCTCTGAATACCTTTGTGAAATACACAACAAATTTTTCTGATCCTAGGACCCAAGCACCTTGTGTTAGTGAAGAGTATAATAGACATCCTTTTAGACATTCATTCTTCAAAACAGGTCTGTGCTCACAATGGAGTCTTAAGAAGATGTGGTTATGCAGGGTGAGCTCCCAGATTACTGCTTCTGGCTTCATGACTCCATTCCCAAGAGCCGCTGGGTCTGCCACAAAACAGCCTCATTAGTTGGGTCACCACAAGTTTTGTCTTGCCCAAGTCCAATTAAATGATAGCACAAAACGAGCTATTTAGCGACCTCCCACCCCCCCCTCCACACCTTTACCTCAGACAGGGAATGCACCAAATTGATATTCACATTCCGAGACCAGAGAGCAGGGTGACAATGAGCAGGATGCCTTATACAGGACTTGTGCCCTAAACCAGAGACGTGTAATAGTAACTCTCTGTAGGCAGAGTGGCTATGGGCTTAGCCACAGGTATAGCTTCCCAGAGACAGAAAACAGAAAATTCCCCACACTGACAGTGGTGAGAATTAGCCTGTGACATCCTTCTCCTTCCTCCCTGTCTCTTTAGACCTTCAGTAATTCCTCTCTGAATTGCTTGCCTCTCGTAACATTATCAGGCAGAAGCGTACATCCCACTTCATTAAGCCTGTAAGCCACTCGCTGGATGATATCTGACTGGCATCCGTTTGCAATTTAAAACGGGCATTTGCTTCACATCAAAGCGGCAGTGGCAGCGGAACAGAAATTAGCATCTCACGGTCTCTCTCTCCCTGGTTCCATTGCCACAGTGTGTCTCCCTCATTACCAGGGAAATGAAACATCTTCACAGTTCAGGCTGCCTCTGCTTTTTATGCTGTGGGCCCCGCGTCAGCCATGGCTGCCACGTTTAACAGCAGCTGGTCACAGCCCCTCTGTTTCAAATGAGGCAGGGAGCCTCTCCTCCCTGCCAGCAGCCCATGAGGGGGCTGTGCAGAGTCACTGTCCCTCCTGGTTTGCCTGACTGCTCCCAGCACTCACACTTAGTAATGACCGAAACCAGTGGTTCCTCGCCTCTATCTGAACAGTTGACAGTCCAAGAAACAAATGCTCCTCTCACCCCTAAAAGGAGCAGGTAACAGCACACACAAGGCCAGAGACCAGACACCTCCTGCTTTGCAGCCACTCCCACCATGGCTTGCCTTCATTGTGGTCCCCAAGGAGGAGTTAGAGGACAGTATCCATCTCAAGGGCAGGCCCCAGGAGCACCAGAGTAGCAGCTCCCTTCCCTCCACCCTCACTTTGCCCAGTGGGCAGGGCACACAAATAAGCACGCTGCCAACTAAAAAGACAAACCAGCCCCTGCTTGGATTGTTCTTTAAAATAAAGCTGCTGGCAAAGGTTAGTGGTTTGCAAAGGCAGTAGCAAGCTTACACCCACACATCCCTGGAGAGCTCACTGGCACTGGCTGTAGTAGAGGGCTTAGCTCTCTGCCAGTGTCACTTATAAACATACAACCCTCCTTAGAAATATACGGTTAAAAAAAAAAAAAAAAAAGAATTAATGAAATCAAGAAAACCCAGATGAGCATGTCTGAACTTGCTGCTTGTGGTATTGTTTCCTGTACAAACTGCAGAAGAAAATAGTGTCTGGATCTCACTTTGTAGTTTGCATTTCTAAATAGAAGCTGCTAGGAAAACACATTTGTGTTTGCTTTAAATGATGTCCACGATTTTTTAATTTTTTTTTTCTTTTCAATGCCCCAGCAGGTAGAGGATCATTAATCTTGTTAGCCTCACAGCACCAGAACCAGCCTCTTTGCTAGTGCGTGCAGCTGGCTGCAAGGACACCAAGTTGGTTTCCTATGCACACTGCAGTAGCAAAGCGAGCCAGATACCACATTACCTCTCATACATCCTTTCCACAATTTGTATTGCTTGTGCCTTGGAAAGCATCACTCTAGTGAAAGGGCTGCCTTTTACTGTCCCGTGCTGCAGGACTGTAATCCCATATCTGCTGGAAGAAAAGAGGAAAGAGGCAGGGGATTGGAGTAGAAGGGCCAGAAAAAACAGTAGTGGCTAGGTACAATGCAGCAGTTTTTTAGTGGTTAAGAAAGTTTTGGAGTCCTAGAAGCAGTTCTGCTTCATCTTAGGTGCCAGATACCAAGTCAAAGGACACACAAAACAAGCAGATGCTGCAGGAATCAGCTAGAATGCAAAATGGCCTCAAGTGAGAGCACAACACATCAAAACTGCATCTTTTATTTCCGGTTCTTAAATATTTCATCACAGGAAGAAAGTGAAATGTCAGATTTCAAAACCAACTCAGAGTTCATAGGAAGGAATGAAGAGATACTACTTGAGAGGGATATCTCAGAAGAACCCCAAGTCATTTGTTTGGAAGTATTTATGTAAAGTTTGGCAACCTTCCTCAACAACTTTGCCCTGGCAGCACAGGTCAGCATGCTGCATCGGTGCCCACTTCTCCCAGGCAGCTGGGCAGGCCAGGAAACTGAGCCATTGACTTCTAGAGGATGCAAAGCATCTCCTTCCTTGCAAGCCACTTCCCACTACTCTTGTGCAATGACTAGCTCATCACCCACTCTCCATTCTTGCAGCATAGAGGAACCTTCAGAACTCCCATCTTCAGGTGCCCTCCTTTGTGGCACTACATGTTGGGTAAGCATCTCTGCAGTCAATGAGTACTGGCCTTGCTACTGCCCAAAGGCAGCTGCCATAAAAGGGTTGCAGGAAGGCACCAGTGTAGAGGGTATATTCCCACCCATCCTGCTCTCATCTCTTCCATCTTCTGAACAGTGAGGGGCTGTCAAGCTGCTGAGTCGTGCTCACTTGCTTGGGCTGTGCTCTCCCCTTGCCTTATAATTTCCATACCTCTCTACAGAAACACAAGACCACAACACAGCTCTTGTGTTTCTATAACCCTATGCAACTGCTTCCCAGTGGATTGATTCCTCTTAGATCCAGCTCTGCATTGCCCTGTAGCCCCTTCAAGCAGCTTTAAATACTATGAAAGGACTTCCCCACTTCATGCTGCACTCAACACAGGACGTTCTTTGGGCAAGGGTGTTCTGGAGGACTGTGTGTGGTGGTCACGGCTGTGCTGCAGAGTCTGTGCTGTTTTACTGCATTCTCCCACAGGGCTGTAACAGATAGATATAGAATCATAGAATGGTTTAGGTTGGAAGAGACCTCAAAGATCATCCTGTTCCAACCCCCCGCCGTAGGCAGGGACACTCCCACTAGATCAGGACGCTCAAGACCTCATCCAGCCTGGCCTTGAACACCTCCAGGGAGGGAGCAGACACAACCTCCCTGGGCAACCTGTTCCAGTGCCTCACCACCCTCACTGTGAAGAATTTCTTCCTAACATCCCATTCAAATCTCCCCTCTGCCAGTTTGAACCCATTCCCCCTCATCCTGTCATTACAAGACCTTGTGAACAGTCCCTCCCCAGCCCTCCTGTAGGCCCCCCTCAGATACTGGTAGGCTGCTATAAGGTCTCCCCGAAGCCTTCTTTTCCCCAGGCTGAAAAGCCCCAACTCTTTCAGCCTGTCTTCATAGCAGAGGTGCTCCAGACCTCTGATCATCTTTGTGGCCCTCCTCTGAAATCTCTCCAACAGTTCCATGTCCTTCTTGTGCTGGGGGCTCCAGCACTGCACACAGTACTCCAGGTGGGGTCTGACAAGAGCAGAGTGAAGGGGGAGAATCACCTCCCTTGCCCTGCTGGTAATGCCTCTCTTAATACATTTTTATTACTTGCTCTAATCTAATCAGAGGCAAGACTTGGGAAAAAAAGTGTGAGTAGGTGCAGGTGGAGGTGGCCAAGAGACCCAGACACATGTCTCTCTCCCTCACTTTAATTTATCTCAGCCAGGTTAAACATCCTCTTTAAAAACAGGGCTCTCTTGGAACATTTTCTTTGATAACTGACAACTCTAAGTTCACTCATGGAAAAAAAAACATATTAAAAAAATATAGCTAAAAGAGTTGGGGAGGTGGTTTGTTTGGGTGGTTTTATTTTGTTTTTCCCACTTAAGGGAAAAAAAGCAAACTCACAAACAAACAAGAACAATGAAAAACGAGAGAAAAAAAGAACAATAGTGCAAAACCCTAGGCACACTTTACAAACATAAAATAAAACCTCTAAACCTGCATGAATAGAAGGATCCAACTTACATGGGCTTCAGGTTACCTGAGTGAAAATCTGACAGAAGAAGAAAGTGCTCTGTTGATGGAGAAACCTCCCTACCTCTCTCTGCCTACCTTCTTACCCTAGTCCCCTAGACACAAAATCTCATGTTGCAGTAGAGTCTGCAGCTTCGTACATGAAGATCAGACTGCATCAAAGGCTCCTCACCTGATCTACAACAGTGTTGAGGTGGCTGAGCAAGTGGTCATTGCAGGCCTAGGGGATGCACAAAACCCACCCACCCATAGGGCTTGCACGGTTCACAAAGACTGAACCACAATGTGATTGCTGCAGTACACTAGAGGCTGTTCCGCGCCACCACCCCAGCACCCTAGCAATGAGTAACAACCTCTTAGATTTTTGAGCAGAAGGTTAATCTTGATGAGGTTCATCCTAAGACCTGCAAAAACTGGGCTGTCAAGCCATCTGCTAGTGGCTTGCTGTGGTATTCCCTGAGGAGGTGTGAGTCACCAAGTGATAAGGAAAGGGCAACATTATTTTTAAAAAGAAGGGGAAACTGAACACTTTCATCCTCTTAAGTGCAATTCTTGGGGAGATACAGAGAGCAAGTACTTACAAGCTAGAAGAACACAGTAAATTTTTTTTAAAACCCACTTTATTTTTGTTTGTTTTAAATGAGAATTGAGTATGTCAGACCTATCTCATCTTCCCTTCAAGAAGGCTGCAACCCTTGTGGGAAGGGGTAAACAGTTGGCATCATCACACATTCTTGACTTTGCCAAGGCTTACGAAGTGTGGTCCCAAGGTACTCTTATGAGCAAGCTAAGGAAACAATCCAAATTTAAAACTAAAGACACAGCACAAAATTGGTAGATAAACTATGTGCAGAGATTAACTGTTAACAGTGTATCATCGAAACAGTTACATCTCCTTTCTTATGTCCTAACACACTCACATCTCCTGTCTGTTTCCTCTAATTACAAGCCAGGTGCCAGGCACCCAATGTACTGGCTTGGGGCTGGCCAGCAACTCACATTGCAGCTTTCCCTTCCCACTGCATCAGGTGGGACAATTGCCAGCCCACTCTCTTTCATCCAGCTACCATTTTTACAAAACTTTTAGAAGTTTAATGGCCTGGGGGCATCTGTCTGTCTGTCTAAAGAGACTGAAACTAATCCCTGAGTTAAAACATTATCAAGACAAGACTAAGACAGACAGGAGGATCTTTCACAAACTGGTGCAGAAAGCTGTTCAACAGATCCATGTTAACAGTGCTTCAGTTAGATAGGAAAAGTCAACAGCCTGAACACACAGTGCAGAAACAACTTGCTAGACAGCAAATCTGCCTGAGAGAATCCTACTGATGGTGAGCCAAGTGCAAACAGTGCCATGCTGTCACACACTCACACAAAATCAAACATCCTACTGGGATGTGTAAACGGGATGTAACACACAAGGCAGGGGGGAAACCTGTGCAGAGACCCCCACGCGTGGCTCTGAGCCCTCTGGGCACAGGAGAGACAGCAGAAGTTCAGAAACCACAACCTGAAGGAAAAGCTGAGCCAGATAGTGCCAGCCAGTACAGACAGAGGTGGCTGAATAGGGAAACAAGCGGTAGTCTTCTTGTGCAAAAAGTGCTTTTTCAAGGAGAAAGGGATTGAAGCAATTCTCAGTTTCTTGGGGTACAGGGTTGGCAGCTTTTCTAGCTGCATGGAAAGTAAAATACTTGAACAGAGGAGCTGTCTTGAACCCTCCCTCTGGTCAAAGGAGGCAGGGTCATAAACATCTGCCATGATTGGGTGCTTCTGCCTAAGGCTGCTTTTGTCTGAGGATGCCCTTCTGCCTGGCCTTATAACTTGGTAGGTCCACATCCCACTTTGCACAGTTATGGGCTGGGTATTGTCTCTTGTCTTATAGCAATGGATCGAAATCTACTTTCCTCTAATGCATCAGCCAGCTAACCTTTGGGCAGTAAAGCTCCACAGCCTTGAAAAAAGGTGAGCCCGCACTGGATCTCAGAGAGTAGAGCTGCCCTGCAAACACAGACAGGACTTTTTTATTACATGGTAAAACCTGGAGGCATTTGGGTCCCAGCCATGCAGCTTCCAGACCCATGGACCACCTAGACATGAGAAGCTGGATGCTGTCTCCTCCTACAGTGACCTTAACAAAGGGAGAGGCTAGAAAGTCTTTGTACACTTATCTCAAAGATAGCTTCGTGTCCACTTCTTCCTTCTGGGACCCAAGACTCTATGCAAGTTATACTGGGTCAACAGAATTCAGGTTTTGTGGATGGCTGTGGTACCCCTGCTACAGACTTTCTTTAGCATCAGTCAGCCTTAATGAGTCTTCATGTTCCTGCTACAGGATGAAGACCCATTTCCTTTTGAGAAGATGCTTTTTGGGCACAGGCCTTCTCAGGACAAGGCATCTGAGAGCTTTGCCACCAAAGGGTGGGCAAATGCAAGAGCAACACCTTAATACTCTGTTTTCAGCTCTGCCACTTTTTTTTTTTTTTTTTTTTTTTTTGTCAACATATCACATGGATTTTGTGATGTACCTAAAATGAGTAGCAATTTGATACTTTTGTGTTGCAGTGCAAAAAGAGCTGTTTTTCTCCCTTGTCCTTGTCGAGAAATGACACCACTTCCAGCCACAGTGGGAGAAACATACTGCAAGGGCATCAAGTATACTACAATGAACAAAGGTGAAATGAGCGAGTCCCTAACCTAAGACAGAAGAACATCTGTTATGAAAACAATTCAAAGCTGCTTTGTTCCATTGAAAGTAAACATGCAATTAAATGGATTCATTGCAAGAGCTACTATAAAATCATAAAAAGCACCCCCTTCCAAGCAGTTGATTCTCCTCAGCTGTCCAGCTCTGCTCCTTCAAGTTACAGCTGCTGTTACTGACCAGCTAAGTTTCCTTGACCACTCCAGCCTCTTGCAGTTCCATCAGCTCATTTCCTGTGATGCTGCCCTTCTTGTTTTTTCTGAATTTGAAGTGCCAGAGGAAGACAGCAAGGGCCAGGAGAAGGATCAGGACGAGCGGTAAGTATAGGATGAAGTTCAGCAGTGGTGGAGATGAGCAGATCCTAGACAAACCAGTTAACTCTGGAGGAAAAAAGAAAGGAAAAAACCGTGAGGCCCCAAGGTAGTTGGAGAGGCTCTCTCCTACTGTTTCTATAGCTTATCTTCTTATCACTTTTCCCTCAATTCTCAACAGCTACCAATTTTTAAAATTCATACAGACTACCTGAGGAGAAGGGAGAGAGAAAACAGGTAATTTGCCTCAATTTCTTGTTTTGGGAGGTCAGATAGAGAACCATCTTGTTCAGCTAAAATTTCCCAACTGAAGCAGCATGACTCTTCAGTTAACCTATTCCAGCCTGGGCTCAGTAAGGAAAAAACATACATCCTTCACATCCTGGGCTTTTGCTAGGCACCAATGATGGCAGGGTGAGGTAGAAGTGTATCAGAGGCTGCACCACTGTTGTGGAAGCCCTGAACATGTCCTAGCTTGCCCAGACATGCTGTTTGGTTTTTTGTTTTGGGTTTTTGTGTTTGTTTGGTTTTGTGCGTGGTTTTTTGTTTGTTTGTTCTTCTGCTCTCCCTCCTTCTGCTGATGGGAGAAGCAATTGCAGGAAGGAGGACAAAGTACCTGGAGCCATTGAGTCTAAGGACCCTGGCTTGCCCAGACTTGTTTGACTCCTGTGGTAAACAAGGTACATACACTCGGCTTGTGGCTGCCTCCTGCCTCGTGTTTTCCCAAATTTGAGTAAAGCAAGCCTATGGCTTCACCTAACTTGGCTAAGCTTGGCTAACTGCCATTTTGATTGACTAATCTGTGTCCAAAGGCCCATTAGGTCTCAGGCTGTATTGATAAAAGAGATGAGCAGGTAGAGACAACGTATCTGCTTGCTTGCTTGCGTTGTTCTGCCTTAACATGCTCTCTGCTTCTGGCAGTGTTACTGCCTCATTGCATCCTGCCATGTTCTACAGCATTGTGCTTTGCTAAGCTGTAAATTAGCCCTGCCACATAATAACAGGCCCTAATACTTTTGGCTTATCTGCCTGGAAACTGTCTGCTTCAAGTTTACCAGGAATAGGCATAAATGCCTTCATGCAATAGGCCTACTTAGCCAGCATGATATTGTGCTAAGACTGCACCTGCAAGACATCCTGCCAAGACTGGGAAGCCCTGAAAGGGACTGTGAAATTGGCTTTTACCTCTCTACCTTGGAAGCTCCAGGCCCCATTCATATAGACAGAAGTAACATTTGCTCTCCTATAGGGAAAAGTCCCCACTACAGAAATGGCTCGGTAGTAATAGGAATGTATCCTAACGGGCAGCATCAGGGATTAGAGCCAAAGCAACTCCTGGGCATACTAGCACATGTCATTACCCCCAGAAAACTTCAAAACACTGACATTCACGAGGTGAAGGGGCATATCTCTGTTGCTGGAGAAACACATGCACAAAATGCCACCCAGCCAATCTCTTGGATTTTGTGAAAACCATGAAAATCAACTGGCAAAAAAAAAGAGACAAAAACTGGAGGAGAATTTTCCAGCAGCTACTGAGCAATTTTAGCAGCGGTTACTCCACCAGTAATGGGTAGCAAGAGACAGAGGGAGCTAATGAAGGAGAAATCTGAGTGCTAGAGGGAGCTGTGATGGACAACAGCAGGAACAAAACAGCAGGGAGATAAAGCACTGTCATTCCTTCCCTGTGCAATTAAATCCAGATTAGCTCCGCTGAAGGTGTGGACTCATGAGAATGGGCTCCATGCCTGCCTGTGCCAGCAGCAGGCACAAGGGAGGGCTCTACAGGTCCATGTCAGTCAGCACTGGTAATTGCTGCAGAAGCTATAACCACACTTATGCACCCAGGCTGGCTTTAGGCACGGCAGCTACAGAGCTGAAGGCATGAGAACTGCAGCATTCTGTCAGCTGGGTGCAACATGATTGATTTCACAGTTCATACTTTTTTCCTCCACATGGGTCATTTGAGCCTTCTATATCCCCAAACAGGCAACATGAGGGTATTTTTTAACTGCTTGTTACTTCCCTAAAAACACCGAGCGCACCTCGCTGAAACCTTTGCTATCATTAATTCAAAATTCTGCATGCAGAATCCAGCTGTCTTTGCATGCAGCATGCACCCCAACCCATGCCAAGAGGACAAGGTTCTTTTTAGAGACCTCACTGGAGATGGTCTTGCCATAAAAATCACACCAATAATTTTTTCCTCAGAACAATGAGAATTCTGGTTGCAATGGTGCACCTGAGTTTATGCCCATGATCCAGCAGGGAGCCCACAAGCTGCAAAGCACTGCAGACACAAAGTGCACTCAGTGGTATCCCCAGGACCACACACTTCACAGCCAGAGCTCTTGGTATCTCACCTCCAGCACTTGCAATGACAAGCACCTGAGCTTCAGCCCTGGCAGATCAGCAGGACTGGAAATAGAATCTCATTGCCTCCCCCACTAGGCCCATAGCATGTGTCCCTTGAAGGGATCCCCTCCCTTCCCTGGTTCCCCATATAACTCTGGCAACTTCCCTAGTACTGAACACCTCTGCATCCTTCTTATTGCAGCTGGCTACACCATTGGAGAGCTGCCACCATCTCCCACACATGGCAGCATACTTGAGGGTGAATCACTGTGGGGTCAGCAGCCCCTCACACTCTGAAGCATTACCTGTTGGGACAGTAGTGAGCTGGGTGTACCCCGAGTGTGCCAAGGCTTGCAGAACCCAGCCCTTCTCCTCATTCAGATGCTGCCACTCCTCCACCTGGCAGTGATAGACTCCAGCATCGCTCTCCTCCACTCTGCTCAGTGTCAGGCTGAAGTCACCGGCAGCAGGGCGGCGGAGGTACAGCCTCTCTGCCAGGCTCTCCCTGGGGTGCTCAATGGTGCCATCACAATGGAGGATGAGCAGGCTCTCATTACCCCGAAACCAGGTAGCAGAGAGGTGGGTGGCAGGCAGTCGGGCACCTTGCAGCAGGCAATGTAGTGTCACATCCTCACCCTCCCTTGCTGAGATGCTGTGGTTTGCTGTCTCCAACTGAAGTTGACGCTCTGAAGTAGGATGCAAGCAGAAGATGTTGTGGTTTTGCACTACTGCACTGGCAGACAATCAGAAATCTTCAGAGGCAACATGTGGGCAACTGGGGTGGCCATTTACAAAAGCCTCTGCAGGACACTCATATGTCCCTTACTCTTGTGACTCATTCTGCCTGGGATGTTTTCTCCCCTCACCATGGTCTCTGACCACATTCACCAACTTCTGCTGCAACACTTCCCATTACCTCCAGATAGGTGATAAGACATCTTTTGGGCCAAAAGCTGTTTAGGAAGCTGGAATTCTCTGATCCATTTTATTTAGGGCTGAAGCCTATAAGCCAGATGAGGCTGAAAGAGAGAAGAACTGAGCCACAGAGACCCACCATGCACATCAGTGGTGCAGTGGCCAATCTGGAGGCAGCTGGGCCTTCAGCCTTGTTCTCAGCAGCAACGTGCTGTAGGGTAAGGAAAACAGAGCACCTTTCTTCAGGATGCTCAGGAGCTCTATTCATAGCACTCTACAACCAGCTAAGTGGATCATGCATTGGAGGGATAAGAAAATGCCAAAACTCACTTTGTTATGATGCATTAGACATCACCTGGCAGTGACAAAAATGCCAGTTTGGTTGCTTTTGAAGGATGTGGTAAATCCTCCTGATTCTGTTTTCCCTTGAGAGGCACTAACATCTCAGAATCACAGAAACATTCAGGTTGGCAAAGACTCCTGCATCCCTAAGTCAGATCCATTGCTGGAGCTGCTGCTTCTCCTAAGCCCTGCTGGCTTAGGGAAGGCCTGGTGGAGGCTCCAGGCACATGCTGATCCAACTTTCTCCAGAGGCACCTATACAGGAGACAAATGCCTACTCACCTGGGCGCTTGAGCTCCAGCACGGTCCTTCCTGATGCTCCTTCTCCGAGTTTGTACCAGCCATTGCCCAGCCAGAGCCACTCCTCTACCACACAGTAGTACCTGCCCTGGTCCCTGGGGTTCACAGAGAGTATCCACAGCCAGAAAACAGTGCTGGACACTCTCTGGCTCAGGAACCGAGACTTCTGTGCAGGAGAGCTGAACTCGGCTCCATATTCCAGTATGGTGCTGTAGTCAGCCCTTAGGATTTGCAGAGGGGCTGCATCTCCTGGAGGAGGCAGGAGGTACCAGGTAACAGCAAACTGAGAATGATTCTGGGCAGATGTGATTCTGCACTCGATGGCTGTGTCAGCACCACCGGCAATCTCCATGGAGCTCTCTTTTGTAGCCACATGAAGCTTGCTTTCTAAAAACAGAGAAACAAAACAATCATGCTGGCTCTGGCTGCCAGTACATGGGTGCTGGCAAGGAGAGGAATAAGGCTGGTCTGGGAGATCTGCTGAAAGAGGAGGGAGGACCAGGCTAGTCAGAGATCAAAGACCCTTTAGCAGATGATGGAGCGAGAGGGATGGGGAAAGGAGGAAAAGAGTAAATCCACACAGCTTTATGTGAACTGTGGAGGGATGCTACTGAGCAGGGCAGTAGTGGAGGAAGCACTTGAAGGGCCTTGGGACAGGAACAGAGAGATGGAGACAGCCACTGTGTTGGAGTTTGATGGTAAAGCATCTGTCTGAAGCAACGTGTCTGTCTACCACAGCTTCTGTCAGCAGGCTTGCATGTAAGTGACAAAACCAGCCCACAGCTTTGGAGACTGCGAACAAGTGTCTTATCTCAGACTGACTACAGAGCCTGTGTGGATTTCACGAACAGTCCCCATCTCAGGATTTTGCTTAGGTTGTTAATCAAAAGACATGGAATGCAGCTCTGAACATCTGCTGCCCTTACACCCAGCAATTGTTCAACTTAGTGCTGAGCAGTTCAGAAGGGCAGAGCTGTGGTGCTGTCCCCTGGGCACAGTACAGTTACTCCCACTGCTGCTGTGTTGCTCCTGGTTTCAGAGACCCTCTTCCTACTGCACTTTACCCTCTTCTAGCACTTTTCCTTCTCTTCCAGAAGCAGAAAGGCTGCAAACTAGTCTCTTTGATGGGCCTTCAGCCATCCCCTCCATGCTGAGACACCACCTCTGTAAGATGGAGACAGCTGTCAGGTGAAGGAGTACATACAGAAATCTACCTGTTGGTAGATAGAAATTACTTAGCACAAGACACCATCAGGTTTTTAAGGGACTGCAGACTGAGTTTGCATTCTTGGCATTTTCCTTCTGTATGAGCAGAGCAGCAGAACACCCTGTGCCACAGAGGCTGGAGGCATCCAAGCTCCCTGAAGCTCAGACCCTGGGCGGTGGTCAGGGGACAGGCTGCAGAAGACATGCTGAGATAGTCCTGCAGAGTTTCTCAGCCTTATGTGCTCAGCAACAGGTCAGCAGGGTCCTCTCCTCTGTGGTGCATCCCTGAGCAAAGCAATAGGTGAACTGATCAACATGGCAAAAATAAAACCTTAACTTCAGCTGCTCGGTAAAGGGGAATATCACTCAGCCTGCTGAAGTCCAGGAGCTTTATTCAGGGGCGTAGAAGTGAGATCTGACAAAGGGAAGTAAAAAACACTCTAGTATTTCAAATGAAGAATTTGCTCCCTTTTCAAAGGCCACAGGAGAAGAGCAGACAGGACCAGGGCTGGATGTGGACATCAGAGACAGTTTCCCTATGTGTCATCCCCAGTCACAGCTGCTAGGGAGACTATGCTGGCAGAGCAGCCCCACCACTCATCACAAGTAGTTCTGCCACTTCTCCCAGCAAAAAAGAACTTAAGGAAAGTCAGCTGTGGGGCTATGCTGGACCAAAATGTGTGCCTTCCTCCACCTGAGCTCCTCTGAGCAGCAGTGCTGTAGTCAGGGGCAGGCAAGTAAAACCCAGAGTCTTTCCCCAAACCCAGAGAGGCTTCCAGCACAGGAGACAAACTGTGTGGGGCAGCAGCCTCTCACCAGTGGGTCTGGCATTCACTGGGGTACAAAATCCTCCAAGGAAGCAAAAGCTACTGGAGCTTAGAGAGGAGCCACAGGAGTCACTGCTGTGAGCACTTGATTTCAATGAGAAAAACTGCAGTTATGCTCTTGGAGAGGATCACCTCGAGATGCAGCAGAGCACTTGCTGCAAAGCTCCTTTGTTTCAGCCCCAGGTCTCTTCTCACTGCTAAAGATCAATTACTGAAAAAGGCAGAGCAGCTGCCTCCCTCTTCCTTTGGCACAGGGAGACACAGTGCTGTTTTGCTTTCATTTTCAATTTAATTAATCAAGCTGAGCCTCTTGCTGCCCAGCTCCTTGTGAACCCTGCCTGCTGACACCACAAGCATCTGCACTCACAGACTGATGGGAGCATTCCTGCTAGGGCTGGGCAGCATCTGTCTGTCCAGGGCATTAATTATGGGAGTCCACCAAGAGTCAGAAGCTGAACTACTTCTGAAGCCAGAAATGGAGAAGAGCTATCTTCCTTCACCTCACGTTAGGACCTTTCAATGCATATCCCTCAGATCTGAAGCTACAGGCTAGATCCACGGTGGCATTTAAACTCCTAAAGCACCAGCTGACACCAAGTGGTAAATAAAGTGCTGAAGCAAAAGTCAAGAACTCCAGTATCTCTGTAGGCTTCAGCCATAAGATGTTATATACAAAGAAACAGGCTGGTGATTTTCATGATTTGCACCTTAATTTTCTGTAGCCTCGCCTCATCTTGTTGCTGTTAGAGCCAGCTTTCTTCCCAGACTTAATTCTCTATCTTCCCAAACATCCTTCCCTGGCTCTTGCTGCATTTCTGAGGGAGATGGCACTACAGCAAGCAGCTACCTCTCACTGCACATCACCCCCTCCTAATTTCCACTATCTTCACAGCATCCACTAACACCTGCAATAAATTTGGAGTCAAATGTTGTAATATCTCACTGCTTCATTGTTACTACATCCTCTGTGTAGGCGCTCTACAATTACACCTGCTCCTTTCAATGTCATCTACACTACTAACTGTACACTCACAGATGTTGTCTGATGTCACTCTTAGCCTCAGTACCACCCCACAAATCTCCTGCCCCCAGCTGGCTGTAGCTCAGGTTTAACATGGAGCATCCCAGCACTCATACACACATAGACAAGAAAAGAGCAGCAGTGGAGCAGGAAGAAGAGCACCATGGAAACCAGACACAACAGTTTATGCTATCGCAAACCCATCAAGACTGAAAAACATGGAAAGTGCTTAATTTCAGTTTGCTGGGTTGTGATCCCCAAAATTCAAGGATTAGAGGAAGGAGCACTTAACTGCATGAAGAAAGAACAAGAACTCTGCTTTGCTGGCAGAACAGATGTAAGAGGAAAAATAACCAACCACATCCTTACACTTGCCTCCACAGACTCAGAGGTTTTGGACAGAAGAACTCCTTCAGTTCCTTCAGCAGTGCCAGCCATAAGCCATGCTGCTGCCAGGGACGGTGGGGAGCAGGCACACAGCAGGATGGCTGGCGTAGGCCGTGGTGCATTTGCAGCATCTCTCTTCCATAAGAGGACAAGACTCCCTGCACAATGCTGGCAGGCACTGTGGCAACACAGACACTGCCTGCAGAGGTGGCCATAAAAGGGAATCCTGGGCAGGTCCCCTGGCTGTGCAGTCCAGCCATGTCTGGGAGGAGACACCGCCAGACAGAGCCCCTAGCACCTTGCAGCTCAGTGCTGGCTCCCAGTCCCAGCAGAGGGCCCTGGCGCTTTCTCAGGGCACCTCAAACATACCAAGGGAAGCTCAGGGGCAACACAGACATATCCTAGTACCAGATTTAGGGGCTGGTCTCTCTTCATCACCTTTTAACCCTTGCAAGCCGATACCATGTGAGGCACCTCACACCTGCAGCATTCAGTTGGGTTCCTTGGAAGGGACTATTGCCTCCCAGAAACAAGGCTTAAATCCTAGCAGCAAGGTGATCCCTATATGCTTGGCATAATTTGCAAAGAAATTGACATTGCCACTCCTCAACATCAAACTTGCCTCCAAGAATGTCATCAGGAGCTGTGGGTGCTGAGGAAGAACCAGGAGAGGCAGCACTATGTCATGTCCTGCCTTGGGGATACCCTAGTTATCAGTGGTTCTAGTTGCTTCTGTTCATGTTTGATGGATTTAAAGTTGCACAAGGAGATATCTCTGCTGAAGTGCTCATGGTGCTGCTTACCTGGCAACACCACCTTTATCCCTACGGCGTTGGACCTGGTGGTGGCTGCAGGCTGCCCCAGTGGCACAGTGTTCCTCCTCCAGACCTCCACCTCACACCGATATGTTCCCTCATCAGCAGCCATGGCATTGTGGATGTGCAGCCTGAAGGAGGTAGCAGTCTTCATCAGCTGGGCTTTAGCCTGGAAGTGTGGCTGTGCTGCCTGCCAGGCCACGGTGCCGTTGGGAAAGCCCTGTGCCAACTCATGGTAGTGGCCAGCAAGCGGGCCAGGCTGGAAGCACCACTTCACAGACATTGGCACTTCTTCAAGGCTATAGTTGGCGCTCACTTGGCAAACAAGTTCAAAACTCTTCCCATACGTGATGGTGGCAATTCTGCTTCTCAGTGTGGCTTGCAGACCAAGACCTGCTCAGGAGGAGAGAGCCTTTGGTGCTGTGACAGAAATTCTGCCCCTTGTAACCACCTTTCCCAAGCAGCATCACCCCCACTGCCCCGGCCACTTCAGCCCCATGGCAGCCAGCAGTCCTACTGCTCTTCTGTCACTGCCATTCCTCCTCAAGTTGCACCGTGCTCTTCCTGCCTGGCATGGTACCTGGCCCTCTCATACCCTCACTCTCCCACCCTCGGTTTCCCCACGGCAACCCTGAGTACCCTGTCTTTCAGGATCTCTAGTCCCATCCCATGGCAGGGAGCCAGCAATGCTCTGCTGATGCTGCTGCCCTGTTAGCTGTTTCTTTTCACTGTCCACAAAGGTCTAATGACTCCTGATCCCGACTGGTGCTCTCACACACACAGCACAGCAATAAAAAAGGTAAAATACCCCAAAACACAGCTAAAAGCTGCCTCTCCATCAAGGCAACCACTGCAACAGTCAAAAGAAGAAACAGTGCGGGGAACCGCATGCTGGGGAGGTTAATGGCTCGGTGCTCAGACAGGAAGATGGGAGAAGCAATTAGATACCAACACCAGAGGTGCACCTCTGACAAAGGCCATCATGCAACTCCACAAGTGCCGTTGCTGAGCTTAATTACTGTAAGTAATTATGCTGCTAGAATAGATATTTTGTATCTACACTCAGAATGACCTGCTGAGCAAGTCGCTGCCTTTTAGGTCTCTGGACATTTTAGATGTGGTATCCCACTTGTCTGTCACAAAATATGTCATAGTCAGAGCACCCTACGGCAGCGGTGGAGGTCAGAGCACAGAAGAGTGTCCACTCTCTTCTCCAGCCTGTCTCCAGTGTGGCCACTCCAAAAGTCCAGAAACAGGAGTGGCTCAACTTACCCATGGAGGTGACTTTGACTGCTGTCTCCCCCTCCTGTGTCCAGCTCTGGCCTCGGACCCACTCCATCGCCTTGCACCAGTAGTGCCCACTGTCGCCCTCATCCAGCGTGTTAGGGATCACCAGGCTGAAAGCGCCTGAGCTGCCCTTCTCCAGCCGGAGTCTTCCCCGACTCCTGCTGTCCCGGTAGGTGCTGCCCAGGCTCAGGGTGCCGTCCTGCTCCATGGCGGCCACCAGCACCCGGGGGCCTGGGTGCTCCGGTGGCAGGTGCCACCACTGCACAGACACAGGGCTGGTCACCCCTCTCACCTCACAAAGGAGGATCAAAGCATCTCCAGCCACGACCTGCGGTGTGCTGGTGGACACAGACAGGCGCATGCGGCTCTCTGCAAACGACAGTTACTACGTGGGAGGAGACATTTGTGCTGCTCAAAGAAAGCCAGACATACTGTGCCATTAAAGGAAGAGACTAGGAAAGCCTTTTGGAAAGGAAAGGAATTGTCTAAGTCTTTTAGTCAGCCTTTCCTTAAAACTTTGGAGAGGACTTTGTGGCTGTTCTGTTTCAGGGTTTTATTTTGTTTTGTTTCTTTAATACATTTCCTGGGACATGGATACACAAAGAAATACTTAAAAATAGACTCCCAGTAGGCAACTCCTGGTCCACTGGAATGGTCATCATCTAGCTGTGAGAAGGAAATAAAGTTCTCCTATACATCTTTTTAAGAGTGGTTTCTCACAACTCATCCCTCAAAAACAGGGAAAACAGTCTGATGAAATCAGCAATGATCCCTCACCATCATCCAAAAGTGCCTGTTCTGCTAGGTCATCTTATGATCTCCAGGAGTAACAACAGATGTTGCTCCCAATTTTCTGCACCAAAGACACAGGAGGACCTGAGCTTCCCCTAATTTCACCTATTTGACCCCAAACGTATTGCAAAGAGACTGAGCTACAGGTTTACACTTCATTGACAGCTGTTGCATGCCATACTAATGTTTGCCAGAACAAGTGCTTTCCCCACTGTTATCTACTAAAAACAGCTACACTCATGCTGCAAACAAGTGTGTCACCCCTGCTGAAATGAGGCCAGACTTGAAGCATTCCCCAAACAGGGATCACTGCAGGCTTTACCCAGAAGAGCAGCCATTAGGCTTTACTAACCTTTTGGCTTCACATCGACCTGGATGCCTGATGACAGATTAGTTTGGATGCTGAAGTCTCCAGGAGTCCTCATCTCAGAAACAGAGCACTGGTACATGCCATTGTCCTTCAGCCCCACTTCATAGATGGTCAGGACATAAATCACATTGCTTTGCTTGAATGCTCGGAGTTGCCCCAGCTTTGCTCTCTCCTCGTATTCTTCCACCCAGCTCAATACCCCCTTGGGGTCCACCTTGGCCAATTCCACACCATCAAGGAGCCAGACCAATTGGAAGTGCCTGCTGCTGCTCTTCTGGGATCCCACCACACAATTTAGCTGCAAGGTATCACCTTCAGAAAGGGAGCTTTCAGCAGCAACAATGTCCACGGAGAGGTCTCTGCCTGTGGCAAATCAAAAGCAAATTGGGTGCTAGGAGGCCCTGCCCATGGTTCCCACCCACCTGACAGCACTAATGGCTTTCCAGAGGGAAATGAGGAAATTCTCTACTGGAACATTTTCTTTCATGAGAAAAGTGATGAGGATGGAAAATGGTTGCTAGCCCCAGGCACTAATCAACAGTTGCAGTGAAGGAAGAGCCAGAACCTCAAGGTGCTGAGCTCCCCCTTTCACAGCAGCTAAGTGTCCTCATGCAGAGCACCCGCTGGGACAGCTTGGCCCACAGTCACCCGTTGCCCAACTCAGGCATCTGAACTGAGTGCTGCCCTAACCCAGAGGCACTGGCTTTTGTAGGGCAGCTGCTCCAACCTCCCCCTCCTGGAGTTGTTCTGTTCATGTAACAAAGAACTCTTAAATGAGGAAGGGACACAACAGGACTTTATCACACAGTGGTCTTCCTAATTCTGCTGTCTGTGCTGGGAGACATTGCACATAGGGCTGGCATTCAAGTTTGTCTGAATGCGATGCTGCTGGTCCCCACGTGCTGCAGCCCTCACTGCAATGTGGGCAAGAGATGCTCTTCAAGTTGAAAAGGTTTCAGTTTAGTTCTTATGGGAAGCAGAAATGTCAAGACTTTTTGCAGCAGGGCAGAGTCAGAGAGAAGCAAGAGGAGGCAGAGATCATCTCCTAGTCTGTGTGCTGCCTGCCATATTGACCAGCAGCAGGTACCAAGCAAAGAGGAGCACAACAGGAGCACAGCCATGCTCTCTTTCACAGACACTCTTGGGCAGTCAGCTGCACTTGAAGTAAGGACCCAGTTTCTGGGTCCTATGATGTGATTCATCTTCCTCGCAGGGCATTCAAAGCCTCCACCACTAGTGCCCCCTGGATCCTGGTATTGGTCTGCCTGGAGAGCCGCTACAGGCAGAGACCCACAGGGTACCCCAAAACTCTGGAACATGACACCACAGAGCAGTGGCACAGATGAAAAAAACAGGAGGTAGGGCTGAGTCCCAACTCCCTGGACAAGTAGCCTGGCTCATATCACTCCATCTCCTTGGGTCACTCAAGTGCCCTCTCTGTGACTGACAAGGGCAGGGCTACATGCTGCAGTCTGGAGGTAGAACAGACTAGCTCCCTGACTGCCACTGGAAGGGCAGTGTCCTGTGAATTTGAATGCCTGTTCAAAACAGTTTGTGGACAGGAATCTCAGCAGATGTGTTTGGAGAGTTTATAGAAACCAACGAAGCAGCTGGCTCTGGTCAGTGGCCACTGGCTCCCAGGGCAATAGGGAGCTATGAAGCCCAGGAGATGATCCTGCAAATGTGATGGAGAAACTTAACTTCCCTCCCTCTGATACCTTGCCTGCCTGAGCTGCACATGGCTGCTTGGTCCTTGCTCTTTCCTTTCTTTGGTTTCCTGCTCTGACTCAACAGTCTGCAGTGAGACACAAGTTCCCCTCACCACCCTGGCTCTGCAAACTTCCTCCATCCACCCAGAGCTGTGGCAACAGGGTATATCACCACCAAAGTCAGAGGCATACTCTTGTTTTACTGCATACTACTGCATATGTTAAAGGGCACCAGCTAGACACAACTGTGTCTTGGCTGCTTTGAGGGAAAGTGAAGTTCTCCCTTCTTCTGAGCACAACTACCCACACACAGCTGGGGACAAGCAGGGTGAGAGACTGGAAAGGACATGTGGCAGGAGGGATGGCAGACAGAAGTAACAGAGCTATAACCATCCTAGAAAGGTTGGGTCAGAGGAGTTTCCCCTCCAGCCTTGGGTGAGCCACTGCAGAACTTGCAGATACCAGCAGCCATGGGAAGCTGCTGAGCAGAGGGAGCAGAAGGCACCTGGCAGGGACAGAGTGGAGTGGGGATGGATGAGCAGCACTGACAAGAGGCTGTTTTTCAAACTTCCCTGTTTTAATGCATTCCATACATGGAAGCAGGCCTAAGTCTCCTCTTTCTAAACACCTGGTATGTTTTCCTACAGCACAATCCAGGCGCTTGCTGTACTCACTTCAAAGCACAGTCTGACCCATGGTCCTTGTACCACCATACACGAACTACTTAGGAGACACAGAGATGGTCTAAAACCAACGCTAGATGCTCTGGAGGCCAGCAGAGTCATGACAGCACAAACAGATAAGCTATCTCCAGTGGACATCAGAGCTGTGCAGCACATGCAGCATATCCTTGTGTCCCTCAGCACAGGTGGCTGAGGCACTGTGATGAACAGCTGACTGTTACCTACCTCAGGTCTTTAGGCCATAAGAACAACAGCAGTTTTCTGTGCACTGGGGCTTGCCAAGGAGCCAGCCTGCTGTGGGCACATGCTATTCTCTCTGCTAACACCTCACGTGCAACCTTGTGGGCTCACCATCACTGACAGCATTCCAGATTCACCTCCATGAACCTCCAAAGTGAGAAACACCAACAGCTCCTGAACCAGGAGCTGCTATGGCCTCAAGCCTAGTTTCCTGCCCTCAGCACTCAGAGGAGATGGCCAGACCCACAGGTGGGACCCTCGGCTGCATTAGAGACAGGCAAGATCCACTGAAGGCTGCTGCTTATAGGGTCTTAAATGCACAAAGTAGCTAGAGCCAACATGTGAGTTTGCAAGGACCTTACCCCAACTCATTACCACTAGAGATGTCCTGCCTGTTTGCTTGTGGGAGATGTCCTTCCATGTCTCATCAGGATCCTCAATCCACTCAGCTGCTTCACAGTACAGCTGCCCCTGGTCAAGCAGCTGCACTCCCGAGATGAAGAGCTTGTATGTGGTGTTCCCAACCTTGTTCAGCCGCACATCTCCTGCCAGAAATCTCTGCAGGTAAGAGGGTCCTGGGCTCAGCACAAAGTCCTTGGAGAGGGTGAGGACCTCCTCTGCCTGGTGTTCTCTTGTTCCCTGAAGATGGTACCAGCCAACAGAGAGGTGTGTGTGCTGGGCAGTGGACTTGGACACCTCACAAGTGAGCTCCACCATGTCCCCTTCAGTGCGGGTGAGAACCTGGGGCACCATGGAAGCTGAGAGAGTGTCTGCCATCACTGAACACAGAGGGGAAAAAAGAGAGGAAAAAACACAGGAAAAATAATTTCTTGGCCTCAACTGGCAACCAGCCACTCTGAAACCACAGCCAGGCCCCTAAGGGATCTATCAGCACAGGAGAAATAGCTGATTGACAAAGCTTCCATCAGCCTGTGCCAAGGCCTGAAGCATTAGTATTACTTAGGCAACCCCAAAGAGACTAACATCCAGCACCTCATGATCCAAAGTGCAGTTTCATATAACACCAGAATATAGGAGGAAGCAGGAGCAGATACCAAAGTGGAAGTACCATACCACCATGCTGACTCGTCTGCTTCACAGCAGGACATTTCACTTTTCCTTTCCACCCGATCACCTTCCCTCTCCCAGTGCTCTGCAAGACCACTACCTCATTTTGTGGGTATCCTGCTTGGGTCAAGTCCCACACCCTGACCTGAGAGGACATCAACGGCAAATGCACAGAGCCTGAAAATTCCTGCTCTCCTAAGTGCTTAGCTGTGAAATGTGGTGGCTGTGTCAGGAGGCCGAAGTTAGCACTGGGCTGTGAGACAGCAAAGACTTTCTTTTCCCTTCCCTTGGCCTGTCTTGGAGGCAACAGCCAGAGCTACCTGCAAAGGGGCACCTGGGCATCCCTACCTTGGCCACTCAGGAGTAGAATAGCAATCCCAAAGCGGGGAGAGAAGCAAACTTTGTGTTCACCAGTCCCATTAATCACTCCTTTTCCTGTCCCTGTATCAGAGACCTAGAGATGAGCATTTCTCCCCAGTGCAAAGGTGGGGGCAGTAGAAACCTGCTTGCACTGCTGCAGGGCTCACCTGAAAGATTTGTCTTGGCGCTGTAACTCCCAAAGTACCTCTCGTCGGTGTTGGGTGTGTGGCACTCGTACTCGCCAGCGTCCCGGTCCTGCAGCTCGGTGATGTGCAGCAGGACAGCGTCCCCCTGCACTCGCTCCACGTAGATCCCTCGGCTGCGCACACGCTGGGTGTAGATGGCGTAGGGGAAGGAGGGGTCGACAGTGCTGACGATCTGCACCTCCCGCTCAGGGGCAGACGGCAGGTAGATGGACCACTGGAAGTTCTGCTCTGCTGGACCTTGGTAGCCGCTCACCTTGCACCACAGCGTGATGTGAGACCCCCTCACACGGTAGAGAGGTCCCTTCTGAACAGTCACCACCCGTTGGCCAGTGCTGAAACCTAGCAGCGAACAATCAGCGCATGCGGTGTTTACAGGAGTAGATGGTACCCAAGGCAGCATATACTACCCAAAGCAGCAGTGGGGCCGGGCATGCAGGGGACTGCAACATAGCACTGAGAAGAAATACTGTGGTCTCATTCTTTGAAGCACAAAGTCCAAGGGACTTCATACTCCTTGCAATTGTAAGAGCAGGTCTTGTAACAACAGGCCTCCAAACTTTGTCTCCTAGCATTCTGGGGGTCACATGACAGAGACCAAAGCATCACAGCCAGAGGACTATGAAGCCTGTTCGTGGCTGGAGAGCAGCTTTCAGCCAGCTGTTCAGAGAGAGCAGCAACCAGGTTGAGAGCACTGGAGGAAGCTTGTGCTGTGTCAAAATCAAGAGGGCTAAGCACTCAGCTCCTGCATAGACTTGTGGGGAGAGGGAATAAGTACTTGAATTGACTAACACCACAGAAGGAGATAAAACACAGAAGCCAATAGACAGAGGACAGCAGAGGGAATTGGCAGACTGCATGCTGCAGAGGTGCTCCATGGACAGAAACTGGGGAGAGCATAGGAGAAGGGGCCTACAAGAGCTCATCTGAAGGCAAGGGGCACCAGAAGGCATCAAAGCCTCCCTTCATTTCTGCCTGCAAAGTATCTGGGAAGTGATGGTCACCTGTGCACCCTCCTTTCCCAAAGAGGTCCTAGTGGTGATACTTGCTCTATTCTAGTGCCCAGCATGCACACCCAGAAAAATGCCCACAGGATGTGGACACCGACTCAAAAAACAACCATGGAGCCAAGGCCAGGAAAGAGAGCTAGTGGCAGCACAGCCCAAGAAACCCTCAGAAACCCCTTCCCAAGAGAGGGAAAGGTTAGGTAACCCCCTCTGTACCTACCCCAAGCGGCCACAAAACAGAGGCACGCATGTCCCCTCATCAAAACCTTGCTAGCGTCCAGGCTGTGGCTTTGGAGAGGAACCTCAGTGCCAGAAGGAACATGCCACTGTACTTCTTCTCACAGCCACACTTGCCACAGTGCAGCTCCAGCAAGGCACCCCATTAAGCCACCCACCTGCACTGAGAGGGTCCTTAACTCCCCCCTCACCTAATCCCAGGAAAGCCCCCACCACCAGGCAGAGCACTCACCCAGGAGCAGAAGAAAGGAAGGCAGCCACCAGACACCTCGCCAGCCCCATGAGAAATGCCTGTGCTTGGGTCTTCTCCCAGAAGGGTAATGGAAAGCTCTCATGGGTGATGGTGACAGCCACTCTGCTATTTTGAAAGCAACTGTGAGGAAGCTGCCCCACGTAGGTGGTTTCCTCTGCTTTAAAAGGGTGGGGAAATGCTAGGGAGCGGGAACAACAAAAAACACGCCTCTGGGAGGTGACAGCTGGCACCCCATCCCCACACCACCTGGGCAAGGGTGATGCTCAAGACCCTTTCTGCTGCTCTGAGCATGTCAGGTGCCTGGTGCAACCAGCTGTGGCTTTGTGTCTGGCAGTCATTCAGAGGCTCAGCCTCTGCCTTGTGACTTCACTGCATGGCAGTTTGCTCCCAAGGAGGCATGTGGGCAGATTTCTAGGACTGAAGATGCCCACACCTCTTTATTTTTCACAGCTTCAGACAGCAGCACAATGACTTAGGTACATGTTGGGGTTGCACATTGCTCCCTGAGGACCAAGGTCTGCCTTGAGGTGCAGCGGGACACCCTGAGTCGAGTGTTGCTGCCATAGCACCCCCACCTCCATCCTAACAGCCCGCCTGGCCTAGGGGATTAACTGCTCTTAAAGGAGTACTGTGCAGACAGAAATTGGGTGGGAACACTTTCTCCTGCAAGCACATCACATGGGCAGGCATCTGGATGCAAGGGGTCTTGGACCAGTGCCACTTGCATGGGCAAAAAGACCACAGAGAGCTGCAGGGGGAGGACTGAAGTCAGGAACCTCCTGTCCACAGCCCTAGAGGTGAGCACTATCAGAAACATAAAATCAGTCTGAAGTGGAAGAGACCACAAGCATCATCTAGATCCAACCCCCCTGACATGGGCAGGGACACCCCAAACTAGATCAGGCTGGCCAGAGCTTCACCCAGGCTCGCCTTAAACACCTCCAGGGATGTGGCCCCAACCACCTCCCTGGGCAACCCATTCCAGGCTCTCACCACTCTCATGGTAAAGAACTTCCTCCTCACATCCAGTCTGAATCTTTCCACATCCAACTTAGCTCCATTCCCCCTAGTCCTGTCACTACCTGACAGTCTAAAAAGTCCCTCTCCAGCTTTTCTTTAGGCCTCCTTCAGATACTGGAAGGCCACAAGAAGGGCACCTGGGAGCCTCCTCTTCTCCAAACCGAACAGCCCCAACTCTTTCAGTCTGTCCTCATAGCAGAGGTGCTCCAGCCCTCTGAGCATCCTCATAGCCCTTCTCTGGGCTCTGCTGGAGCACGTCCACATCTCTCTTGTAATAGGGGATCCAAAACTGGATGCAGTACTCCAGGTGGAGTCTCATCAGAGTGGAGAATCACCTCCCTCGACCTACCGGCCACACTTCTGATGCAGCCCAGGATCTGGTTGGCTTTCTGGGCTGCAAGTGCACACTGCTGGCTCATGTTGAGCTTCTCGCCCACCAGCACCCCCAAGTCCCTCTCCTCAGGGCTGCTCTCCAGCCAGTCACTGCCCAGCCTGGATTTGTGCTTGGGATTGCCTTGACCCAGCTGCAGGACCTTGCACTTGGTCTTGTTAAGCCTCATGAGGTTGGCCTGTGCCCACCTCTCCAGCCTGTCCAGGTCCCTCTGGATGCCATCCCTGCCCTCCAGTGTGTCTGCTGCACTACACAGGTTGGCATCATCAGCAAATTTGCTGAGGGTGCACTCAATGCCTCTGTCCATGTCACCCACGAAGATGTTGAACAAGACTGGTCCCAGGACTGATCCCTGAGGGACTCCGCTTGTCACTGGCCTCCACTGGGACATGGAGCCATTGACAGCCACTCTTTGGGTGTGGCCATCAAGCCAGTTCTTTATCCATCTAGTGGTCCACCCATCAAACCCATGTTTCACCAGCTTGGAGACCAGAATGTGGTGCAGGACAGTGTCAAAGGCTTTGCTCAGGTGGTGGCATCAGTTGCCATGTGGCCTGGGGCATGCTGCTTCTCTGACAGCAGGTTCCAGGGACATGATGGGAAGCTGACAGGGGCACATCCCGGGCAAGGGGAAACAGCCTCTCAGGCATGCAGCCATACACTACTGAGGAGTTTAAACCAGAGACACTTTCTGAAAGGATTTGTTTGGGAGGGTTGGGGAGGCTTTATTTTAGTTATGGTTATTTTTAGTTTTGAGGTTTTTTGTTGGTTAGTTAGAGGTATTTAGTTTGATTGTTGGGTTGTTTTTTTCTCCCAGAAAAAATGGTGCCATAAAGCACTTACCCCTGAGCCACACTACTCCCATCCTGCTGCTGGAGTGAATGATTAAATTAGCTCAGGGATTCACAAGCAAAACCAGCCATAAAACAAGTCCTTTTGCTTGGTCCCACGGGACTCCTTGAGGGAACAAGATTCATGTAACGAAGCAAAACAAACACAAGGTCTCTCCTTTCCCCATTTAATAAACTGATTCACACGACAGCCTGGAGGGCCAGGAGATAGCAAGAGAGGCTCCTCGCTCTCTGTAAGGCTTGCACCTCCATTAGCAGGCTCTTCAGAAGCCTGCAAGTGCAGCTCCCATAGCACCGTGCAGCCCTACAGGAAAGCCAACTACAGTCTGGGGGGTATGAGCTGTTGCAGCAGTGAAGGCCCTGTGGGATGGCACCTGTCCTCTGCCACCCACCCTCATGGCCATGAAGTGGAGCAGAAGAGCAGCACCTCTTCCGGGGGAAGGGGGTGCAGCACAAGGCTGAAACTCACGCCCTGAATCCTCAGAGGAGGTGCGCAGATATAGCAGAGGCTGGTGAATAGTGGAGTGTCCCAGGCTGTTGTGGAGGGCCTGCATTCCTATGGAAGCAGGACAAGTCACACGTACAGCCATAACTGCTCGGTAGGCTTTTGCTCCCTCCTGCAGGATGAAATCCTCCTGTCTCAGAAGGAAAGGCATGAATTAGTTTGCTTTCCAAGAGCAATCCACTGCCCGTAGAGCCCTGGGGATGCTGCTGCTGACAGTAAAGCCAACCTGTTTACCACTAAAGCATCTCTGCTACAGTGACAGAGTAAATGGAAAGGAAATTTCGAGTTCAACCTCAGTGAGCTTCTGACAGTCAGCGTGCAGATAAACACACACACGAGGACAGTTTCACTCCAAGCTTGCGACTCTAATGATGCATGAGTTGCTGTTTACATTTGCAATGGAGAACTGGGGAGAACAGGAGTGCCTGGCCCAGCCCTATCACTGCTAGTGATGATGCTCAGTGGACAGAACCAACAGCTCCCTCTTCCCAGAGCTGTGCGATCTAAAGATTGCTCTCTTCACAGCAACCGGACATATGGAAGGGCCATTAACTGCAGAAGGCAAGGTAAAGGAAGAGGATCAGAGAATCCTTTACAAAGACAGCATCGCCACCAGAAAACACATCAAGGAAGCCAAATCCATGAGGAGAAAGATCCCCTTACTCTCTTTTCCTGAGGATGACACCAAATGGGAAGTGAGGGGGAAATATGCTTCTTGGATAGCACAAGCGGTCCCTATCTGTACTTACAAGGAGGACTTGCCTCTTCTGAGTCAGGCAGTGCACGTGTCCATGCTCCCTGCTTAGTGAGGTGAAGTGCTGCACCAGGACCATGGAGATTAAAAGCTATTGACACCTGGCCCTTGACACAACCTGGCCAGCATCTGAGCAGTAGGCTCACATCTCAGCACACCCCAGGAGGGTAACACCATCTGCCACTCCAGAGCAGAAGCCCGAAGATCAGGCTTTGGATTTCACTCAGGTTATGACCATCTTTAATTGCATGCCTCCACACCCATTGTCCTCATTCCTGCATCCTCGGATGCCTTTACAGGTACCCTTTCTGGATGCTACACAGACACCTCAAGCCAAAGCTTTCAGGAATACACCACCAAAAATGCAGTATGGAAAGTTTTGCCATGCCCCTTGTAGCTGGGGTGAAGACATAGACTCTACCTAAAAGAGCTCGGCAACACCCACTTGGAAACCTCCCAGACTGGCAAGCGCTGGCCAGAACCTCCTCTTCGCACTGTAAGGAGCCTGGGGAGGGACTGGGAAAAGGCAGGATCACTCCCACAGCAGGATAGAAGTGCTACAGAAGAAGCTATTGAGGATGAAATTGATGACTACATAAGTGTTATTTTGTAAGTCGAACAGACTGTTGAGACTCAAAAGCAATTAGGTAAGTGTAGAGGTGAGGCTACAGCCCCAGTTCTCTGTCTGGCTATATGGTCCCCATGGGATCACACGTCCCATTTAGATGTGCCTGGGTTTAGTGTAGCTGTTGTTTCCTCTGCCTGCAGCCATCACACTTGTTGCTGGGTTCCACCTTCTGCAGACAATGACACAACTTACCCCACCTTCTGAAAAGCAGCAGTGACCCCCATCTTCCAAAGACCAGATCTCAAATTACATTTTGAGCAAATTCAGCTTTGTACAGGAAGGGTTTTCAGCCATTACCATGATTGCTTCCACTGAAAAATCAAAGCACCTATTAAAAGAAAAAAAAAAAAACACACACAAAACAACAACAACAACACCCACACACATATGCAAATCCCACCAAAACCCCCAAACACACAACAACCCAACTTGGCTCTTAAAAGGTAGTGATCCCCCATGAGTTTTTGCAATTGCTATGCAACAGCCTAGCTGAAAGCAAACTGCTCTGGAAGGCACAGTGAGCGCTGGTGCCTATGCTCAACCAGGTGGCTCACTGTCCAAGCACCTGGTTGCAGGGAGTGTCTGAGCCTGGCACTGGTACCAGAGGACAGCAGAGATGCCTGTGTGCAGTATGAGCACAGCAATGATCTGCTCTGCCAGGTGGCAGAGCTGGAAGAGAAATTCGAAAAGTTGAGGAGTGTAATGAAGTGTAAGAGAGAAGTAGGGGTAGAGCCACACCCTGAAGGAAAGGCAGCAGGTGGAGGTGTGTCAAGAAGCAGATGATCCTCTCCCCTCCTGCCACCAGGCAGTAGAAGATGATCTAAAAGACAGGGAGGAGTGGAAACAAGTCTCTGCTCAGGGAAGCAGGCAAATCCTTTCCCAGCCTCCTTCACTTTCCTAGCTGCCCTTACACAACAGGTATGGGGCTCTGGAACTGGAGGGCCAGGCCACAGAGGAAGCAGATGAAGGCTCATCCACGGGGGTGCTTTTAGGTGATTCAGCCAGCCCTAAACATTAGGATTACATTAGGACGACTTGTGTTAATTAAAAAAGGAGAGTAATTGCTGTAGGTGATTTCCATCCGAGGGGAACAGAGGACCCCATATGCCACCCAGATCTGCGCTATGGGGAAGTCTGCTACTTCTCTGGGGCCCGGGTCAGAGATGTTACTAAGAAATGCCCAAGTCTGGTACAGCCATCTGATTATTATCCCTTACTGGTCATACAGGCAGGAAGCAATGAGATTGAAAACAGAACTCTAAAAGCAATTAAGAAGGACTTGAAGACAGTCAGGTGGTTGGTTGAAGGATCAGGAGCACAGAGTCCTCTCTTCAATGCTTTCAGTGGCAGGGAAGACTGCACTGAACACTGAAAGGAACAGGAAAACACAGCAGATTAACCTGTGGCCCAGGGACTGGTGCCACAGTCAGAATCTTAATTTCTCTGATCATGGGAACACTCACATGGCTCCAGTCCTGCTGGGGATAGACACAGTTCAGTTGTCTCAAAAGGGGAGAAGGATTCTCACACAACAGTGGGCAAGGCTCAGTGACAGGGCTTTAAATCAGGTTCAAAGAGAGAAGGGGATAAAGTCAAGCTCACTAGAGATGAGCTTAGGAGTGGTATCCCTGTGTCAGGGGTGAAATCAATAGCCCAGCTCAAATGCATCTATACCAACGCACACAGCATGGGCAGCAAACAGGAGGAACTAGAAACCATTGTGCAGCAGCACAGCTATGACACAGCTGCCATCACAAATGTGGTGAGATGATGACTGTCATGAGCAGAGTGCTGCAATGAACAGCTGTAAGCCCTTCAAGAAAAGGTAGGTAGGGAAGGAGAGGTGGTGGAGTGGCACTGTACATTAGGAGTGTTTTGATGGCAACTGTGATGGTAAGGCCAAGTGCTTATAGGTAAGGATTAGGGGAAAGGGCAACAAGGCAGGGATACTGCTGGGAGTCTGTTACAGACCACCCAACCAGGATGAGGAGGCTGATGTGGCATTCTGCACGCGATTGGCACAAGTCTCCAAATTGCCAGCCCTCATTCTCATGAGGGACTTTAATTTACCAGACATCTGCTGGAAATTATATACAGCAGAGAAGAAACAATCTAAGAAGTTGCTGGAGTATGTGGAAGGTAACTTCCTGACACAGGTGGTAAATGAGCCTACTAGTGGAGGTGCCTTGCTAGACCTACTGTTTACAAATAGGGAAGGACTGGTGAGTGATGTGGTTGTTGGAGGCTATCTTGGGCTTAGTGGTCATGAAATGATAGAATTATGGATTCTTGGTGAAGTAAGGAGTGGGGGTCAGCAAAACCACTACCATGGATTTCAGGGTGACACACCTTGAACTGTTGAGGGCACTAGTTACGTGTGTCCCTTGGGAGAGAGTCCTGAAGGGCAAGGGGGTCCCAGAAGGCTAGATGATCTTCAAGAAGAAATCTTAGAGGTGCAGGGGCAGGCTGACCCTTATATGTTGTAGAAGGAACTGTTGGGGAAGATGATCAGCCTGGCTGAACAGGGAGCCCTTGCAGGGGCTCATGAAAAAGGAGAGTTTAGCAACTTTGGAAAGAGAAAAGAAAGGCAAAGGCCACCTAGAACTCAACCTGGCTGCTGCTGTGAGAGATAAAAAATGTTTTTTACAAATGTATTAACAAAAAAAAGAAAGTCAAGGACAATGTCCACCTTTTATCAGATGCAGGAGGAAACATTGCTACCATGGATGAGGAAAAGGCTGATTTACTTAGTAGTGACTTCTTTGCCTCAGTCTTTCATAGTCAGACCCATTATCCTCAGGGTATTCAGCCTCTGGCCAGGGATGGAGAGCAACTCCCCATAACCTAGGATGAAGCAGTTAATGACCTGTTATGCCACCTGGACACTATGGGGTGTCTGTGGGGCCAGATGAGATTCACCCAAGAGTGCTGCATGAGTTGAAGGAGCTTGCTATGCTGCTGTCCTTCACTATCAGCAGTTCTGGTTAACAGGGGAGCTACCAGATAACTGGGGCCTTGCCAACGTGACACCCACCTACAAAAAGGGCTGAAAGGAAAATCCGAGGAACTCCAGGCCTGACAGCCTGACCTCAGTACTGGAGAAAATTATGGAGTTGTTCATCTTGGATGCACTCATATGCAAAGTGCAGAATAATGGAGAGATTAGGCCCAGCCAACATGGGTTCATGAAAGGCAGGTCCTGCTTGACCAACCTGATCTCCTTCTGTAACCAGGTGACCCACCCAGTGGATTAGGGAAAGGCTGTGGACTTTAGTAAAGCCTTTGACATCTCCCACAGCATTTTCCTTGGGAAACTCATGGCCCATGGCACGCACAGGTGGACACTTTGCTGGATTAAAAACTGGCTGGATGTCTGGGCCCAAGGAGCTGTGATAAACAGAGTTGAATGCAGCTGGCAGCTGGTCACAAGTGGTGTTCCCACACTGAGGCCAGTTCTGTTTAATATCTTTATTAATGATTTGGATGAGGGGATTGAGGGCACCATCAGCAAGTTTGTGGATGACACTAAATTGAGCAGGAGTGCTGATCTGCTCAAGGGTAGGAAGGTACTGCAGAGAGATCTGGACAGGTTAAATCAATGGGATGAGGTTCAGAAAGACTAAGTGCTGGATCCTGCACTTTGGTCACAACAACCCCAAGCAACACTATAGGCTTGGGGAAGAGTGGCTGGAAAGTAACCCAGTGGAAAAGGATCTTGGGGTGCTGGTGGGTGGGTGGCTGAACATGATCCAGCAGTGTGCCCAAGTGACCAAGAAGGCCAACAGCATCCTGGCCTGTATCAGAACCAGTGTGTCCAGCAGGAGTAGGGAAATGATTGTTACCCTGTATTCAGCCCTGGTGAGGCCACAGTTTGAGTAGCGTGCTCAATTCCAGATGCCACAGTACAGGAGAGACACTGAGGTCTGGGGCATTCCAGAGAACAGCAGCAAGGCCAGGGCAGGTGGGGGTGGTTTGGAGGGCATGTCTTACAAGGATTGGATGAGGGAGCTGGGGTTGCTTAGTCTGGACAAGAAAAGGCTAAAGGAAGATCTTAATTGCTCTCTACAACCTCCTTTCAGGTAGTTGTAGTGAGGCTGGTGTTGGTCCCTTCTCCCAAGTAACTAGCAAAAGAACAAGAGGAAATGGTCTTAAGTTGTGCAAGGGAGGTTTAGATTGGACATTAGGAAAAAATTATTTAATGAGAGAGTGATGAAACATTGGAACAGGCTGTCAAGGGAGGTAGTGGAGTTGCTATCCCTGGAGGTGTTCAAGAAGCATGTAGATACAGTGCTTCAGGGTACAGTTTAGTGGTCAGGGTAGTTGGGTTACAGTTGGACTTGACATTTTCCAATCTTCACGATTCTATGGGTGAGAGCCCTGCTCCCTAAAGCTGTTTGGAGGAGTAAGGCATGTGGTGCCTCCCTGGCTGTAAACACCTCCAGCACCTTGCAAAGGGCAGCCACAGAGACCTCCCTACACTTCAGGCTCCTCTTGCAACCAAGCGTGGAGGCAGAATACAGCCCAGAGAGATAGGCTGTAGGAAAGCTCTCCAAAAAACACCTCCTCTGCCTCTGCTTCATGGATCTCAGGAGGAACGTCCCCTGCCCAGAAACATCACTGCCACATACCCACAGTGACTGGTGACGACAGAAGTACAGGGAGCGATGGAGGTTGCCACCTCAAAAGAAAGGGGCTGGCAGCAGGCAGGGTTGGGGGATGCAGGGAAGAGTGCAGCATTAGCTGGGATAATCTGGCAGTCTTGGGGGATGCGCCAGAAGCCTACAGATAATCAGGCGAGCTGGCACAACAGACTTTGAAGTCTGCTGTCAGGTTTTCTCAGTCCGGCTCAGACATCAAAGGCAGCTGGTTACTACCCCCAATTACAGAGTGGGAGATGGCCAGCTGCCTGGCTTCCCCAGGGCCAGCCGGCTCAGCCACAATCCTCCCAGCATGCTCTCAGGGGAAGAAACCTCCTGATGCCTGAATCCTCCAGATCCTGCCGGAGCCAAGCTCACTCTGCTGGGAGCTCACCTCACAGCTACGTGGGCTTTCAGCTTGGGCCTTTGCAGCCAAGCAAGATCCCAGCAGATAAAGAATAAAATTGTCCAGAGCACTGCTAAGAGACCACAGCCCATCAGAAACAGGGGATGGGTTATTGCTGCTTCACTGCTACAGAGCAGCAGGCAAACACTTCTTCTGAATCTGCTCTAATTCTTCTTCTCTATTTTTTTTTTTTTTCAATATCTTCTACCCACATAAAAGGGCTAAAACTCCTCACTCATCTATAGACAATAGCTTCACCAGTCTTTGTAGTTTGGGCTAACAAGGCATTTCTGACAATTTCAGACACCTTCACTGCAGGCAGCAGAAAGCTCAGATGAACGACATGCTGCTGGGGACCAGGGGGACACTGCACAAAGGGAGGCAATTTATTTCCTGCCTGCCAACTCCTTGCAGCACCCCGGGGAAAAGGCAAGCAGTGGGACACCTCAGCAAAGAGGCATTGCTCAGCAGCTGCCTTCTCCTGCACCTCATCAGACCACTCTCCTCTGCTGTGGGGCTTGGCTCGAAGGGAGTACAGCCTGCCCTCCATAAATCCTGGCAATCCCTCACCACATCACGCGTGGGGCCTGATCACATCACCACGCAGTCTGCAAGTGCAGCTGCCCTGCCCAGCTCAGGTCCTGTGTGGCACAAAGAGCTGGTACCTACCACCCCCAGACCTCTCCTGCTTTGGCATCTGAAGAGGCGTCAGCACCTTTTAAGCAAGCAGCATCATGAGAGAGTGTTTGATTCAGAGCAGAAAAGGGCTGCACGTGGTCATTTCACTTCCCAATGGACACAGCAAAGGCAGAGATCAGGGAAGAGAGGAGGAGGTTAAGCAAGGGAAAGAGGGAGAGCAATCACAGCAGGCCGTTGTGCAGAAGCAAAGTCTGTTGGGAATACAAAACAGTATCGCATGTCAGAAGAGAAGCTAGGTTTTCACATTAAGCTGCTTATTTAGGTCCCTAAGTTATGGAGATGCTACACTTCAAAACTAATTGATTGACAGAGCTTGGATTTGATTACAGGATTTCCAGAAGCATGAGGGTTTAAAATTAAAGAAAAAAAAAAATTCAAATGGCTGCCCTGGAAATGTTAGCAAAGGAATTAAACAGTCACTGCTGCAGCCAATTGTTAAATACATCTAAGCTGGGAAAAAATGACAGCTCCAGCTGCCAAAACCCTCTGCATCAGTGGATACAGCAGGCAGATGATCTCCTAACTGGCTTGAGTGGAAGATACACAACATATATGTTTCCCAGTTCTAGACATAGGCAGAGGGTTTCCAAGGGCCTTCAAGAAGCACATGCCTCCCTGATGACAGTGTGTGAAGCTCAAAGCATACAGATTTTTCTCTGCCTTGAACCAACATAGCAAGCAAAGCATCCAGGAACTGTAAGCAGGCACCTGCAGCAAGGCCTACAGGTTCCAGAGCAGTTTCCAGAGCTTAAGGGCTACACCTGGGGAAACTGTTACCTGCATGGACATAAAATCTTAACCAGGACAATAAAGTCCTGCCTCTGCCAGAGGAGTGTAACTACCCCAGCACTAGGAACAATGTGGGTGTGATCCACAGCTATGCTCCGGAAACAACAAATCAAGGTAGCAATGGCAACTACACTTACAGCTCACTTAAAGCTTTCACTCTCCTACCCAAAACAACTCCCTCTTTCCCATTCCTCTGAGACCATGGGAAGAGTTTTGCAAGGTCCAACAGCAGAGCCAGCATGTCTCTTTTAAAATACTCCAACTGCCAGCTTCAGTTCTTATTGAAGCCCTGATGTCATCCTTTATCTGTGAATATGAAGTTTCTCTCCAAATTTGTATGTGCATCAAAACTCAGTTTGGGACCTGAGAGGCAGCCAGGGACACCCTGACTCAAAATGTGAGACATCACCATGCTATTTAGTGGTCTAGATGTGCTTAGCTACCAGACAAATGTATCTTGTCGTGCAGTAGATGCTCTGTTTTTATTTGTCACCTTTTCAGTACCCCTGGGTTAGGGTAGAGTACTTTGTACAATGCCATCCCATGTTGCCCTCACTGCCACACATGCATCCCGAGAGCAGAACAGCAGAACGTGGTGTAGGCAGTACTGATGCTGTTGCTGCTGGTGTCCTCCATCCACACTAAAGGAAGACATCTTAGCTATAGTCACAAAAAAGCTAAGCTATATTTACACCAAGTCAAACTAATTTCCTTCAATCAAAAGGCAGGAGCTGCAGTGAACTCCAGGGAAAGCCTGCAGGGCACACAGCTTTGATTAAATGGAGATGTCAGGAAGAGCTGAAAATGTACACACTAGGTCTCACTTCTTCATGCTTAGATTGTCAGTCTTGAGGTAAAAGCAGCTCCACTTTCAGTGTTGCAACTGAAGAACTTGATGAAGTATGCACCTTTGTACTGCAACACAGCAGCAGATACCTTTTGCCTGACACCTTCCACCTAAGCCAGCTTGTAGCATCTCCACTGCTACTCCCAGAGACTAGGAGAACATCTCTCACTACTGAAATATAGTTCTGAAAGAAGTGATGCTCAGAGGACACATTGCCACCACCTCTGACACAAAATAAAGGAGGGTTTAAACACAGCAATGCAATGTCCAAAGGTCCTCAAAGCCATCTTGTTAGCTCTGTATACAATCAGGTCAAGGAAGAGGAATTTAATGAACAGCAAAACATAAAAGAGCTTTCTGGATGAATGTGGGGGACTGTGGGAGGCAGAAGGAAGAGAGAAAAAAGAGATAACAGCACCAGGCAAGGACATCTCAGCACACACATGAAAGGCTGCAGGAAAAGCGATCAGCTTCAAAAAGACCATAACATCTTATTTCTAAAGAAAATGCCTACTTTCAGCAGGCTGGGCACTCAGAGCTGAAGGGACTCTGCTGGAAACATCAGAGATGGACATTTCTGAGCATGGAAAAGTCTATGCTTGTCAGCCCACAGTGATGGGGTTGGGAGGAAAGAGTGGGCAGTGACACAAAACAGCTGGTAAGGTCTGTTACTGTGGAAGAAGGCCAAATATCTGCTGAAGAAAGACAAATTATCCTTTTCGTTACTGGAAGATTCACTTTATGGCAATGAATATTGCTCTGGAAACTTAAATAAATCTAGTCACTCACTATTGGTACGTCTATTAGAAGAGACACTGCCAGAGAGATTGGATGCCATGGGTAACACATCAGGGACCTCAGTATGAGATTTAGTTGTCTTCAGCAGTCACATGGCAGAGAAGCTGCATGGCTGAAGACTAGGAGCCTGTGCAAGAATAAAAACCACAATTAGAGTGAATTAGACCTATCTTGGTGACTGTTATCCAAGGACCATTCTTATGCAAAGGCAAATATGTTACACAAGTAACAAAACAAAGATTACAACCCACCTTGGAACTGTTTCCACAGAAAGATTAAGCGAGAATGCTGTCAGAGATCTTGAAAACTCTTCATTTCTTGGTCGTATGGTGACCACAGATACTTGCTGTGGCTTCCTCCCCTCTTCCTAGCCCATCACTAGAGGCAGTTGACATTACCTGAACACCAAAGGGGAGGTTAGTTTTACTATACTTGCATTCAAAACCTGAATTCTGCATTTGGTTGTAGCCACATACAGCTTTCATATATCCAGGCAGATGCTGAGCCGCATGGATGTTTTCCCAGTACAGGGAAATTACAGTAAAGATCATAGCCTTAGCATCCCACCCATTGCACATCATGCCCAGAGCCTTTATAAAGCTGAAATCAGCACAAGAGCCACAGAGGCAACACCAGTCCTGTCCTCTCAGACATTGACATGGGTTCTCAGATGTCCAGTAACTGGTACTTTCATACTGCACAAGCCAGATTAAGTTGCCAACATGAAATAGAATTTTGTGTCCATTTACCTGCAGTTTCATTTTCACTTGTGAAGCCAGATGAGGTACACTCAGTTTGAGTCTGTGGTGTAGTTTAAGACCCAGTACATGCTTGAGTTTATAGAATCCTACACTAACCAAGCACAATATAATACTAACTTGCTTTCACAAAGTTTGCTTTGGAAAGCCCTGCCTTTCTACCCCCTTGGCAGAGGCAGAAGCACACACACTTACGCTTCTGGCACTTTATGGAATGCAACTTGGCTGCCAGGGAAAGCAGAACAGCTTGTCTTCGTGGCACCCCTTCTGAGGCATCTGGAAATCCACAGAGCCTGGCTTCCTCAATAACACAGGCATTCCCCTGGAGCTCTCAGTATCAATCATCCGTAGGGCTACAGCCTAATGCTTTGTTTTCTGCAGTAAAGGACAGAGCTCCCCGGCAAAGGGCTGATAGAAGGCTATGTGCTGTATTGAAGGTTTATTTACCTTGCACAAGAATGAACGGTGCCTTTTTCTTCAGCTAGCAGGTCCTACAGCTTCCTTGGAACACCATCTGTGCCAATACCTGCTGTGCAGACCTTAACCCCCTGTAATCATAGAAACGCAAAGGCCCCCAGAAAAGGCAAAAGCCGTGTTTCCTTGTAAGGATTTGCACGACTGAGCTTCAACCTTCACAGGAAAAAGAGGAGGCAGGTCTTCTCATGCATCCTACTCCATACTTGGCAGCTTCAATCTGGCAGAGGTTTTAGGACTGGCCCTGACCTAAACAGGATAGTCAGTCAGAGCCATCACAGCACAACTAGGCTCTGTCATGGCACAAGCACAGCCAAGCATTGTCTGAGCCTGGTGTCTGAGCTCTGGCACAAGAGCACTTTTCAGACTGCCTCTGTGACAGTAAGCAGATAGTGCCTCTACAGGCAGGTATTGAGCTAAACCCATGGCAGAAGTTGATGATGGAGACTTGGTAACTCTCATCATTCACTGCAACACTCAGGCAGTTACTTTTAAGTATCTTTCATGTCCAGAATTCAAGTTTTGGATTTCTTTTATATGATAAAATCCTGACACACAAGAACAGTATTAAGACCCAGGTTGTCCCTGCAGGTGAGTCAGGCATGAGGATTTCATAAAGCTAATCCAAACTTACCAGTAAGCTGCAACCTGCACAGATAGAGGCCAATGTCTATTGTCCCACAAGCATGACACTCATTACTTGTCAACATGCACGTGTTAAACATGCCAAAGGCTCTGCTGACAGATCAGAGATTTGTGCCATTTCTCTCAGCTGATGGTCTCTGCCACCCTTTAAGAACTAAAAGCTTGGTGCCACCTCTCAGCTTCCTGTAAGCACGCTCTACTGAAGACATATTTTTCATGCCAGCTGTGAAATCACCATTTGGAACAAAGCCAAAGGTATACACTTCCATGTCAACCAGCCTGCACTGCAGCCATCTTGGATGGAGCACGTACCAGTTTGACCATAAATCTAACTTGCCTAAGCCTGTCTTGGCCTCCCAAAACCATTTCTGCCTCAAACAACTTTCTTGTTGGAGAAGAAAATTACTTCCTTGTTATACTATCATGGTATTCTTACATAATTGCTGGTGACAAAAAAAATTCCTAAATTCAGTCACTAGCAAGGTAAGAAGAAAGTTTACATCCATCAGTACTGATTTCCCTCCTAGTACCTTGGAAATGAGAAGCCTCAGAAAGGGTTCAAGGAAGACCCAATATCTAATGCTTAGGTTTTACAATAGATATTAAACACACACACTCTGACTTCTGGACCTTGGTAATCAGAAGGAAACTCCTCCAACAAAAAAACTGGCTTACAGTGAGGTAGGAAAAGGATAGACTTAGACGACAATTACATTCTTCCCCAAATCATCACACAAAAGTAAGGAACCATATAAAACTTACTGTAAAACAGGGCTCACGCTTGTTTTACAGGGTAAGCAGTACTGGAAACAGCACCACGAGGTCTACATTTGATGTCCTTGCTTCAACAATAGTATCTGCATACAAGGTACAGGGAAAGTACTGCTCGTAACCCAAACACCCAGACCCACGAGACAGACATAATCAAAAAGGCTCATTCTTTATTTTAAACATAAAAAGAAACATTTTACACAGCACTGTTAGAACTATTCAGTACCTGCATTCCAGAATTGTGCCAAACACCTTATCTTATAACTTTGAAATTAAAACAAAAGAAAGAAAATATCTTGCCCTTTTGCTACATGATGTTCAAGCTTGTCCTGGATCAAAATTCTAAGTGCCTGGAGGAGTTTACCAGGAGAAGTTGCAATGTGAACAGAGGAAGATCAACATGAGCCCTTAGGATACTTTGACAATACCACAGATTGCAGCAGGGAGGATATGGATGCTTGCAATGCACCTTAGGCAGCTTACTCTTCTGATACTCTGCAGGTTTAATACACAACCAGATGCACACACACCTCCACTCACACAAACCCTGGTCACACAGGAAATAAAAACATGAAAAGAGACTTTTTTTTTCATTAGAGATACAATTCCCACACTATTTTAAAAAAAGGGGATAATACAAAATTGGCACAAGTAGAAGGAAATATGGGGAGGGGTGGGAAGGGGCTAAGTCTAGCCCCTCAGTTTCTATCCTTCCAACTACAGCAAATACAGGGTGTAAAGAAGATGCAGCATTGCCTTCCAAGGGGCTGGCAGCAGCACGAGTCATAAGTGATCAAGCATCAACTTGCTTCACTTGGAATGACAAAGATGGTTTGGTGGGGACCATGAAGGAAGGTCAGCATTAGCTAAGGACATGGGGACCTTTCACTAGAGGAGCAGAGAGCCCTAACCAAAATAACCCTGAGATTTTTCCAGCAGGGAGAAAATGTGCTATATTGTGTGCTTGGGAAGAGCTGGCGGTTCCCTGCTCACTCATTCCCTAATTATTGCATTACAGTCATGATCCTCTCTACCTAAAATTTAACTAAGAGCACATAAATAAGGAGTCAGCCTGCAAGGACAGAAAGTGACTGATGCTGTGCTTTGAGCTTCACCACCACTATGCCCCCTCCCAAGACACCCCATGCCACAGGCCTTCCATGAGGAAAGCAGATGCTGATGCAGGAAAAAAGCTGTTAGATCAGCATGGGAAAGTTAGCCAGCATCCCAAACATCACAATGTTGTTTTGTAACATCCAAGGAAAAAAATCAAGATTCCTCTATGGCAGACACACAGCAGAGGAAGAGAAAATTTTGCTGGCAGAGTAATATCTGAGCAAAACCTTTCCTCAGCTTCCTTTCTTTGGAAAGCATCACTACAGATTCCTCAGCTTTCAGTGCAAAAGCTAGAAACTGCTTCTGCCCTGGTCCTCAGCACAGACTGATACATCTGTCTGCAACACAGGCCTTTCCAGACCTTTCTGGAAAAGAAGACACCAGGCCAAAAACAAAAATTATTGTAAATGTTCAGGCCAAAGTGTTCCAGAGGTTTATAGGTTTTGGGCGTCCCAGTTTTGGAATACTACACAAAATGTCTTGAAGACTCAAATAACACATTGCAAGCCCCAACCGCAAATCAAGTCTATTTTCAGGACATTCAGCATTCAGCTTCCAAAAACCAGTGGCCACCTTTGTGTATACAAATGTACGTATACATCACCACATGCACGCTCACTTGTGGCAAGTGGAACAGCCTAACCCCTCACATCAGCCTCAGAACAATGCAAAATGGGGGCGGGAGGGAAACACACAAAGAAAACTCACTGCAAACCCCCACACTTTTAGACCAGAAGAGTTGACCACAAGCTTCCACAAACACTAAAGCAAGATGAAGCCTTTGTGGCACAGATACTAGACCTGCAGTTCCCGTGGAATGTGCAGCGAGATGAGCTATTAGTGAGGCAGGTTAGTCTAGACTAGCAACAGCACATCAAGCCACTATCTTCCATGGATGCTCTCATTTAACATCTTTTACGTTAAAAAAAAAAAAAAAAAATCTGGAAAGGATTGAGCCCTGGCCTCAACTCTACATTCGTCACCCTACTTGATGCAAACCAAACCTAGGCTGTGACATCAGACTGTGGTACAGTCCTGCTTCCTTCCTTTTTTGTGCACAGTATCTTTATTCTGACTTTTATTGCTTGAAACACCAGCTGAGCTGGGAAGACAGAACTGTCTGAAACAGAAGCTGCTCCCAGCTCAGGAGCTAGGTCGGTGTGTGGAAGACAAAAGCACAACTTCCATACTACAGCACCTAGGAACAGTTGTCAGACCTATGGGGAAATTCCTGCTGCAGGCCCACACACATAGACCAGGAACACTGGAAGCTGAAGGATTCTTGCTGCCCTCTTGGGTTTGACTTTACTTGTACCCTGAGCTGCGCTTCAGCTGCTGCAGATCTCAGACTGTTCACAGGTTTAAGAGTTATCACTGAGTGACTGGTGGAAGCAGCATTAGTATCTGGTTTGCGCATCTAGCAATACATAATTTACCAGGCTTCTCTAAACATGATCAGTTGGCCAACTGCAGACAAAGACTCAGTTCTTTTTTTTTGTTTTTCATCCACAAGTCACACGATAATCACTCCAGCAAGGCCTCCTACCTCTCTGCCAAGGCCAGCAGAGAGCTGGGCTTTATTCCTGGACGTTAGGTGCCCCCCTGCCACAAGAAGGACAGGGTCTCAGGCACTACGTAAGCAGCTGTAGTGAGGAGATAAGGTGGAGGGGTGTGAAAGAAAGTGACCACAAGAGGACATCCAACAAATGCTTGTCTGAGGATTGACTCTTCAGGGTTGCCAAGTTAGCCCCTATACACCAGAGCTAAGAGCTTTGAGCAGTGAAAATAAAATAAAGAAGTTTAAAGAAAGTGCCTCAAAAACCTCTAGGCAAGTTATGTTTTGGAATCAATTGCAAACGTTTTGAGAGCCAGAGAAGAGAAGGCATGCTGACAACAATAAACCAATCTTTTGCTGGAATGGCCTCATGAGGCACCAGCAGAGGAGTCTTCTTTAGCTTTCAACTAACACAGAAGTCTGTCAGATACCAAGGTAGAGAAAGAACATGATGTTGTGACAGGATAGAGGGGAAAAGTAGATTGAGTAATACAACTGAAGCCTAACACTTCTACTAGCCCCTTTCCTACCCATCACCCTGCCCGTCATACTTTCATATGGGGACATCTTTTCAAAACCAAGAGCAGGTGGAAAAAAAAGCCAAACAAACAAACCAAAAACAACCCTGATTAATTTTGTCACAGGGCCCCACTGAAGGAAGGACACAATTCCTAAGCAGAAAGTGCTGCTGGAAAAAGAGGACTCCAAGTCAGTAAATATGGCCTGAATACTCTCAGGCCATGATGTGTAACAAGGAGAAGCTTGAGGTCCAGGTCGAAATCAGAGAAGAAATACACTGTCTTGTCTGGTCCTGTGAGCAAATGTCTCAGCACAGTCCAAGAGCCTCCAGGCTGAGTCTCTCCCAAAATGTGAGCATGTCTGGCTCCCACGCTCAGTCCATCTCCATTGACATCAGTCGGCGACGCTCTCGTCTTGTCTCCTGCACTTCCTTCTTGCAGCACCAACGGGAGCTGCAGTAGCCAATGAGGCAGGATAGGAGTCCAATGACAGTGGCCAGACCGATGCCAATCAACAGGGGATACTTGAAAGCATTCAGAACTGAAAGAGGAAGGCAAAAGTCATTATATATAATTAAAAAATTCTCAACTGAAAAAAAGGGAAAAAAAACCCTATATTATTCACATTATTTCAGAAAGAAATTGCACTATTTTTAATTCTTGTTTTCTGTCTTTTGAGGTTTCAAAGCCTTGGGGAAGCACTACAAGAGTCTTGGAGCAAGCTGCAAAGTACCAGCTAGTTCCAATATGTATCCTGTTACCTGTTCCTCCAAACAAAAGCCTTGCAAATTTTGCCCATCAGAGGCTGACTGTGGCTGCACTCTAAGTAATAAGTTTCCAAATGGCAAGGAGTAGACTCCCTTATATTTTTCTTGATTAGAATTACTTGTTCTAGCCACTCAATAATCCAGTCCAATCAACCTCCAAAGTTGGTACCTAAACAAGAAACTTGATTTCTAAGCATGTGTTGCTCAGTTAAAAGGCAATGCCAATAACTGTATGGAGTTTGGAGAGTATAGATATGATAGTTATTTGCACAGTAGGGAGACAAAAACTTCTGATTGCTTTCGAGTTGATGAAACTTTCCAATATGACCTTTCTCGGAAATACTGAGAAGAAAGCAATTTGGTCAAAACCCCTCCTGAACGCAGCACCTAGTGTGCAACTTGCTTCTCATGATGTCGAGCAACACTTGCAACTCAGGCTGGAAGGCAGACAAGCATTAAGTGCAGAGAGCAGCACGTCTTGTGGTTAGAAGAGGGAGGAAGGAATTACAGTTCTGACTTTCTGTTCTCAGCTTTGCTACTAACCACAATGCAACTCTACTTCAGCACACTTCATCTGCAAACCAAGGCTTCCTCCTGCAGGCAGAAAAAGGGTTAACACTAGGAGAGAATGCTATGTCTTAACTGAAAGATGCCCCAGCTACAAAAAAAATAACACCAAGAGCTGATCAGGAAAAAAAACAGTTCAGTCTTATGACTGTGATCGGTTCAGGACTACCCAGTCTGTGAAATCTGGAATCAGAAGTTACAAAACAGAGGAAAAACATAACAACATCTGAGATTATCACAGGTACCTTTAAAAGCAGTCACAGGGAACATCTGTCACAGAAGGACACAAGAAGATGTTTAAAAGAAAAGAAGTGTAATTCATCATGCAATCTCTTACCATCCATTTTCACAGAGAGGAAGATGGGTTTGGCTTTGATGTCAGGTTCCTGCTGCCACACACCAGTGGCAGATCGCACCCATGGGGTCACTACACAGTAGTGGTTCCCAAAGTCATGGTCCTCACAGCCATGAACGCGGAGCCGGAATTCTAGTGGGCTGATTCTTTCCAGGCTGAGATCACTGCTCCCATTTCTCCTGCTCTGTGTCACAATCCCTCTCCGATCCAGCGAGGCCAACAAGATGGGCTCTCTGTCCAACGCAAAGGAGCGCACAGCAAACCAGGAGACATCGAAGGACATATCATCTGCATTTGCGACAAAGAACAACTTTGACATATTGATGAGCTCTGGAAAGTATTCACATTGCCAATTCTCAGCAGAAAGTTTAATCTGCAAGCAGCATAGCCAACACTGGTCTGACAGAAGAAGAGAAAAAAACCCATAAAAGAAAGGAAAAAAAGGAGTAGGAGAGCCCTGAGCATGCCTTTTCTAGGAGAATTCATGCAGTGAACTGCAATGAAGCACAACTTTTCAAGCAGTGCTCTTGCACTACTAGCAGGAACAATGTAGCTGCACGGAAAGGGTGATTTACTACAAGGATGACAAAGAGCAGATTTCTTGCTTTTCTGCCCGCTATCTGAAAATTTGTATTTAATCTCTGATCCAAGTTTTAACCAAGCTGGCCCAGCACTTTAAGAATTTCTACAACTATGCCGAATCCACTATGAAAAGTGAGTGGGAGTGCTGGCAGAGAGAGATTTGCAGCCACTATCTTCATGTGCAATCTACACAACCACAAAGTCAGAATAGTTTGACGATCCTGAAGGGTCTCCTCCTTACATTTAGTCAGCCTAAAAGAATACTGAGATTCTACACAAAGCACAAATAATTACAATGTATTCAGGAGCAAAGCCTGACCACGGTATTTTTGTGTGGGTTGGATTTTTTTCCTCCCAGAGTTGCGGATTTACTGTCACACATCATCAAGCCTTATACAAGTTTTAACACCCAAGGAGGCAGTCTATAAAATGTATTTACAACACCTACACCTTCCACATTCAGTGTAACTGACAGGTAGTCAGCATTCATCAGTACATCCAGCTCTTCCTACATTTATGCAAGATTCTATTGATCCCATTAGCAGATCTCAGTCTTAACCCTATTAGGCAGATGTAGCTGAGCACCTACTTTAAAAATCACTGCTATTCTTTGCTAACATGAGCTAAGCAACACCTGCCACAGAGTCTGAAACCTGACATGACCTAGAGTCTCCTCACTTGTTTCATCAACAGGTCTCCTCTCCTGGCACACTAGAAAATTGATGTACCTGAAATGGAAACAGAGGTTTCTAGTTCTGTCCTGAGATTTTGGCACTGGCAAAATGTGTGCACAGGGATTCACCTTTCCACATCTAAGGCAGTCCCAGCAACTTTGGTGATGTATCAAACCTGCATTTCCTAGCATTAAGATCTCTGAAAAATACAGTATTAGCAACCTGAAATTTAAAGCTGATTTTTAGCCTAATTGAGTTCTCCTCTCTAAAACTTCCACATTTGACCTTCAGACTAATGGAAAAATTAAAGGCCTAAACCTGCTGCTATACTCAAATTCTTTGCAGATGTAAGTGAAGATAATTTTTAAGCCTCTATCAGGCAGGCTAACACTTCAGAAAAGAAGGGAACTCTAAAGTAATATTTTAAAGTAAAGTTACATGAACAAACATCCTTAGCTCTGCTACTAAAAGTATAAAATCTGCTGGCCAGGTAGAACATTCCTCCTTACTTCACACAATATTATTCCCCAAACAGTGAGTGGGTTTAATTCCTTTGTAAGGTGCCCTGGTTTTCGTACATATCTTCAAAAACAAAACAAAAATATAATAATGCAGATGTTATTTTTCAGACACACTGGCTGACCAAACTGTTTTAGGACACCAGCCAGTTTCCTGCCATGCCTGCTACGGCCAGGTGCTCTGGGTGATGACATAGAATCTCAAGAGAGTACCTGGCCTGTTCTGCAGCCCTACAGGGGGAGCAGTTCTCACAGTCCAATATGCAGGTCAGCATAGATCATATGGACCAGCAGCCCCTACATCACTCTTGCCTACCATACTACACTCTCTAGTATTAATTACTCGGCAGAGCACTCTGACTGCCCTTGAAAGCAAAGTTAGCAAAAGTTACATACAGCTAACAGGACCAAAGTTTGACCTCTGCTTTGTGTACTCATCCAAGTGCCTGTGGGAAATGGGGCCTCTACTTTGTTTCTGTAAACTACTCCTTGTCTTTGCTGCTTGTTTATGCCAAATATGGTAACAGCACCAGTCCACAGGCAGTCGCATTGGAAGCAATCTATTCCTCCCAAAGATGATAAAGATTGCTATTAGCTCTTGTGTTTCCAAGTACTATAGCAGCATATGGACACCTTCCAGGCTAAGGTCAACTATGCTGAACACACCATTGCACTTGAAAAAAAAAAAAAAAGTTAAACAATAGACCTAAGTAGATATATGATAGATATAAAAGTACAGTAAAATTCTAGCCTCTGGACTCCCAGGCAATTTGCTACCTTTTAAGAATTCCTTCTTTTGGTATCAGTTAATCTGAGGTTCCCTTCCCTCCACGTATGAAGATGAGTGTAGGCACTTGCTGTCATTTTGCAATAGCTGAATCTATCTTCTGTAATTACAACATGGCACAACAGTATTATGCCAACATATTTTATTAGCCTGCATACACAGCGCACAATTAGTGACTCACTACAGACTGAGGGAGGATTTGGCTCTCGGTACTCTGCCACTATCCTCCTTGAAACAGCTTAGCACAGCAAAGTCATCTCATTCATTGCTATATATCTCTGGTTTTCATGCAATAAAAACACAGACAAATTTAGCAAAGCCAGGGCATAAATCAGGTGCTCTGTAAAGGTCAGTGAACATGTCTAGCTGCTCCCAAGTGCCAATAAATATGTAGCTTCACTGACATAGAACAGGTCACACATTAGACTTCCCAAAAAGCATCTGTACAATTCCACACACCTTACATCAATGCAGAGAAGTCACTCTCTCAGTTTTTGTCACTTATCTACCAAAAATTGCAAAGCAAATCACAAGAACCACACTCACACTCCACAGTGCAAAGGCTTCTTTCACCCTTTCCTTCCATGATCCACAACGTTGTAAGTAGTGTGAGACACTTGGACAAGATGCTCCACGTTAGAGAAAAGCGTAACATCCCAGCACCAAGCTCAAAAGGCCATCAAGAACCTCGGTGTCTCCAGATCACACAACTCAGCTGCTTTCATAAAGTATCATAAAGCAGAGGGAGCTGGACGATTCAGAGCTCTGTGAGCAGAGTAATAGTAGTGCTATGTTTCCTCCGCTCCTCAGTTAGTGTGGATCATCAACATGTAAAGCACATCTTTATGTACATTTCAATTTGACACACAGGACTAAGCTGTCTGGGTCTTAGTTGCTTCCCTGGCAAATCACTCTTCAAAAAAACCAGGGAATCCTATTTCTAGACCAAGTCTTAGGAACCATACAGTTTCACTGCTTAGAATGGAGCTCTCTCTGCATCGTGTTATAGCACTGAATCACATTATTGAGACTCTTTTTGTTTACTACATTTAAATAAGGTTGAATAGGGCTTCCTAGAGAGCTAAGCAAACCACTTCAAGCCACACAAGATGTAAACAAGCTGTTTTGTTAAATTCTCCCGAGTGCCCACTGGGTCTGTCTGGAGCAGATGAAAAAAACCATCTCTTTTCAGGCAAAGTAATACTTTTAAATCCCTAAGCACATAGCTCAAGACAGGATGACCTGGGAAGTCTAGAGAGATGGCTTGTGAAAATGTGTATTCAAGAGAAATATCAGAAGCAGCTTTTATATCTTCAGGGCACAGAAGAACTACTGTTCCCCCTGACGCACACATACCTCGTATCAATTCAAAGCACCAACCACGGCTGCCAAACCAAAGGAGTACTTCTGTAGATAGAGCAGTTGCTGCCATGTACTTGAGCTTAGTAACACACACTCCATTTCAGCAGGGTCTCAAATAAACAAAGGAAATTAAAACATGCAGCAGTCACGCCAAAACCTTTTCCACGCTTTTAAAAATTTCCCACACGTTGTGTACACACAAGCATATGCACACAGGAGACTGTGAATTGCCTCTACCAAACAAGGTTCCAACCCATAAGTAATGCTTCCAGGAAGAAATGGATCGATCTAACCATGACAAAGAAGAGCACTGATAAAGGTCATTGGTTATTTACCTTTTCTTCAACTCCTCAGAAGTACTTTTATTTTCTATTGGGCATTCAAAAAGGGAAGAGAGGTGGCACCTGACCTCTCCACTTCATACAGCAAGCATACATATTAATCAAAGAATCAGTCAGGGTTGGAAGGGACCACGAGGATGATCTAGTTCCAACCCCCATGCCATGGGTAGGGATACCTCACAGTAGATCAGGCTGTCTCATCAAGCTTGGCCTTAAACACCTCCAAGGATGGGACTTGGACGACTTCCCTGGGCAACCCACTCCAGGGTCTCATCAACCTCATGGTGAAGAACTTCCTAACATCCAGTTTGAACCCACCCATTTCTAGCTTTGTTCCATTCCCCCTAGTGCTATCACTACCTGACATCCTAAAAAGTCCCTCTCCAGCTTTTCTGTAGGCCCCCTTCAGGCCACAATAAGGTCACCTGGGAGCCTTCTCCTCTCCAGACTAAACAGCCCCAACTCTTTCAGTCTCTCCTCATAGGACAGGTGCTCCAGCCCTCTGAGCATCCTCGTGGCTCTTCTCTGGACACATTCCAGCACATCCATACTCCTCTTGTAAGAGGGGCTTCCAGAACTGGATGCAGTACTTCAGGTGGGATCTCAACAGTGCAGAGTAGAGGAGAAGGATCACTTCCCTCAACTTGCTGCCCACACCTCCCTCGATGCAGCCCAGGATCTGGTTGGTTTTCTGGGCTGCAACTGCACACTGCTGGGGCTCATGTTGAGCTTCTCATCCACCAGCACCCCCAAGTCCCTCTCCTCAGGGCTGCTCTCCAGCCAGTCACTGCCCAGCCTGTATTTGTGCTTGGGATTGCCTTGACCCAGATACAGCACTTTGCACTTGGTCTCGTTGCACCTTGTGGGCTCGTGCCCACCTCTCCAGCCTATCAAGGTCCCTCTGGATGGATCCCTTCCCTCCAGCGTGTCTGCTGTACCACACAGCTTGGTGTTGTCAGCAAACTTGCTCAGGGTGCACTCAATGCCTTTGTCCATGTCCTTGACAAAGACGTTAAACGAGACTGGTCCCAGGACCGATCCCTGAGGGACTCCACTTGTCTCTGGCTTCCACTGGGACACAGTCACTGTCAATGGCCACTGGGCCACTGACAGCCACTCTTTGGGTGCAGACATCAAGCCAGTTCTTTACCTATCTAGTGGTCCACATATCAAACCCATGTTTCACCAGCTTGGAGACCAGGATGTGGTGCAGGACAGTGTCAAAGGCTTTGTTCAGGTCCAGGTAAATGACATCCAAATGTATGGTTGCAAAGCACCTGTACGCACCAAGGCAGAGCTGGCTGGCATACCAAGTGTGTTAAAAATGTTTTGGATGTCTATTTAACAAGATATCTTTTGAATTTCCCTGATCCTTCCTGGCTCACAGGAGGGCCAAAACCACCGCCTTGCAGCAGGTCTAATATGAGAAGAGTAGATGGCTTTTGACAGTGACCATAGTCTTCTGAAGAGAGTCAAACATGAATGCTCCAGTCTTTTCTCATCACATTCCCCAATGGAAAGATGATGTTTGTACTAGTGTCATCTGTTTTCTCTTTGTAGATGCTGGTAAGCCTTGCTCTGTTCATTCAATTATTTCATGCAGGCCTTCCCTAAGAATGTGTCTCATTTCCCCACTGAGATGTGATGGCCCTACTAATTTCAGTCTGGCTAATGTCTGGCACTCGTTTGAAGAGCAAATTCTCCATACCAGTTGTGAATTAAATTGTGATACTGATTCAGCATAGAAACTCATCAGAGGTAGGATACAGTGTCCTGGCTTAACACAGTCTACTCTAACAAGCAAGCCCCATGCACACAGATGGGAGGGTAAGTAACACAAAAGAACCTGGGGTTGAGGTAAGGAGTTTAATGAGATTGTATTCCGTACAGTTACCTTAGCAGAAAAGCACAGCAGAAGCAGAAACCAGTGGTAAAACAGTTTCCCTCCACCCAAGCACACAGCAGCCAGCACAGAGGAAAAGACCAACACCCCAAAATTGGAAGCAGCAACTAGAACAGGAAACCTCTCATATTACAATCTGAACTTCAAGCCCCCCTGATACTTTGCTCCAGCCAGCACTTTCATTTTGAAGCTGGCGCAACAGCAGCACAGTATTGAATACACATCAGTAAATTCAACTCAACCCTGTAAGGGTATTACTAATCCCTGAACACCCTTCACCTAACCTGCTCCATTGTCTCACTGCTCTAGTCCCTTCCATCTCTCAAGGCTAAGACGACACACTGACACAGTAAGTCTGCACACCCTGTAGCTGCTGCAAAGATTGCAGCTACAGTTCTTCTGCTGGTCTCATCCAGAGAACCAGCAACCTCTGGAGAGGAGCCAGCCTCTCAGGCCCATATGAAAGGCCCAAATGGGGTTTCTCCAGATAGGGCTCATTAGGCCCCAAACTCTGTTCATTCAGCAAAGAGAGGCTCAGAGCCTCTAGGCTCCCTCAAAAGGTTCCCTAAAGAACTGCCACAATATCACACTTAACTCCGTTCTAGACCCTATCTATTGCCTGTGCCTTATCTGCCCTATTACAGACTACAAAAAAAAAAAAAA
>VWZI01000166.1:77112-150433 GCA_013396835.1 Psilopogon haemacephalus
AAAGGAGGCTTACTTCTGAAGACATCAGCATTAAACATTCATTTTTGGCATTTAGGCTGCAGTAGTCAATTATTTAGACTTACATTAAGACCTAAATTCACTCTGAAGTGTGAAGCCGGCTGGCCAGGTAACTTCAAGATTTGTTCATAGATGACTATTTCCTTCTAAGGGGTTTTGCCAATAGACCGATTAAAGGAAATAGGAAAAGCCTTCACAGCCCATCTAGTGGCTGTAGGTTAAGACTGCCAGCAGTGGGAGGTTTAGCAGTAAGAAGACTCCCCCCCAACCTTGGAACATGAAGCAAAATCCATTATTTCAAATTGGGCTGTGTAAAGCAAACACGTCCTCCAGTAATCATCTAATTCCATGGAATTTTCAGTGCTGGTTCTCAATTCTCCAGTCCTACTCAAAAGGACACAGGATTATACTGCTGCTGTTTTTGTCTTGTGAAGCCGAGTGAGTAAAAAAATTTGCTGAAGTACCTGGCTCAAGTGCCATTCCTTCCGTTGTGACAACACACAGCAAGTCTGCCAGTTCACCCTGGTAAATCGTCGGGTTGTCAGAATGCACCGAGACGTTAAACACAGGACCTAGAAAAGAGTAGCCACAATTATTCATGACAGGTTTTCCTTCAATGTCCAAAAATTTTTTTTTGCATTTTTTGGAAGTTTTCTCTGCTGGTTTGTGGAGAAGTGAGGATAAGCAATCACGGATAACTGTTTTGTGAAAGCTTACATTTGCACTCAAAGTAGCCAAACCTGTCACCCAATAAGCTACTGCCCAAATCTGCCTTCTGCTATACTGCACACAAAAGAAGCTGGTCTTCCACCGGTGAGTCCTAAGAGCATGAGACTTCAGATCTTCAGCATGAGGCTGTCAATAGGAATTCAAGTTAGATTAAACCAGTATTTTAACAGTACAGATGGTTCTGCCATGGAACTGAAACACAATATAAGAACTGCAACTGATAACATTTTTCTGTGAGTTTCCCTTCAGGCTCTGCCACAGATAAGTTTCTTCTGTAGAAGATGTCTCAAAGCCCAAGGCTACAGTTACTTCGTCAGCTGAAAAGTGGGGATGATCCTGACTAAAATCATTAGGCTGTTATGAAATGCTCAGACACCAGGATAACATGGTGTTTGACTTCTGAGGCATGCAAGTCAAAAAGCAGAACTTCCCCAAATTTTTATGGCAACTGCTACTCTGGTGCAAATTTAACAGAAGTACAAGTCCTCAGCTATGCCAGCGTTGTTAGTACAACCCAATTCACAGGACAGAAACTGAGTATGTCAAAATAGTCTAAATTATTTTTCTACTCAGCAAGACAAGGGAGATGAGTCAGAGGAAGCCTGATGCTAATGGTGGCCTCCAGAATGGCTTTGGGGGAAGGGACCAGGGAACTCAAGAAAGAAACTTTGGATTCAGATTAAGAAGTAACCCTTTTTAACTCTCCCTGGATACTGTTAAACTGCTATCATTAACCTGGCTCAGCAATTTCTGGGACTCCAGCAGCAACAATAAGCATAGAAAGGTGATCTGGGAAGAAAGAAAAGCTGTTGGAAGATTTGCCCTCCTCCACTCTTACATGCTACTGTTTTAGTACAAATTCACTGAAGACCAGTGGCACACAATGCTTTTGATGAAGAACATTTAAAGGAAGTCATCCAAGGCAAACCACTCATCCCTTGCTCTCCCAACAGATTTCTGCGGAAAGCAATGCTGGTAACTCACCAGACTGCACACACTTAACCACATCACTTCCAAAATGAGGTTCTGGAAAGAAATTTGAATGTGCTATAAAGCTAGAACTGTCACTTTTGGTGAAATTGTTCTAGACTACAAAGGCCTGGCTTGTTTTGGTCAGCAGAGATTACACAGCACACTAAGAAATTAATTCCAATTACAATCCAATAATTACTTCTGTGGCTTCCAAAATTCTCCTCACAATTTCAACCAGGCACAATGTGCTGCTCTTTGTTACTCCATTAATTTCTTACAGTCCTCTGGTCTGCCCCAGAAACAGTTGTGCTTTGTAAACAAGGGCAATGCGGAGAGATATAATCCCAGAGCCATGTACCCACTTAGACACCAGAAATCCTCTCTATTAAAAATTAGAATTGCAAAGTACCCTCACAGAAAAAAAGGGTGGTAGAGATGCAGCAGAGGTTACGTGTGGATTACCAGCCAAAACCCTACACTTATGCCAGAACATATTTAAAGAAATAAGAGAAACAGATTATTTTGAAATTCAGCTGTTCCAGTAGAGACTTCACAAGCAGGCTGCAGCCCTAACTTAAGGTCAGCATGATGAGATCATCTTCAGGGGAAATGCAGAGAGATGAACCTGATTGCCTCCTCGGCCCCTACCCAAACTCTTTCTGTTTGTTTGCTGACATTCACACACACACATGCCAACCATATTCCATATTTTCCTTCAGATTAAAAAATAAAAAATACATTTTCCATAATTTTTTTTTCGAGTTTCACAGACAGAAGTTCAAGGTCTTACAGGGTGTGTTGGTTTGAGCTAATTGGAGAATTTGAGTGAGAAATTAGACTATTGGCTGAGAGAGAGTTAAACACAGTGTGTCACTACACCAAGTTTTGCTGAGAAGAAAAAAAAAGTTGTTTTAAGAGCTGTTCTCAAAACAACCAGATTAGCAGAGGGCTTCTGTCTGTTCGGCACTGCGGCTGCTTTCTCCTTTGTCTCTCTGTCTTTTGGCTAATTCAGAGTAAAATCACTAAAATTACTAATTCCTTCTTGCCACTAATCTCTCTGACTGATCTTCAGCTTATCTGCAGCATCAACAGGTGGTGAGATAAGGCTGGGGAAGGGGGGAAAGGTGGTAGGGGGGTTTGGTTACCCTCTCTTGGGGATTTTGTCTCCGGGAGGGGTGTGGTGTCTGTCTTGCCTTTTCACTGTATATATCTGTAAATATTTGTTATATCTTGTAAATATTTGCTTGTATGTTGTGCATTGCTGTAAATATAAAGCTTCATTTATTAACTTCCAGTGTCCTGAGTTTTAGCCAGGGTTTATAAAAGGTGGGGGGGCAGGTAACTGCTTAACCCACTACACAGGGCTAAAGGGATCATGAACCAGGGCATTCCAACAAACTATAACCAGAAAAGTCTCAAGCTGTGTGTGTGAACTGCCACAGAAACAAAGAGACTGCCAAAATCTGCCAAGAACATCCTTGTATTTCCCAGAACATAACCTCTGCTGCACTGATCAAAGGCAGAACACCACCATAATAATCCTAATACTGTCTATAGCTTGGGGGCTATCTTAAATCCCAGCAGTGAGTGTGGTGACATCATGTCAGGAACACGGAACATACTCTAATTCACCAAACAGGCTCTATTTTGGCTAGATGCAGCAAGGGAAATGAACTGCTTGATCTCATCTTTGTCAGGCTAAGGATGGCAGGGTAAACAAAGAAAAACAGAGGGTACATATGGACAGGACTTTTCAGGCCTTATTTGTAAGTTCAAAGTTCAGGCATCTACTGCATTCAACAGACACTGGCTTCAAATCCTGGCATGTCAGCAAACAGCTAATGAATGCAGTGAGCACTCCTGGCCATTGAATGTCACAAGGGTAAAAGCTCATTTGGTCACTCAGCCAGGAAAGGCCATGTGCTCTGGGTACCACAGCACTCTGTATGTACTCTTAGTTTTGGGTCACCGAGCGCAAACCCTGCCTCCCACACGAGAGCCAAAGCTTCCTGGACACTAAGAAGGCTGCTGGGCAGCAGCTGCTCTGTCATTTCATGATCACACATGCCCCCTTGGTAAGCCACAAACAGTTATTTCTCTTTGGTTGTCTCTCTGCTAGGGTAGATCTGCAAATTACCATCTGTACCTCCAGGGAAAAAAAAAAAAACAGTAAATCACTGTCCTGTGTTAGAACTGAATTTCAGAGTTAAGAGATGCATGAGAGGCTCTCTCCAGCTGAAGAGTGCAAACAATTTTTTCTTTTTTTTTTTTTTTTTTAAACCTAAGCAAGCTTCACTATAGTGGAAGTTCCTTAGTTCAGTTTTGAAAACTGTCTGGTTGCACCTTACTATAAGGAGAATCTTCCTTTTCTGGAAGTATCTCAGGCCTTCTGTCCATGTGCCCTGGACCTCAGGCTGTCCTCAAACACAAAAGAAAAGAACACAGCACCTTCATAGTTCTCTCAGTTTTCTCTCAACACCTGAAAAGGCAGGAGGCTAGTTACAACAGAGGCTTGTTAGCTCTGCATTGATCCACAAAGACCATTTAATCCTCTACCCTCCACTATGAGGTATACTTCAGTCAGAGTTGTAGTCACTACACAGCCTGGGAATAATTCACAGAGGCTGATGACACAGCTCTAATCCTTCCGTAAGTCATCTGCATGCCTCCTTTCTCTATTGAAGGGTTTTGGTCATGGCTTTATAAAAGACAAAACAAAACAAACAAAAACCAAACACCTCAAAACTCACAAAAACCACACAAAAGCGTAAAACAAAATTAAACAAAACAAAACACAAAAGTTGACCAGTAATTTTAACCACATTATAACTTGCTTATTTTATGGCCTCAGCCTAAACAATTTACTCTAGCTTCAGCTGGACCTGTCTGGCAAGAAGATAAGAGCATCAGGAATAAGCTGCATGCCAATCTCAAACAAAAACAACAGCAAACCAGTGTGTGTTAGTAGGTTACAAGCAAAGCTATCACCCCTCTCTAACCAGACATCTGATTTGTTACAGGCTCAGGAAAAGCACACAGGTGAAAAACAGCACCAAAGCAAACACAGGATGCTTTCAGACACATTTTCAAGTCTCCTGAGGACCTTTCAAGAAGTAACAAATGTACCATGAAAATCTTCAAGGTGTGGATCCTTTTGTTTTTTTTTTCCCCTCCGTTACCAAACACCACCACAGCATTAAAGAAGCCCTACATCTAGACTACACCAAGCAGGGTATGGCACAGCAAACTCAAATGCTTTTCTTAAATTTCTGCCCTCCAAGATAAGAAAACAACCTCAATCCCAGGCTTTACAAATGCAGGCACGTGGTGACAGCTGGCGTTATCAGTGTCTGCAGAGAGTTGCCTATCAGAGTCTCGGCATTACCATGCTCAAGCAGTTGCAGTTTCACAGGATGCATTGGGGAGGTGACATGAACTCTCCAATTGCCCACCTTGCTACCTGTATTTAACAATTTGAAACACTCGTATTGGCAACTACTGGTCACACAAGAGAATAAACAAACCAGAATTTAGTTTAAATTGTAGGGCTAAAAGATCATACGTGACTGTAAAGCTCATCAAGAGCGGAGCAAAGTTAAGTGTAGGAAGGCTGATTGAGAGTTTGAAAAGTGAGAAATAATTCAATTTTACTAACTTCAGGTTAAAGATAAGTCTCAACTAATTGAGAAACTAAAGAGCAGATTTTCAAAACAAATCAGCATTCCCATTTCTAAGAGCTAAGCATCAAACTTCTAAATTTTCACTCTGCTCAGTCCTGTGACTTAAACTAAACGAAAGTATCTGTTCCTTACTACAGTAAGGCCATATGCAAGATCACATATAACTTCTTTATTACAGTAATAACAATTTAATATTATCTGCAACCAAAACAGGAATCTTTTCTTGACTTCTGAATGCTTGAAAAAAGAAAAATGATGTAATTTTAATCAGAAAGCAAAGCAATTGAGGTTAGATTTTACTAGCACAAATCTAGAAGTTCTTAAAAAAACAACAAAATCAAAGCAGGTTCCAGGAGCAGGATCTGGTATAATTTCTTTTGAATGTCCCCTTTTAGGGCCGATCGCATTGCACAGCTCAATGACTTCATGCAGGCCAGGAAGGAAACTCTGATCCAAATCCTATAGCGATGTAGTTTTCATCTAAAAAGTGTATTCCAAATTATTCTACTTACATAAATGATAGGGAAAAGTGTTTAGAAGCACCAAATTTGGTTCACTACCCTGTGCTCACTCAGATTCACATTGAACAGGCTGCAGTGTTGTGTTGGTTTGAACTAATTGGAGGATTTGAGTGAGAAATTAGACTATTGGCTGAGAGAGGAAAACACAGTGTGTCATGTCACCCAAAGCTTTACTGAGAAAGAAAAATATTTGTTTTAAAAAGTGTAACCAAAACATAGATAGTGCAGACTGTTTCAGGCCACTCTGGGCTGTGGCTGTTTCTCTTGCATGGTTCCTTTTGTCTCTGCCTTTTGTAGCTGATTCTTAATAATTCTACTAACTTATTTCCCCCTGGCCGATCTACCTCAGCTTATGTGCAGCATCAACAGGTGGTGAGATAAGATTGGGGAAGGGGGGAAAGGTGTTAGGATGGTTGGTTACCCATCTTGGGGATTTTGATCTCTCAGAGGTCTGTATTGATTCTGTATTACCTTTTCATTGTATATATTTGTAAATATCTGTTGTACCTTGTAAATATCTGCTTATATATTGTGCAAAACTGTAAATATAAAGCTTCATTTGTCAACTTCCAGTGTTCTGAGTCCTAGACAGGGTTTATATCAAAAGGTGTGTGGGGAGCAGGTAACTGCAAAACCACAAGCATAGAAAGAAGAACTTCAAGTTTGATTTAACTGGCTCAGCTTACAGATTTCCAGACTAGAGAAAGGGAAAAAAAAAAACAAAAAACCCTGAGAAAGAAAAAAATCCTGAGCCTTATTCCTGCTCAGTAATCCAAGCACCTTACATCTGCAAGAACAAGGAGAAAAGGAGGGAGAAAAATCAAACCTCCAGATTTACAACAGAAGAGATCCTAATTGCCTAGGTCCTAGGTGACATTTTAACCTTTTCTAAATCATTTCAGCCAGTACTTCTCTGCAAAAATAAGGTATAGTCTCCCCACAGATACGAGTTACATTTCTTTTCTAGACAAGTGAAGCAGATCAGAGAAAGGCCAAATGCCTTAGACTGACAACAGAGATCCCTTGCAAGAGCAAGCCCTTGCACCAAGCAGCCTGCTCTCAGTCCATTACCGATCAGGGAGGCCACAATCACAGCATGCAGCTTCCCTGCTTACAGTCATCCTGCACCACGAACCACAAGTGGGGAAAAAATCCTGATGCAACCCACAAGTTCTCTGTCTTTGAGAATATTATTTATATCTTCACTGGCAGCAAATAATTCATTTGTGCACTGAGAATCCCATGCCCTGTCCTTCTCCAGATAACAAGCTCCTTCACCTACATTACACTCCAGCCCCTCACCCTCTCCCTATTTCTTCATGAAGATACTCTCTAACAAGTTTTACCCCAAGCCTCATAATAGCTGTTACTGGAAAAAGTATTCGGTAGTTTGGTCTGTGGTTTCTACTTCCAGCTACAAATTAATGCACATAGACACAAAGGCACACAATGACAAAGCAAGTTCCTGTCTATTAACAGTGCCTGGAACATAACAGCCTTTCTTGCCAAAGAGTTTCTGCTGTATTGCTCTTCATTAATTTCCATGATTAAGGTTTCTCTCCTTCAAGAGTATTTCTATTCTCCTTTCCAGAAACTGAGTATATCTCAGAGTCACTGCAGGGCATAATTTAACTGCAATTTCAACATCAATACTAACGTCATATTTCAGCATCTCTTGGTTTATTCCAGCCTCTTCCAAAATGAATGATAATACATTGCTGTGCAATGAGCTCATATGCAGATGTAATCCAGAGTTGAAGATTTCATAGAGACATTTTGCCTACTGTTTTATTTTTGCCTTTCCAGAGCTTTCTGCCCTCTGCTGAATGGAACAGAGGAAAGCCATCAGAGCACAGCAAACAAAAAATGGTTTTCTCTCATAATGAGAGAGACTACTCAATATGAGATTAAAAGCTTCCTTCTTCCTGCTTCCCTCGAAAGGAAAGTAAGTCACTTCTGTAGAAATCCTTGTGAGCAAAAGACTAAACACTAACCTGGGTTACCAGATTCAGGGTAAGAAGAGACAGAAAATTAAAGATCAAATCCCAAACAAGAATTTATGATGCCAGGATAAACCAGGTGGATTTCAGAGAGACCAGATGTCTCTCTGAAAAAAGTATTAAAAAAAAAAACAAAAAACTGCTGCAGGCCAGCTGGAACAATCTGAACCAGATACCTGTACACAGACCTGCAACAGATATGCACTCTGATCTCAAGCCAGTTTCAAGTTATTTGACTTTCACCTTTGCTGCCCTGCTCAGCTAAACCTGAAGGCAAAGCACAGCATGAAAAGACAAGACACTGTCTCGTCCACTGTTCATTCCCTGTACTGGAGCAACACCTCCAAACTACCAGAAGCCAATCAAGAGATGTGGGTAGGATCTCAAGTCTTTCAAGAAGCTGTCTTGATACATTGGCTGTATGTAGATGTGCAGCATGCATAAGACAACAATTGTGTTCCTGGCTGGAAACGCGCTACATACGTCAAAGCTGTCAAAAGGAAAGAGCGTGCATTTGAGTTTCAGCAGGTCAGCAGATACAACCAAATTCAGAGAAAACCTCAAGACACACACTAGCACCTGCTTGTCCCTCACACTGCTGGGCAGCCTTTGAAAGAGAGGCAGAACCTCTGTTGTAGACAGGGAAAACCAAAAAGAAACACGGAAGAACACTGAAGTCTTCATACAGGGCAGCTTCCCTCTGCCCCCCGAATAAACTTAGCTTGCATACAGCTACTGATCATACAGCAGGCATTCATTTCATTAAATTAGTCCAGCAATCCATGTTATTCATAAGGCCAGAACACAAGATTCACAAGATTCTCTCTGGTCTTAAAATATATCCAGCCGAGCACAATCTGCTATTGACTATTTGAAAACTCCTGACCTACTAGGCTCCTCCTCATCATCACCACACCCTCCTCATTTCCAGCTTTTATAATATCTCAGTGGACAAAATCCACTTTTCATTTTTCAGTTCAGGAAGTTTCAAACCAATGCCATTACATTAACATTTCAGATTGTTAAACAAATGGAATAAATACATCCCTCTGCAATAGCAAGTGGAGAAAGGAGAGGAGGTTTCTGCTTGCGGCCAGCAAGTTTTGCCTTGAATGGAAAGAATCTGAGGAAGACATTTTCCACAGATGTTCATGGAAAAACATTTCAGAGCACTGCCACATTTCAAGCTATTGTGGCAGGAAACACTGATGTTTCAATTGCACAGTCCACAGTTCATATATAAAAAGCTTACAGGCCTCTTGCCATTTAGACAGATCACACAATGCCTATGCACACCGAAAACTCCTTGAAACATCACTCAGATCTGGGAGGGAGTCGAGCTGAAGGGAAAGTTTTCCAATCTTAGCAAGTCTCCCCAGTCTTGCCAAAGGGGAATCAATAAAAACAACTGAGAAAGAAATTACTACTACTACTAAAACCTTCATGTAAAACCCTTTAAGGGCCTCCTTCTGACGAAAATGCTGGTTCTATATTGATCACCTCCAAACCTCATCCTCCACAGTACAAGTTGAAAAATGCTGTCAAAGTCCACATCTTCAAGGTAGGAAGGAGACTGGAACACTCTGTTTTTCAGCATATTATTAATATATTACATCCTCTCCAAGATTCACAGTTAAAACATCTTCGTTACACTTCAAGAACCTCAGAAGTCAGTGCAACTGACTCATTAATAGCTTCCCTATCAGGGACAAACTCATTATACCCTACCCTCCCCCTTAACTCAATATTTATCAGAGCTGCATTCCCCAGCTTCCACAGTTGTCTGGAGAGCTGCATTTCTCTGCTTTTTCTGATCGTTCCTGTTAGCATCTTCCCCACAATCCTGGGGAGACTTTCATCCTCCCTAGAGAACACTAACTACCTCAGCAGTTCAAGTCATTCACCAGTCCCATTACGGAAAATCTGTCATTGCCTTCTTTTTCTGCAGAAAGAGTCTGACAGCTGCCTGTATGGCAGGATGCAAGATGAGAGGGTGATGTGAGCTGTGCTTTTAGAGATGGTCCACAGCATTGCCACTTACCTCAGCCTCAGTTTCCAGAGACAGAGTAGTTTGCCAAACAAAACCAAAGCAACACACCCACAACACATCTTCTGTTTTGTACACCTGATTCCAAGTAATTTTCCAAATAACCATTCCACAGTTAGTCCATTATAACTGTGCTCATCACACATCCTTATGCCCAGAGATGAATGCAAGGATACCCAAGTAACAATTGAAGGACACAAAGTTCATTCATCAACTGAAGAAAGGAAGGTATTTCAACTTAGATTTTGCCACATGCCAAGATTATTTTAGGAAACATCTCTCCAGTAAATTGTGCCTGGCATCTCATTTCTCTCTTCATTCTTCTGTGAAGAAGCTGACAGGGCCTTAGGACCATCCCTTCCCTCTGCTCCAGCCCTGCTACTGGAATTCACACATTCCCAGAGCAGTTTTACAGGCTGTCTCCCTTTCTTCACTGCACACTCCAGAAATCCTATCTGGGTGAAGAGGCTGAGATTAGAGAGTGACAGCAAGAAGTCATCAAGACTGCAACATGCACACTTTCCTCCCTTGCATAGCTCACAGATTTCCCTCTGAAGCATGGATATTAATAGCATCCCACCAAATGTTCTGGATGCGAGTTCAAAATGACGTAACTAGAGCAAAGTTGGGAGAGTCACCTACCACCATTTTTGTGCAAGACAGCCTCTACATAATAGCTTCAAGGAGAGGGTAGGGGTTTGGGATAGATTTCATTCCTGCATTGCTGCTTTGTAAATACTGCTCTCCCACTGTGTCTGACCCAGATATCAAGAGTAATAAGGCTAAAACTATAGCACATTAAACCACCCTGAGAAGACAAGTCTACAGCAATATTCATCCATGACAGTGCTGTTCTAAGAGGCATTTGGATCATACACAACTTGCAGATTATTTTCAGAACAGTAACTCACTATAAAACTAAATAAAGAGCCAGCTGGGAATTACCTGGAACTGGAAGCAGCACTGAGATGAGTTTATGTCCTCTCTCTGCCTGGCTTAGGTCAGGCTGCAACTTCATTAGGGGGTGTATTAGAATACTGTATTTCAAAGCCTCTTACAAAGTGATGTCCTGATTGGAAGGCTATCCCCTATGCTCACAACCTTGTCCTTTTCCCAATATGCCTCCTAAAAGGAAGTTGTTCTCTATGAGATGATTTCTGAAAACAACTTCTTAGTTATAGATACAACCAAAAGTCAGGCTGTCCCTGCCTAGTCACAGATAGATCTTCAAAAAACCCTACAGCCTTGCCATTCTAGGGAGATGTGATGAGAGGCCTTTATCCAAGCTCTGATCATGAATAAGAATGCGAAGGTGCAGAAGGTTTGAGAAAAAGCAGCCAACTAGAGAGCTCCGACATAGGGAGCTCTCTAGCTGGGCTATGCTGAGAGCTCTTTGAAACTGCTCAAGAGGTTACCAGCTTTGGTTTTTCGAATCACAAGATAAGGCCTTCGTTCATAAGCTCACCACCATTATAAAAATAAATCCTATGACACATTGCACTCATACAGCACCACAGACGTCAGCTTTAACATACATCTCTATGGATCCAATACAACGCTGTGCCTCTCTCTCTCCCCCGAACAATATACCAGGACAGGCATGCTTGTCTAGAAAAATCTCAGGCAGGCTATGTTACAGCTGACTATGAGGATTTCAGCAAGGATGTGAGGAACAGAGTGCACTTCTGGATGCTGAAATCCATCCCAATTTGTGGAGCTTTGTAGCCTAGTGTAGTGGGTTTGCAGTAACCTGCCCCCCCACCTTTTAAAACCCCGGCTAAAACTCAGAAAAACACACTGGAAGTTAATAAATGAAGCTTTATATTTACAGCAATGCAAATATACAAGCAAATATTTACAAGATATAACAGATATTTATAGAAATATACAGTAAAAAGGCAATACAGACACCACACCCTTCCTGGAGACCAAAATCCCCAAGAGAGGGAAACCAAACCCCCCCTACCACCTTTCCCCCCTTCCCCCAGCTTTATCTCACCACTTGATGATGCTGCAGATAAGCTGAAGATCAGGGAGATTAATGATAGGAGAAGAAATTAGTCGTTTTAGTGATTTAATTCTGAATTAGTTCAAAGGCATAAAGACAAAGGAAAACGCTGCTGAAGCCTGCACGGACCCAGAGCAGACTGGCCCTCTGCAAGCAGACTGGCTTATCTGGATGTTTTGGGAACATTCCCAAAACATTTTTTTTTCTCTGTGTCAGTGAAACTAGGTGAAGTGACACTGTATGTTTAACTCTCTCTCTCAGGCAATAGTCTAATTTCTCACTCAAATTCTCCAATTAGCTCAAACCAACACACCTAGCCACAAGGGGCCTCTAAAGTCTTCCTGTGGCAGGACATGCTTGCAGAGACAGCTGAAAAGCTACCATTGCCCTGAACTGACCATTTTATGCAATTACATTAATTGGAAGGTGTGGTCAGGCAATTTAATGCTAACTGAGTCTTCTTTGGAACAGAAATTCAGTTTATATTAATGTTCTTTCAGCGCAGCCACCACCTAAACAGCATTCCAGTGATAAAGCTGGCAGATGTGGCAGCAGTTACTCCATACTGAGAATGAGCTCTGAGCCTGCAGGATCATAAAAGCTGCATTAGTAAAGAACACCCAGGGGTTATGCTTACAGCCAATTCATTAAACATATTTCTGTAGACAATCAATAGCACAAAGGACACATGTACCACCAAAGGATACAAGCATAGCTCTCAGTCATCACACCATTTGGAAACCAATCCCATGCTCCAAAGAGGAGGGAGGTATTTCCCATAGACAGGGAAACCACTGGGAATGCATCACAGAAATCCCTCCCTTTCTGGTCTAGACGCAGAGCTCCCAGATTCTATACCAACCTGACGTCTGGAAGTCTATCTGAATAGGGTTGGATAAGCCATTCACTGCTTCACGCCACATGCCACCACCGCCCGGAGACCAGGCAGTCACCACACAGCGATACAGCCCAGCATCAGAAATCTGTGTCTGATACATTCTGTAGCGGAACTCATTCTCCTGGACCTTCTCCAGAACCACGCCATCCACACGAGTCTGGTCTGTCCAGTCCTCCAGCCGCACTACTGAATCCTGGTTCAAGGAGATTATGCGAGTGGTCCCATTAGGATTTGACTGATCTGTTAGTGGCTTCTCGGCAGTAATAAGGACAGAGTAGCGTGGAGTCTTGATGTTTTTCGAAGACACTTTGCATGTCATCTCAAAGGTGTGGCCTGCTACAAAGAACGGCTTCAATTTCACTGCCTCCACTGTAAGCGTGTAATCTGAAGAAGGAAGGAAATAAGTAGCAAGAAAGGGGTTAATGAACAGGTGCAAATATTTCTGCAGCACCTTTCAATCTAGGCTACACTCAAGTACAGTACTGGTTTTGGGGAGACACATTCCAACATATTGATATAAACACCTATGGGCACCCTGGAATGCTACTCAACAGTGCACACATATCAGTACACAACAGTTTGGGTCAAGATCCAAAAAGTCAAACAAACAGCAAACACCAAACAAATAACATAATACACAGGTCATAGCATGACAGGACCTCCAGGGTATTTTTTTTTGTTCAGGAGTAAAGATATTAGTCAGACAAGACTCAGAGTACTAGTTTTACTATGGGTGTGAAAGTGTACCCTTATCAACAGGGTACAAGGACACTGCTCAAGTGCTTACAACTAGTGACAAAAGCTGACACTGAGTCGCCAGCACTTAGTGTAGCTTTACTTCCTCTGTAAATCCACCCCAACAGAAATCCAGACATGTTCAGCTGAAGTCAAGATCAGTTGAAATTACATTACAAAAACGGTAGTGATAACAGAAGTCTCCATCCCCATGTGTTGAAATTTTGGTATACCTCTGCCTCCATGTGTGTTCTTTTCCCTTGCTTCTGATGCATTCACCTGAGTACAAGCCTACCAGAAGTCTTGACATTTTCCACCAGCCCATTTGGCATTAAGAATGCCAGGAACATATGCTTCTCAGCTTTCTTCCCTTTCTTCAGCATTTTTGAAGTCTCCTGTCTCCTTGGTGCCAACAGTCCAATTACAGGATCTGGCAAAATTAAACATCTAGGAGCACAGACCCACGACACCAAATATGCAATCTCACACTGAGAAAGTGAGAAGTGACCAAAATGAGAACCAGATAAAAGGGAGCTGCTAGTTTCCTGGCACCATGATGAAGAGGCACCTTGCACTCTTAGGTGCCTCCTAAGAAAGACAGGGCCGGGGCAGAAATACATAGCTTTCCAAAGTTGCTGTATTGCAAAAATACACCCAGTCTGACTTTCTGGGCTTACTTTTGCTGCAGCATATCCTAACATCCATCCTTTCTTTTTAAAAAAAAAGAGATAGAGCATAGACATGTTAAACAAAAAACTTCACAGATCACCTTTATGCAAGGTGAAACTTCTCAAGAAAAGGGAAGTAGGAAATGGCGACATTGTAACACATTCCCCAAAACTGAAGTAAATGCAGTAATATTTATGTCCTCCCCACAAGAGCATCAAGATACTTGTCAAGATTACATTTTGCACTGTTTTGCCTTCAAGCAGCAGTTTTCACAACGCGTAAACACAGCCCACAAGATGAGAAACCCAGTATGACAACTTTAAATCAGTACTGTGTAAAGCAGATCACAGTACAAAGCTATATAAAGAAACAGCAGGAGTAGAGAAGGCTGAGTTGCTTCTAGTGGTCCAGCTGAGCACAGAATTGCTTGATGCTCCATAACAAACCCCCCTCACACTTCCACACACTAAGCAAGTGGGAATACAAGAGTTGCACATTGAGGCACTCAGGGTACAATCACAATCATTCTCTGCTTCCTTGTCCAAGAACTCATCATGCATCTGATTCTAGATTTGGATCCATTTTGTCCCTAAGATTCTGGAATCCTCATTTCTTCATAAAGCGGCTGCATTTAGGAACTCAGTACCGATTAGCTTGTCACATATTTCAAGAATTATATTTTGCTCCAAAAGCAGAAGCACAAATACCTAGCCAGAATTTTTCTGCTGCATGTTGTTGCTATCTAGGCCTTAAGTGAAGGTTCTCATCAAAAATCCCTCCTAATGCAGATGTTCATTGTGCTGTTCATCTTCACTGTCTGAGTGCTGAGTTTATTATGCTTCAGACAAATACCTTCACATGATCACAGCAACACAGATGTAAATGAGGAGAGAGATTTCTTCCTACTATAATGGGCTCCAAATACCTGATTTCAATTATTCAGGTCAGGCAGCATTAGACAGCAGTGTCTTGCCCCTGCAAAGACACAGCAAACTTTGTTACTAGACACCCTTTCAGGGCTTTCCATTTCCATTGGAGTGCAATAGAAAATGCTGCTTTTACCAATTCTCCTTTAGCAAAAATAAAGGCGTGATGGCAGCATGGCACAGCAGCAGAAATGCCATCTGTGAAGTCTGTGGAAGAGAACATCTGAGGCCCAAAGATGCAGCTGGAGAACAGTGGCAGAATTCAAACAGTTTAGGAATTAAGAGCTGAACAGAGAATAGGGAGATATATTCTTATAAAAGTAATTTCAAAGCATTCCCCTGCCTTTAAAAATACAAAAGTCCCTAGGCTGGATGAACACAGAAGGCAGAGACAGGTCTTATTATGTGAGACCAGGACAGAGAAGGGGACACAAAAAAAAAACAAAAAAACAAACCAAAACCAAACAGCACACAAAAGGTGCTGAATCTTTCTTGTTGCAGGAAACTAAAAAAAAAACAAAAACAACAAAATAACATGTCTGAATCTGCAATGGTATTAGAGATGCATGTGTGAAGTAAAACAAAATCCCCAGACATCGTATCAACTGAAGAAGTCTAGATTGCCATTCTTATCAGTACAATGCTGTGACAAAATTTTCTCCTTCACTAGCAGAAGACCAAATTTAATTAGCACTCCATCACCCCCACCTAAAAAAACATGTAGTTGTCCCTGCATGTAACAGTGCATGTTATGAGAAAGAGGAGAAATCAAAGATTCAGCACTTAGGTTAGAAATAACAGTAATTTGCAAGGAAGGTTAAGCAGCAAAAAGAAGTTTCTTCATATTTCTTACATTAACAGAAACTACTCATCAGATAATAAAGTATAAGATAGGCCTTAGAGATCAAAGAATATTTTCTTCCAAAAACTACAGCTTGAGATCTCATTTTTAGTCTTTTGAGAATTGCCAAGGAAGCAATATCTGATTCTTGACCACTACATTGCATGCTTGTGTCTCCACACACCTGCCTGCAATCCCATGCAGATTGTCCTCTCCTTGTAAAGCTCCATGAATCAAAACCATGGCAAAACACAGTCAGTCGTATACAGGAGTCTCCAATCTGCAGGGTTTATGTTGGAAATTGGTAGGAGAAGAGATCCGAAGTAAAACATATCCAAAACTTATAACCAGGTTGGGCCCTACTCCAATAAAGAGGGCTAGCAGCAGAAGAAATTCTAGCCAAATGATTCCACTAAAACTTCTGAGTAATAAAGTGTACTTTGGAGCCTGGCAGTGCATGCATCTGCCTTCCATCACTGGCCAGTCCAAGCGGTTAAGCCACACTGTAATTCTCCTGTTGCTCTCTACCACAAAGTGCATGCTCAGCTTCCAGAGTACTTCCTGAATAGTGACCAAAGAGAGTTCTTGCCTAATCTAAGGCAGTAAAATTTCCAGAAAAGCCTAAATGATATGAGCGCAGGGAGACTTTAGGAAAACAGCAAATGCTTTCCTTACACCTCACTGGAAAAGTAACACAATGTCCACAAGCTAACGGTAACCTTGAAGCCTAACATCTCAGCAGCAGCCTCAATACTCCTAAAAGTTTCTTCACCCCCTAATGCACTAGCTAGTCTGCAAGTACAGGGAACGCAACACACATTAAAGCAATGACAGCTTTGCCTTTGTAGGAGGCAGTGGCTATATAGCACCCTGAGGAACAATTGCAGCTCTAGCAGCTCTGCTACCAAGAGCTCTGAAAAGACAACAGGCACACTAAGGCCTGCACCTCAGCCTGATACATGTACATGCAACATTTCTCCTCAATGCTGCACATATAAAGCTAAACCACCCTCCCTGGCCTGTCCCCCTGCCAAGCAAAGAGCAGAAACACTTCACCTTCACATGGCCATAGGCACGAGGAGCTCAGTCAACCTTGACTGGCGCTTGGGTTCTTTAGGGTACTTTCTTGTTCCTACACATGTACATCTGGCAGCTTGGTGCCATGAGTATAGGCATTTCATTGTTCAAGAGGAACTGCATGTCTGTACCATAGAGTGCCTATTATACATGAGCAATGGTAAAGGTAAGTGGGCGGCAGAACTATCACCTGTTCTTTATTGACACAACTTTCTCATAGATTAAGATACCCTTGCTTTCGATTAAACTCAAAGGAAACATCTGGGCAATCATTCTGGACATGTAACATTATGTTAAATACAATTATTTTGCATATTTAGGGCAGAAGTATTAACAAAGCCTCAGATAATAGTACTTTGGTATTTGAAATTTCAGTTAAAAGGTAACATTCTCTTTTGGAAAGATCTCCACGCAGAACCTAAGTTCACAACACTGATTTACAAAACAAGCATCAGTTCTGCATTCTACTGCAAACAGCAACTCATCTTTAAATACAGGCAGTACTCACACTCAAGTAAATAAAACCATCTTTTAAACTATCTAAACTTTTTTTCTGGGTTGAAAAATCATCTACGGAGTCAGTAAAAAAAAAAAAAAAAACAGAAAACAGTATTTCCTTCCTGAACTCCTTTTTACTGATAGGAACTTGCACTCTAAAAAAGTAAATAACAATATAATTTACACTTTTAATTTTTGAAGTGAGATAAAAATTCTTCCTGGAGATGAAGAGGGTAGACGAAGGCAAGGAACAAATCAGGCAGACCTGATGATAGCAATTGGCTACATATGTAAAGCTGAGTAAGCAGAAAGGCATGAGCATTATTGGTCTCAACAGCACAAAATTAAGTTACAAAAAACTAAGTTAAAATGGGCAAAACATATAACTCATTACAGAACACACCAAAAAAAATGACCTTGATATCTTCACAGGTTTACATTTTAAGCAAAGGCTTCCTTATTCCTTATACTGAACATTCCTATGCTGACCGCAGATACAACAAAACAAAAAATTCTTTATCAAAAATCTCAGAACAACCTTTTCCAAAGAGAGATTTTTCTGAAGTCCTCCTCCCCAAGCATTACTCTAAAGCTAACACAGACAATGCAAGTGGTAAAATAATTGGAAGAAAAGCCCCTATGTGGGCACAAGTTATCTAAGGAGGAGGCAAATTTCTGTTCTCTCCTTAGGCAAACACGTGGGAGCCTTGCTGCTCACTTCTGTAAGCACTGGGAGCAGTTAGGGACTCAAATCACCAGAGATTCTTGTCAAAACAGTCTGAGAACATGGGCAGCAGCACATTAACTCCTTCAATAGTTGCTGGCTACAACACTGGGCTCACAGTTGACTCTGAAGCTCACACACATAGGATATGGCAAAGGACAAGGCACACAGAACGTGCAAGTGATGAAAGGGAAGAGGAGGAAATCAAATTAAACAGTGCTTCATATACATATGATGTGTTTTTTCAAGAGGAGAAGGTGCTTGTAGGAAAGCTCACTTTCACATTGTAAATCCCCCAGATTTTGCCAACAAAATGTGCTTTTCAGCATGGGGACTATAACATTATTTGTGTTACAAAATTAGCAGGTTTTGGAATGCAACCAGAAACAAGGAAGTGTTCACACCTGTCACAGTTTGTTTTCCCTCAGAAATGTCAACACAGGCTGAGACTTTTCAACTCCAGCTGGTGTCCCTAGCTGCTTCGAAGGCAATGATCCATTACACATGCATGCTCATACACACACTCTCTGTGTTGTGGCATAAAAACTGAACTAATTGTGACCAGCATTCGCATTAATGAGAGATCTCATTCCTGCTGGAGAAGCCAGCTCCAGCATGACCTTTTCACAGCCCACACTTGATATAAAGGGAGTACAAAGCAAGCAGCCCACCATTTCTCTCTGCACTGAAGCAGAGTCACAGCAGAAGCTCTCCAGTTTCTTGTTTAGGGATTATCACCTGAACAACTTTGAACTGATTTCAAAGTACTAGTCTCTCAAATTCAGTTCTCTGCCTGTGGCTAGACCGTTAAATCAATAAGGATAAATGCAGCTTTGCTAAACATTTTTGCCAGACATGACCATTACACCCTAGGTTACCCTATTCCTTCAGTCTCTATCCAGACAGACCCTCTTACTTGACCTCACACACAAGTCAAAATGGTATCACTCTACAGGACATCCAGGATAAATAGACTCATTTTAAACCAGTTTTAAGCAATTCTGCTAACCTAAGAAATGCCACTACAGTGAGTTTAAATACAGACTAGAGCTAGTTCACTTCTACCTAAAAAAGGCCCAGATCCAAGCAATCTACTATCTTTGCTCTGTGTCTAAGTCCAAGGGACTTGGACTGTCTTGTCTCAAACAACTTGAGCTGGAACTGCTCTGAGAAAGGAATTAGGATCAAGCCCTGCAGAGGCAATGCAGCAATCTGCTTTTCTCTATTCCACTCTCTCTTACAGTTAGAAAACATCAGTGTGAGCATGCACCAGCCAACAGGTCAAACTTCAGTCTGCTGTTGCCCCCGTGAACTTTGTCACCCAGTTTCAATTCCTAGACACAAAGGGCCCAGTATTGATTCCCAGCTATATTACACACCGCGACTTCCCTGAACTCCCTCAAACACTCGAACACTTGCAAAAGCAAGACAGTTACCACCACAAATGTGGTGCCAGACCAACTCAGATACTTGTGAGTGCATGCCTTTACCTTTGTCAACCCACCATCAAGAGTCCAACTCAAGACAATGCCAGTTGCAGGGATGGTGAAACAGTTCTCTCTCTCTCCCCTCACTCTCTTTTCTCTCTTTTCTTCTGTTTGTTTTGTTGGTTGTTTGTTTTTTATAGACATCACCTAGTTTGTTCTAAAACAGTTGATAGGGGAAGCACACTACCCTTCACAAATAAGAGGCCTTGACACATGGCAATAATGGCTTTGACTCTTCATAACACAGAACATTTCCAAAGCCCATTAGCAGGCCTTGTGGCTGATGGGCCTACTCAAGAGAAAATTAATCTGAGCTATCTGGGTCTTTCAGTAAGTGCAAGGTTCCTACCTTGTGTAGCCCAGAAAATGCTGACAAATGGAGAAATCACATCCTTGCTCTTTACCCAGCTGTTGTTGCGGTGCTTACTCCATGCAGAAATGACACAGAAATAATCCCCTCTGTCACTTTCTGAAGTCCACTGGATTCGTAAACTGAAGATGTCAACAGCCTTTTTAAAGAAGATTATTTCCCCGTTCTGAGTCCGCTCTCTGCTCCGGTCCCCAAGCAGCAGAGTCCAGTCTGCATCCATTGTGGCCAGGAGTTCCTCTGTCACCACATCATCACTGAGCAAGTGCTGCCTGTAATACCAGGAAACCGTGAAGCGGATATTTGCTTCAGTGTCTTGTGCATTTGTGATCATGCAGTTGAGCTCTGTGGGGTCATCTGAAAACTTGGGTGTTTTAGAGGCATTCAGAAACACCTCGTAGTCTGGCTCTGCCGGAAAGAAAACCCAGAAGAAAGAGGTTAGAAGCTACAAGCAGAAGAGATTGAGTGCCAAAGATTATTAAAAGATTGATAACTTTCAACACTCAGTCTCAGAAAGCACCTGAGCTAGAAGTCAATTGCCAGAAAACACATTTAGTTTACAAGACCTGGCGACTGGACACTTAGACTCCAGCTCTCAGACTTGCATCAGTCTAATGCAAGTATTCCTAGATCTTGTTTGGAAATGCAGACCCTTGACCTTCACAGACACTAAACCCAGGGGGGCATGGGTACCACACTGGCCACAGGCAGTACTAACAGTGGTGCCCAGTAAATACCAGCAAGCAGCATAAAAACTAGCAAGTAGGTTCAGAGTCAAAAACACATAAACCAGAAAAGCTTTACAGTATGAATGGAGAATTATGTGCCATACAGCTATAAGGCTGGAATACCTCAGACTTGAAAAGGAGTGCCTGACATTCATGGGTTAAGAATGAGACTGTTATTTAAATCTGAAATAGCTGGCTGTCCAAAGCCTAAGAGCGATAAGGCAGCCACATGACTATTTTCTCTCAGACTACAGAGAAAGTAAAGGAAAAAGATTAATGCAAGAATCTCACCCCACAAGGAAAATACATATTTATTTACTAGTATTAGAATATTTTCCTGTCTTGCTGCCTACTATAATTCAGGAAAAAAGACTAGCTTTCCAACTGTTCAGCCAATACTCGGCACATGACTTTTACACAGTAAGTGTATTCAGCACTCTATATTTATTTCTTGCTTTATGTTTTATGTGGCATTTTGCCCTCCTAGAACAATTAACTGGAGCTATACTTGGGACAGAGAAGGCAATCCAAGGATAGAACTTAGACTTAGCTCACCAATGAGCCAAAACAATAAAGCATCTTAATCGAACTGCTGTGCAAGCTGTGTGTGCACATACATTTTTGAATTTCAGATGCAAAGGATAAAAACAATTGCGTAAAGCAAGCTGGCTGCTGCTGTGTCAGCTTCCAGAAACAATCTCTCACTATTAAATGTCATGCGTGCAGTGTCCTTGCATCTAGCAAGAACAAGGACATTAATACACACCAGACACTACAGTATTTGGCGATACTGATGGTTTCTGCAGCATTAGGTAACACGCAAGCATAGAAATACTGTTTATGTAAACCTGTAGTACCTACCACCAGCAAACTCAAGTGCAGATTCCTGCACATTTTCAGTATAAATATGGCAAAATAAAAACAAAACGCATAGACTTCCTCTGCTGCAACCAAAACATAGGTTACTAATGGTGGCGAAACCCCAGGTGTAGTCTAAGTCCCCACAGCTCCAACAGCTACACCACTCTTCCTCATTCACAACAGATTAGTCTTCTCCAGGGTCTCATGATAGAGTTCCACAATTTTCTTATCATTCTTCTTGCCTCCCATTGCCCCCGCCAAACAAGATATTCAAGGCCATTTAATATCATCAAAGCAACAAAGAGCATGAACACAAACTCCTCTTTAGACAGGAACTTTTAAGAACTTGAGTTTTTTGAAAATCACTTCAGGTTTCTTTTATTTGCAAGCAGGAGAAGGACCACTAAAAGTGTTTGGCCTGTGACAGCACCACTCCAGATAGGAGCTTACAGCATCACTCCAGATAGGAGCTTCACCCTGACACACACTCAGAGGATTCAGAAAGAATAAAATGTTGTCTGGATAAACCTCATTCCCCTACTCTGTCAGCTGTCAAAGAACAGTCTCACTGACAGTTCAATGACTTAATACTCTAGAAGCTTTTAATTTCCATTAAGGAGGAGGAGTCTGAATTCCAGATGCAGATAAAATTTATTCTCCTTTCCTTTGCCCTAGCAACCAAGAATCTGCTGTAAAGTAGATTTTATTCTCTGCCATTTCCAAATAATGGCAAATTGGAATGGAAAGAGTAAGGAATAGTCCTACAGGTATGGGCACTATGAGAGAGTCCATAACCATGCAGTGAACCTGTACATACATGAACACAAGTGCATACAAGTGCAAGCACACATATGGGGGAACAAAGGAACACTCAAGTTGAATGTGCAATCTGAATGGCTGAATGAGGACAGGAAATGAAGACATTAAATCACTTGCACACTTCTAGCACACATTACAAGTATTCTTGGAAACAGCCATAGCTCATCTGCTCTGGACAACGCTAAAATTCAGAATTCCAAGTCATACTTGTGAGAATTTAACCTTCTGACACAGCTATTTTTCTGAAAACAGGTTTCAGCATGTGCTCTATATGTGAGCCTACTCCAACCTTTAATGTTGGAGAAGCTTTGCCTTTGTTACTGGACAGTTCTAGCAGCTTCTGGTGACAAGGGGCTCTGAACAGGTACATTGAGAGGGTTTAGGCTCCTGATAATCACATCTAGTCAAAGCTGGGAACTAACACCAAATACTACAGCTCTGCCAGTTCTCCCCCTAGTCATGCTGCCAACACAGTCACTACTTTGTGAATTTTAGCAGGTGCAGATACCTTACCTACAGCATCCTGCAACATCACCCTGAGCTTTATTGCTTCTGAATCAAAGCCATTTTCTCCCCAAGATTAAACTAGGAGACAGAACAGGTAGGGTGACATGTCTAGACCTATCCCTGAAATAACTGGCTTTGTAGAAGTTTTGCTGGAGTTTCATTTGTAGTATTTCTCCCAAATAACTTTACTCTTAAGGATATCCACATAAAGAAATATCTCCAAAATTTAAGAATGCAGCTGGGATAATGCAAAGCAAAAGATTTACAAAACAACAGCGTGCATACAAGACACTGGATCTTCAAAACAGATTTGTCTCAGGAAAGGGGTGTAAAGATAGATAGTGTGAGCCTGCTCTCGTATGCCAGGTAGATCAGATAAGCCTGTTACATCTCTTAACTATAGCTTCTGTTCCTCATTTAGTCAATCAGTTTTAAATGAACAATTGTTAAACACATGGACAGTATTAGAGCTGTAAGAAGGGAAAACCAACAACAACAACTGGGGAGTAAAGAAAGGTGAGAATAAAGAGACCATCAAATTTCTGTTTAAGTAGATTTTTTCCCCCCACTACTGAATTAAAAGAATTTGCAGAAATTCTGAAGCACCATATGGAAGCTGTAACTTCAAGTGCACGAGTAATCCTTTGATTATCTAGAAGGCTCAAAATCCCCTCATCTCTAGGACTGAACGATAAAAAAGCACCAGCACCACACTGAGGTGCTGGAAAGTCTGGAGGAAAAATCTGGTTTAGTGGGCCATCATGCTAATCAACACTGCTAGCCACAAGCCAGGTTTCTACTCAAGAGCTAGTCTCACAAAATGAACTTGTGTGTTGAGAGAGGACAATAAAGCAGTATAAAGTTATGTTCCACTCTAAATCCATCAGTTAGATGTGGTGTCTCTCCAGCAACTAAAACAGCAAAATGAAACCTCAACTTTGAAAGCTCTTGGAGTTTCCATTATAAACAGTTTTAATGGTAAATGACTTCTAAAAAATACGGAGAAGAATCTGGTATCATTGTGTTCAGAGCTCATAGAGAATGACTGTGGCCAGATTAGAGCCCTGCTAATGGTATGAGGGAGGTGAAAGGGGACAACATGACAACAGGTGCAGCTCCAATCGCTGGAAAAGAAGGTGGGATTGTAAGTTGTATTTCCCACTTGCAGACTGTTCAGTGACATAAGCAAGTGGACTGCATGGATGGGACACACAGTAAGAGGTGCTAAAACCCTACAACATACAAAGCCAGAACTGCATAGGACAGACCTCTGTTTTTGTATGTGAGAGGCACCCTACACACAGACGACAGATACAAATGAGAAACCTGCACAGAAGTGAGAGGACCAAGGAATGAGTAGTACTTTATTCATGAACTCTGAAAGTAGAATCACTCACCTAATGCTGTTACCACCACATTGACTGGTGCAGATGTCCTTTCCACCACCTTTTGCCAGCTCCCATTGTGAAGTGGTACCCAGACAGCTGCTTGGCAGAAGTAGTAGCCAGAGTCTTCCACAGCCACATCACGCACTAACAGGCGATAGGAGCTCCTATCTACATGGCTCAGGCTGATGAGAGTTGAATCGCTGACAAGAGAATCATGGTCCATGCTCAGCAAAACCTGAGCATCTGACAAAGTATCATCAGGTGACACAGAAAAATACCACGTCACTTCCGCTTGGAAAATACCACTCCTGTCTGTTGTGATGTTGCAAGTAAGATCCAGGGAGTCTCTTTCAGTCACAGACACATTGCTTGTTGAGATGACCACATCTAGAGCTTAGAAATTAAGAGATTTTTTTAAATGACAAAAAACAATGTTGTTTTGTTTGATGGTTTATTTATTTTAGAAGAGTTTGCTGTAAATTACCCAGGACTTGACATTTTATTACAGAAGTTTATACTCAGTAAGCTCCACCTTCAAATGTCTGTTGGATATTGAGCTTCATGATCTGTTACAACGAAAACACACATCACCACTGGAGAAAGCAATACATGATGAGGGCTGGGGAAGGAAGGGAAGGAGAGCAGGCTTTTTAAGCACTCAGCAGCAAGACGGCTTTGTCCTCATCACAGACCACACGTTTTCCTGCTGTGCAAAGGTGACGTGTGTAGGATTTTCCATTCTCACAGAAGGGTCAAGGATTATCTCTTAGAACAGAAAGCATCTACTGAAATCACTAGGAACTACATTAGAACTCAGCTTTGTTTCTGCTGAGATGATTTCAGGCTCCTCTAAGAAAAACAGATTTAGATGAGTAGCACTTGCAGCCACATCCTGGAGTCCTGACTGACTTCAAGTGCGTTGAAGAAACATGAAATGGAAGCTAACAGACAGCAGCAATAATTCCTTAACACTCACTTAGGGTTATATGCCTGTTGTGCAAGGCACTATTAAGACATATGATAACAAAGTCAGGCCCAAAGATGTCATGATTTTAGCAGATAAAAACGATAGGCAAGTAGACAGATAGTAGACAATAGTAGGAAAAATCCCCTCACAGTTACACGAATCATTTTTATGTTACTTTTTGCTATATTACTCCATCTTTTGGGTTTTTTTGTTTGGTTGGTTTCTTGTTTTGGTTTGATTTTGGGAGGGTTTTTGAAGGGGCAACTCGGGGTTTTTTTGAGGGGGGTATTTGTGGTTGGGGGTGTGCGGTTTTTTGGTGGAGGTCTCATTTGGTTGGTTTGTTGGGCGTTTCTTTGTTTATTTATTTGTGCAAATGTGACCCCATAGTTTACAGCAGGTGAAGAAGTCTAACAGCCATCAGGCATACCATTTACAACTCAAGTTAATTTCAGCATGCAAGTGCAGAGGTTTCAGATGTTAGTACAAGATGCTCTTTAAATACTACAGGATGTGCTAGTAAAAATTTCCATTGACATTTGCTTGAGAATAACTTAAGAAAAAAAACTTTCATGCCCCTAACAAAGCACTAGTGCTGACAATGACTGAGCTAAAAATCATAGAATATTTTGGGTTAAAAGGGACCTTTAAAGGTCATCTAGTCTAACCCCCTGCTGCAGTGAGCAGGAACATCTTTAACTAGATCAGGTTGCTCATTGCCCCATCCAGCCTAACCTTAAATGTTTGCAGGGTGGTCTTCTACCATCTCAAAAAACAACAAAACAAAACGAACAAAAAACCCCACAAACAAACCCATGCTCCCAAATCACACTAAAATCTTGCACTGCTACTGGTCCTGGCCATCCTCAAGAGTGAGTTGTTTTCAGCTGCTGATTAATCTTCACCTACTTAAAGCAAACTCTTCTGAAGCGCAACAAATTAGAGAGTTACAGTTCCTAATCCAGCAAGCCCTGCCTCAGCAGAGAGCACCTGCAGGCTTTACTGTGTAACTGGCACCCTCAAAAAGAGGAAGCAGATTGATCCTGTGAAATTTCATAAGCTAAGTGCCACCAGGATACTAAGAGTACATTCAAATGAGTTAGCAAAAAACCTCAGAAGTTCTAGGTTCTCCCTACAGTGATTAAAGGATTACAAAAATGAAAAATATATCCTTTACTGTCTGAGCACTTCTAAACCATCATCTTAATCTCACATTTCTGATCGACCATCATTGCCTGGTTTCCCACCTACTGAATGGCAAGACATACCAACCTCCTCTGCTCTACCTCCTCCAACTAGCATTGGTAATGCTAATGCAATTAAGTGCATAGTGCATCTATTCCGGAAATTTATATGGGATGGGATATCTGGATATCTTCAGCACAGCACTATATGTATTTTTGTCTCCTTAATCAAGCATGCAGTGATGCATTTAACCACCATTCTTGTGCTAGACCCCTGCCAACACTGACCAGTGATCCACTGTCAGTCACAAAAATGACTGGATAATTTGGCCTGGTGAATTATCACTGCCTGCCCTTATTCTCTTGATCTTTCTATGCTCTTTTGATAAACAACATACAGAAAACCTTTACGTCTGTCACTGAATCACTTGGCATTTCTACACAGCAAGTGCAGCTGTTTAGTGCTGTAGGGCAGCTCTATGTTAACGAGAGAGCAGAGGAAAGGTTTTGGGGTGCTCAGGGGCTATAGACAATGTTTATTTAAGAAATATGAAAACCATAAGCAATCTGAAGTAAACTAAGGATGAGATAAAATCTAGGTCTAGGCATCTAAGAGATTCCAGTTAATACTTCTATGCCATCATCCTCCTTCTCCCCAAAATAAAAGCTACAAATATTCTGCCAAGCACTTTCTATCACCTAAGATGTAAACAGGCCGGTTATCTAAACAGCACTTCAGTTTTTCCTGGAATATCTCCTTACTTAGTTTGGCCTACCCAATTTCTGCTCTCAAACTACCAGAGTCTGGACACAGCATTGCTGTAGCTACCAGCTATGATGCCAGCCTATCAAGAACACTCACCGGTTCGTTGGATTGCCACGTTGGCTATTTCCACGCTCTTCTCCTGAATCTTCTGCCATGAGCTATCTGCCCCTCTCACCCACTCGCTCACGAGACACCTGTAGGCACCTCCATCCACTGAGGAGAGCTGGGATACAGACAGCCAATATGTGTCATTCACTCCGGTGTCCAAGCGTATATCTCCATTGCGATAGCGCTCTTCATAGCCAGGGCCTGGCTGGAATTTGCCCTCGTGAGTCAAGGATAGGATGTCCCGCCAAACCAGTCCACTTTTGATCTGCCAAGTCACGTGCAAGTGAGTGTGCTCCGGCGAGGTGGTAACTGCTGAGCAGCGCAACTTGAAGGAGTCCCCCTCAGACAGTTTGAGAGACACTGAGGAACGTGCTTTTGAACCGCTCACTGACAAGCCATCAGAAATCACTATTTAAAGAAACAGATATATGCATCATAAATGAAGCAAGAAGAAAACATTCACATTAACCAGTTCAGAAATGAGGCAGTAAATCCACCACAGAGCAACATCTGTCCAATCATTCCTTTTTCCACACAGATATATTCCAGGAACAAAGAAGTTCAACTGAAAATCCATTGGAAGAAGTGCTCAATTTCAAACAAGCATTCAAAGTCATTTATCCTTCCCCTGACTTTAGCTTCTTATCCCAATATCATCACTGACTAGTCCTAAACAGAACCATCTTATCTTCTACTCTCATGAAAATCAACTCACTTTGAAAGAATTGTCTTACAAGTTATTACTGCAAAAGTTTACATGAGAGAACAAAGTCAGAGTATGACCACAGTATCAAGTGCTAAAGGAGAAAAGGAAGGTAACTTCCTTCATACAGGAAGACTATAAATAAGACAGAGAAGACAAGCTGTGGTTTTTTTAACTGAAGTCATCCTCTTTGCCCAAAGCCTTAGGGACATTAATTATTTGCAGACATCTTTAGAAAACTCATTGCTTAGTTTTCTCTTTTTTATATATATATTTACTACACCGAAAAATGGAAAGTGGTATTCATAGTAAACAGTCTCTCTTCACCTGACTTGTCTTTGCTATCATACTTCCCAGTTTTCAATTTTGGCTTTAGGAGAATTAAACAGGAAGAGGGAGAAGAAAAAAATAAAATGCTCATAAGCAGCAGAAATTCAACATTCTTACAGGTACATCCACAATCAATATCAAGAACAAATGTAGAGCACACCTCACTCTTCAGAAATACCTTTCACTTGGACCTCTGCATCATAATTTCCCTGAACGGTGGCATCGGTGCTGGGTGTGGAACATTTGTATCTCCCTTGATCAGCTGGCTGGATGTTTCTAATCACAAGTTCCACAGCATCGTTGCTGCTCCGTCTCAGTTTTATATCCCCACGGCCCACACGTTTTTGGTACTCTTCAGAGGTGAATGTAGAGTCCCAGGTACTCACTATCCGCACGAAGTCAGTCTCTCGGGAGAACTCCCAGTCAAAGTTCTGTTCACTGGGTCCATCGTAGTCACTAACACTGCAAGGGATCACCACCTCTGTGCCTAGGACCCGAATAAGAGGACTTTTGGGCACTCTCACAATGCGCCCTTTGCAGAAAGCTAGGCAGGAGAATAAAGAGAGAAGATATAATTAAAAAAATTACCAGGACAAACTTCAACCAAAGAAACAGAGTAAGGTTGAGCATTGCATTCTGCAGAAAGCTAGAGCTACTAAGAGGAGTATTATCCATTAACATTTAACTGCACTGGAGCAAGAGCTCCTAAACACGCCATTCTTGGTGTGGGTAATCCTTGTTTCACTGCTTACTGAGGGTGGGAAAATTGTAAGGAGAGGTTATTTAAAATTAAAAAAAAAAAAAAAGAAAAAGCAGAGAACTAGCCATAGGTCCAGTGGGCACCAGCTTCTCTACTACTACAAGGCGTGTGCATTATAAGATACTTGGAATCACAGAATGCATCAGGTTGGAAGAGACCCTCAAAGGTCATCTTGTCCAAACACACAGCCCCAACAAGTGAGTAGGGAAATCTTAAACTAAATCAGGTTGCTCAGGGCCCCATCAAGTTTGACCTTCAATGTCTCCAGAGATAAGGACTCCACTTCTCTGGGCAACCTGTTTCAGTATTTTGCTACCCATATTGCGAAGAATTTCTTCTTAATACCCAACCAAAATTCACCCTGCTCTAATTTGAAACCACTGCCCCTCGTCCTATAGTCACAAGCCCTTCTAAACAGTCCCTCCCCAGCTTTTGTGGATGTTCCCTTCAGATACTGAAATGTAGTTATAAAGTCTCCCTGAATTCTTTTCTTCTCCAGGCTGAAGAACTCAAACTCTCCCAGCCTGCCTTCATAGGAGAGATGGAATGGAATGGGCCAGGTTGGAAGAGACCTCCAAGATTATCAAGTCCAACCTATCACCCAGCCCTATCCAATGGCACTAAGTGCCCCATCCAGTCTCTTCTTGAACACCTCCTGGGCCAGTGACTCCACCACCTCCCTGGGTAGCCCATTCCAATGCCAATCACTCTCTCTGTGAAGAACTTCCTCCTAATATCCAACCTATGCCTCCCTTGGAACAACTTGAGACTGTGTCCCCTCATTCCGTTGCTGGTTGCCTGGGAGAAGAGACCAACCTCCACCTGGCTACAATCTTCCTTCAGGTAGTTGTAGACAGCAATGAGGTCACCCCTAAGCCGCCTCTTCTCCAGGCTAGACAACCCCAGCTCCCTCAGCCTCTCCTCACAGGGCTGTGCTCCAGGCCCCTCAGGAGCTTCATTGCCCTTCTCTGGACACATTCCAGTACCTCAATATCTCTCTTGAGTTGATGCTCCAGCCCTCTGATCATCTTTGTGGTCCTCCTCTGGATCTGCTCCAGCAGGTTCACATCCTTATTCTGTTGAGGGCCCCAGAGCTGGACACAGTACTCCAGATGAGGTTTCACCAAAATAGAGTGACAGAATCACCTCTCTCAGTCTGCTTCTTTCCATGCAACTGAGGATACAATTCACCCTCTGGGCTGCAAGTGTACATTGCTGGCTCATGTCCAGCTTCAAATACACCAGCAGCCCCAAGTTCTTTTCTGCAGAGCTACTCTCAATCTCATCATCCCCCAGCCTGTGTTGATAACAAGGACTGATTCAACCCAGGTACAGGACCTTGCACTTCACCTTACTGATTCTCACAAGGTTCTCCTAAGCCCACTTTTCTACCCTATCCAGGTCCCTCTGGTTGACATCCCATCCCTCAGTCTTGTCAACCATACCACTCAGCTTGACATCAAACTTGACAAGGGCACACTCAATCTCACTGTATCACTGATAAGGATATTGAACAGCACTGGCCCCCATGCAGACCCCTGAGGGACATCACTAGTCACATTAACATTAGTACATGGTTTTCATTACTACAGTGAGAGCATGATCTAATCAGGCATTTTTTTAAGTCTTCTGCTGACATCTGGAGAGGGTTCAAAGCAGGAAACTAACTCTCCCCTAACTTGAGGGTCATAAGAATGGTTAAGTCAACATTCTCCAAAAATAAGCATAGTCACTTCTGCCCTGAAGGGCCACAGCTGACCTAGCACAGGTGAGCTTCCCTGCCTACCCAATTGATTTAAAAGGAAGAACTGATTTCAAGAGACACCATTTGCTTGAACAGACTTCTACAGCTACACCTGTTTCTAACACACATTTCCTCTTGGGTAGAAGTTCACCAACACTGGAGCGTGAGCAGACCAGGTACCCTCCAGAGCAGGGGAGTCTTCAGACCATGCTTTCTGGAACTGTCTCACTAGGACAGAACATCAGCAGCAGTTCTCTGCAGAAGGCTGGCAAAGTGGCATGTCATGCTCCAGGCAAAAGTGTGAACCACTTAAACTAGCTAGAGGACCTGTCAAAGATGCAGCAAGAGACTTTTCTGGCTGATTTGGCTCTCTAGCACAAAGAATAACTCCAGCTGCACACAGATTTTGGCAGGTTCCTACTTCCCAAAACAGCAAACTGCTTTGATTCATAGTTCCCATCAGAGACAATTTTTCAGAAATAAAGGAATACTACCTAAACTCAGCCTCCAAACATGAACAGCCCACCAGCTCTATTTCCATAGCAAAGTATTTTACCAGTCAGGTAGAACAGGAGAAGCTAGAACACTGAAGGCAGACCTTGCTGAAACCAAACAGGTGGCCATAACAGCATCAAAAGCAGTTAGACCAAACGGTTGACCTGCGATACCATAGAGGCAGTCAGATTTAAGCAAATGAGCCCCCAATGCACAAAGTCCAGCAACCCACAACTGTTCTAACTAACCACCCACACTGGGAAAGCCACCAGCTAATGACATCAACACCAATATACCTGCTGAGACTTCCCCTCCTATCACTCTGTATGTCTTCTTGCTGTAAATTAAGACTCCACTCACTGGCTCAGAACCACCATGCCAATAGGTGTGGGCAAAGTTACTCTTATAGAGCGAAACCACCCAGTGAAGAATCTGTTATAATGTGCAGTTCAGCAAATAGCTGAACCAAAGACTGACACTGCCTTTACCTCTCCAATTGCTAATTCCCAGCATGTTGTTTTGGCTTTTCAGGCTGTTGGCATGTACAAGCTCAGTCATAAGAGTCCCATTTCCTAAGTGCCATCACTTTCTGTATTCAGCACTAGCACTTCACTAAACTTACCCATAACACTAACAAAGCTAATCTCTTAGTCCTTATCTCCCTCCCAGAAGATGGTTATGAACCTGTTCAAGTGACTGACCTAATCACTTGATTGTCCTAATAAGGAAGCTGGACTTCTCTCCACCATTTACACCTTTTTTAAGGAGATCTCTCTAAACACAAGCACCACAGTAAAATCACTAATGAGAAAAATAACAGAAAGTTGCAGGGCTTTGGCATTTCCTCACTAGGTTTTAAGTTGGCAGCCCCATTCAATTCTTCAACTTATCCTCTTAAGAAAAATCAGTAATAGCAGCAGGTAAGCTTTAAAGCACTGCCTGACAGCCAAACCAGCTTCCATCACACCACTGTGAGAACTCGCCTCTGAATCCTGAGGGCACTCCTCAAATGCTGATGTTTCTCCTGCAACACTAAAATAAGCAGACAACAGTGTCCTGCATGTGTCTTCAGCTGTACACCCACATACCATGCAGTGCACTAATCCAATCTAGAGGTGACAAAACCATGACTAACGCGCCAAGGGATGCTGCTTTTTTTTTTTTCTTTTTTTTTTTGAGATTAGGACCAACAGCTGAAGTTCTCTCCTTCCAAGGTCACTGAAGACCCTTTGACATGAAATGAAGGTGGGGGTGATTAATACCTCATGGAAGGCAAGCCAAAGGACACTGGGACCCCTCAACTGATCTGTTCAGTTTATTGTTGTAAAGCGGTGACTATACCCCTCCTCACACTGCAGCCTCACAAGCAATTCCAGTTTAGCACAAAGACAGAAGAAATGCAGTGGAAACAAGCTGCAGGAAGGAAGAGGTGCAGCCTGTAAGTGTCACAATTCTATACTTCACAAACTGTTCATTACTTCTAAGACAAATTATGGTTTTCACAAGGCAGAAGCACACAGATACAGCATCGAGATAGGAGAACAAGAACTTACAGCAGAGCATCTACTGTGCTTTACCCATAGGTAAAGGAGAAGCATGAACAGGACATGCACTTCAAGGCAAGCTGCACTTCTAGAAGACCCAAGAGGTTCAGTCTGTGGCCAGTCTCAGGCAAGCTGTGAATTCAGGGCTCTGCCTTTTGTCCTGCAGCTGTCAACAGCAAGAGTATCCCTAGCTACTAAAGCTACAGATTAACATTTCATGTAGCTGTAAAGGAAGGCATTGAGCTGCAGACTGATCTTGGCAAGATGTGAACTCCATTTTACTCTGGCAGATAAATGAAGATCATTAACAAATATTCTTGCAGTGCCATGTGTTACTCACATACATCCCCTTCATATTCCTACAGCAATCCAATTTCAGTTTTCATGATAATAAAGTTTTGAAACTCTGTAAATTTGTTGGAAATATTTATTTTTTCATGACACTCGATATCTTTCACTGTTAATATAAGGTGACATGTTGTTAATTAATTCACTTCCATTTAACTGTAGTAACAGATGAAGCAGGACGAAACAGTGTATACACCAGTGACAGAAAATAACAGAACTTTGACAATTCAGTGGTTTTTCAGTATCACCAAGACCACCAAAGATGCATGTTTAGTAGGAACTCAGTAAATGGCTCTGTATCATAAACTGCAATGTTGGACAGCAAACCATCCTGAGCACAAGACTACTTGCCTAAATACAAAAAAATATTTTTACTGAGTTGCCAAACCATCAGATGAAATTGCAAGGTAATGATGTCCCTGCAAAGAGACCAGCATACAAAAAAAAAAAAAAAGGATGGAACTTGTTCCTTTGGACAGGTGAAGGACTACCAGGCAACAATGGTGCTTTTCAGAGATGAGCCAGAAACATCCAAAAAGTAGGGCAACCATGGACCCTTCATGGCTGTTCCTCAAGCACTTCATAGGGGTTTCTCCCAAGGGAACACACTAAATACTCCACCAGGAACATGGACAAAATGTGGCTCAGTGTACAATAATAATCAAAGGTCTGCCATATTAAGAGAGGCAAGATAGCTTAGATGCACTCTAGGCAGTTCTGAGATAGTGTTTGTTCCCTAGCAATGGTGTATGATGGTGTGTACTTAATTTGTACCATCACTCATGCACCATCTCATTGCTGTCACTAAATTAAATCCTTTCAAAGAGAACAGTGAAATCAGGTGAGTGACTAGATAGGTTGTGGAGTCAATCCAAGGACATTAAATATAGTAAACTGTTGTTCTTAGGATAACCAAGAAAACAAGGTAGAAAAATTGTGCAGGATCTACAGAACAGCTGGTCTATTTAAACTCTCAACAAGCTACACAATTCCTCAAAGAGTATGCTTGTGAGGATTTGCTTTTGCATTAGGGACATTACTATAGATGAGGAAAGCCTTCACACAGGTTTTGTATCTACATATCATTTATGAACGAACAAGATGAGAAGTAATTTGTGGAGTTGCCCAGAAGGCTGAGAAGATACTATCATTGCAAGGAACACACTTCTGCTCCAGCACTTACACAAGGTACTTCCTCCAGCCTGCACTAGACAGCTCTATCTAATAATAAAACATGTTCTTTTAGCAGCCCAGAGAAGGAGGTCGACTCTACATCCGCAAGCCAAAGGAAAATGCAATGTGACATGCAGTAGGAAGCCAATTAAAGCCAAAAAAGTAAGAGCTGAAGAACGAGTAAATTGGCTCAGACTAAGCACTTGAGCCTCTGCATCAGAAAGACTTAGAACACACAGTCCAGCTCCTCAAACAAAGCAGTCATGGGAGACATAGCGACAACTTTGCTGATGTCTTTCATCTCAAAAGAGCTTTTCAAACAAAATGTTGTTTCATTTGCCAACTAAACATTACATGTCTGGGAAGGAAGTTTAGCAACCCTTTCAAAATCACAACAGTTTATGACAGGGGAAAAAAAGAAAGTACTGCAGCCAACTTTGCAATGGTAGTAACGATTTCCACTCCCTGAATTCCTATATTTATTTTAAATCTAGGCACTACTTTGCTTTAGTACTGTGTAAATGAAGCAGTTGAGCAGGGACAACCCCTTCTTGTGCTACACTCGAGAATAAGCAAGATTCCCACTACAGCTGTGCACTGTGCCTTGTATTTCTAGAAAAATCCCAAATACCCCACTTCTGCACTTCGTGGTTTAATAACTACAGTGTTTATGATGCATGAAGCCATTTTAGAAAATGGACAAAAAAAAAAATCTTATATTTGCTTCTTTGCTGTTGTTGTTGTACCAAAGAGACATATCCTCTGATTTAGAAAGAGAACTGATCAGGATCCCACTGGGAGGCACTCAGCAGCTTTTCTTAGCAAGCAGACAGGTGAAGGGACACAGAGCATGCCACACATTCACAGACTCTTTTCTAGAGAAGGGCCAAAGCATATCAGCATAGGAGATTATAATCTTTATCTCCCATCTTTCCCTTGCCTCTCCTCCCAGCTCCAATTATCATGATGCAGCTCCATATCAGCAATGTTATCTGTGACTATCTGGGAGAGAAAGTGCAAGTTATAACAAACATGCCTACCATGCTTAAAAATCTTTCAATACTTGTAATGCCTTTTTTTTTTTTTCTCTAACAAACAACGATTTTCCTAAAAGTAGCATATTTATACAAATAATGCTACTTTGAGATTGCCCTCCCTTTTTTAATGCAATCAATGAAACCTTATCTTATGTTGTATATCTAAGATGAAAAAATAGAGATTAAGAATAAAAGGCATTTCCTCAAGCACCAGAAACACAGCAGACTACTGAAACTTCTTTACCAGTCTCATAAAGGAAAAAAAAAAAACACTGAGTAAGTGAAATTTCTTACCATTCCTGCTTAACACAAAACATCACACACTACTTTCCGATGCAGACACACACAGAGTTGAGGTTGGGATCTATGATAAATAAAGTGGCAGGCTCTACCTCCTCTTTTTAAACTACAGAATTGAGTTGCTGTAATCAGCAGAAGCAACTTGCACCTTACAACCACACAGCCTGCACTGAGAGGGAACAGAGGGCTTCTTTCAACAGGCACTAAATTTTATTCTTTATGTCAAAGCTGTAATCACTATCAGTATCCCAGAATCATCTGAGGCATACAAGGCTCCCTCCATGCCTTGCAAGTCTCAACAGCACTCTTACACCTTTGACTGCAATACTCCCTACTTAAAAAAAAAAAGACTGATAGATTTTTATAGCCTGAAAGATCTGCAGCATATCATCTGAAGATATCACAGAAAAGCAAATGAAAGAGTTCCATGAGATACATTTACATTGTTCTTTCCCAGGCGGCTAGGATTCTTTTTTTAGATAATGTAGAGCTCTTATCAAAAGGAATTAGCCTGGGTGTAATTGCTTAAAACCCATTATCTCTATCAGGCTGAAGAAACGCATACTGCATCTTAAGCGAAGCCTCAGAAATGCTATCAAATTCTAAGGCAGCTGGATTGCTCTAATCTCCATGCCATCTGAGTTCTCAGAGAAACCACATCTCCAGCACTGGATAAAACACTAAGTACCTTCCCTGTTGGACTGTATCTGTACCACATGGGTTCAGATTAACATGAAAGGATTAAAACAACATCTTTTGCAGTACAGTAACAACCTACTGTCTTTCACATTCACCCCCCTCACCTACCACTCCTCCACCTATCCTCCCTCCAACTCCAAGAAAAGGACTTTCAAGTGCACCTAAGCAAACCACAAAGCTTTCACTAGGACATACATCGTTCTTCATTATCAAAGAACTACAGAATAGTTCTGTTTGGGAGAGACCTTTAAAGGTGAGAGACAGTTCTCATTCCCTGTCATAGGCAGAGAGATCTTCCACTAGATCAGGTTGCTCAAAGCTCCAGGTGATCTGACTTTGGATAAGGAGTCACATCCCATCTTTCCCCTAGACCCCTTTTAGGTACCCAAAGGCTGCAAGAAGATCTTCCCAGAGCCTTATCTTCTCTAGGCTGAACAAACCCAAACTTTCTGAGCCCATGCTTGTAGAGGAAGAGCGTCTCAGCCCTCCGATCACCTTCACAGTCCTCCTCTTTCTCACACTGCACATTCCAGAGCTGGACACATTTCTCCAGATGAGGTCTCACCAGAATGGAGGAGAGTGGCAGAATCACCTCCCTCAACCTGTTGTCATGATTATTTTGATGCAGTCCAGAATATGATTTGCTTTCTAAGCTACAAGCACACAAGTACCCCAAATCCTTCTTGGCAGGACTGTTTCCCCAGCCTGTATTGATACCTGGGATTGCCCTGATCCAAGTGAAGGACTTTGCACTTGGCCTTTTTCAACCTCATGAGGTTCACATGGGTCAACTCCCTCAAGTCTTTTGCCCACAAACTTGGTAAGGATGCATTCAGTCCCAACTCTGTATGTCACTAATGAGTACAATGAACAGTTCCAGTCTTAACACAGACCCCCAAGGGACATCAATTCTGCTTATCTTCATTTGGAGCTGTTGATTGCCACTCTTTAGATGCAGCCAGCCCACCAATTCTTTATCTAAGAAATAGTCCATCCATCAAACCTCCCTCTCTCTCTCTCCACAGTGGCAACAATGTTGTGTGTAACTTTGTTGAAGGCCTTACAGAAGTTAATGTAGATGACAGTTACTCTTTCTTTATCCACCAGTCACTGCCTCACTGAGCACCAGATTAGTCAACCAGTTAAATTATGCTATGGTGCATCTTTTCCTTTCCATGGATCCTGCATAAATGTTAGATATTTGCTGCCTCATATGACTAGTTACCTAGACTCTGCGATCAGTGGAGAGAAGCTGTCTGAAAACTTCTATCCCACTGCTGCTTACAGGTAAAGCCTAGAGAGACAACCACCTGAGCTCAGCAGAAAAACTAAACAGACCTTCCATGCCTCTCCTCTACTTCTTTTTTAAAAAGAAAAATCTACTAATAGGAAAAAAATTACTCTTTAAGTACACAAAAAAAAACCAAAACAGTAAAATGGACCAAATGATCATTCAGTGAGTCAGACCGGAGCTGTTCTGCCCAACACAAGTGTCAGGACGATGTTACTTCAATCAGATTCAGATACAGCAGTTGAAAGGCCCTGTTATCTTAAAAAAACAGGGTTAGTAAGAGAACAATATATCACCATGTCAAATACACCACACCACTACAGATAGAATCATAAAGTGGTTTGGATCAGAAAGGAACATAAAAGATCATCTAGTTCCAACTCCTCTACCATGGGCAAGGACACCTTCCACTAGACCAGGCTGTTCAAGGCTCCATCCAACCTGGCCTTGAACACTTCCAGGGAAGGGGGGCATCCAAAACTTCACTGAGTAATTTGCTCCAGTGTCTCATCACCCTCATCATAAATAATTTCTTCCTAATATCCAATCTAAATCTACCCTGTTCTAGAATAAAGCCACTCCCCCTAGTCCTGTCACTGCAAGCCCTTGTAAAAAGTCCCTCCCCAGGTTTCTTGTAGATAGTAGATAATCTATCTGATCACTGCCCCAGAAGATCTACTTTAGAAAAACCTCAGTGATCTGTCTCACAAGAAAGCAAGCCTCCCTCGTCTGTCATGTCTCTATTAAAGCAACTGCATCAATCACCTCTCTCCATGTCTCTTGGACTATCAAGAAGAAAGCACTGTTCACCTGTTCACCATAGTCCTGAACACCATTTGACTGGCATCTCTCTCACTCAGCTGCATGACTCATTTCAATTCTCTGCAAAAAGGAGCCATGAGAACCTGTCATAAGCATCTTTGTGGATTCTTCTCATTACAAGTGGAAAAGAATGGTAAACTACAGTGGAAGCTTTACCAGTAGAACCATGGTTGCATATGCAGCACTAATTAGTTTAAAACAGTGTCACCAGATGCTGACAGAACAGATCCACAGTACACCACTGCTTCCCAGTCATGGGGAAAGGCATGCTACTGGAAGGTAGAGCAAGGCAGACAGAACGTAGAGGAGAAAGGAGAAGCCATATAAACCTTTGCCATCTATGCAAAGCAGAAGGCTAGCTTGTTAGAGCAGACCTTAGCAGGCAGAGAACCACTAGGGCAAACAGTACAAATGTCTAACAGGCAGAGATAACACTAAGGATTGTGATTTAGATTCCTCTGGATGTCAAACAATGCCATCACTTATCTCCATTCCCTTTCCCTACCACTGACTGACAGTTGAAGATAAAAGGCTGTATCTAAAGAACTACTTTTGGTAAATCTCAAATATGCAGCTGGAAGCAAAAGGGGAAGGGTAGCAGGAAAAAAAAAAAAAAAAAAACCACAATGAAATGCAGGAGTCAGCATGCTGCTCCTTCCTGGGTTTTACTGAGATACCTGTTCCTGCTAATAAACTTTATTTACTTTCACCCAAACAGTCTCACAGAACTCCATTTTTTTGTCTAATGTGACATAGCAACTTGTTTAGGTTACTTAAGACCCAGAAATTCCAGGGACTCTGGAAGTGGTAGTTATACTGCCATGCAAGACAAGTGATTTTCTGTTGTTCCACCTTTAAAAACATTTGTGTTGCCACGTGTTAAACATGTTACATTGTAAGGACAGTTGAAAAGTGATTAAAATCCATAGCTCGAAGCTGAAGACCTAGCACAGTCGAAAGCAGGGCTGCAAATATTCACAGAAATGCTGTATATAAAGTATATTCACATTTTCTTTAGCAGGAAAGACGAATGTGGGTTAAAAACTGTCATACTAATTCCACTCGTGTGCATACTTTTACCATTTTTTTTTATGTCCTCAAACTGGAATATACAGAATTAAAATCAGTGCTGTTCTACAACATCATTAACTTGCATTTATCTGCTATCTTTAATCTTTCCCAAAGTAGCTGAAACAAGATCATGTTGAACTACAACCACTAATACGTTTTTCAACCAGCATGACTTTAAACAAGATAGCACATAGCAGAGGTGAGAAAGCTAGAAAAAGTGTTTTTCTCAAGATTTTTTAAAAGACGTACATATAACAATATCCATGTTTCACCTATCTGTAATTTCACAAAACACACATTGAGAAAAGGAAATAATTTTCCCCTCTCTCAAGAATAAACTCCATTATTATCTCCTTTCCCTCACAGAGCAGGAGGTATTGATTTTTATTAGTGTAATCACTTGTCTTCCAAGTTATCTTCGTAAAGCAATATCCAAAAATCACTCCAAATTCAAATACAAGAAGTGCTGAATCCAATATAAAGTTTTTTACTCCCCATTAATAATTTTGAAGACAAAAAAAACCCCAAACAAAACAAAACACACACATCACCACATTGGGGGTTTAGTGTGGTTGTTTCACTTTAAGTGTTGTGTTTGTTTGGGGGCTTTTCTGTGAGCGGGTTTTTTGGTTCTGAGTTTGCAAGAGGGGGTTGTAGAATTTTCTGCTTGGTTGGGTTTTTCTACCTGCATTCTCCAACCCGAATTTAACCCAACACCTCCTCCATACTGGCAAAATCTTGATTAAAGCCAAATTAAATCTAAAGGGGATCAGAAACCACATTTTAACATTCCAAAGATAATTATATTTTTAAAAGCCATGTTTCCATATTCCAAATATTATAATCTTAACCTCCACTTCCCCAAAAACTCATTTTGGGGATCATTTGAAATCTCAGTAGACTGAGACTAATTTCCCAGCAAGCACTCCACTGGATGAGTAAAGGCATTAAATAGACTTCAGCAAAAACAGCAACAAAGATAGGTTACAGAAGTGACAGCCACAACACCATATAACCCAATAAATACGTTAGGCTCTCAGACTCTCTGACTGTGATCCTGAAGTGCATTTTCACTCTTCATCTGCTGTTGTGAGATGTTATGAATGGAGGTGTCTGGGCAGCAAGGCTGCTGGAACTGCTGAACAAGGCAACATAAGGCCTACCTTGGCTCTCGGCTTGTCAACTGATTTGCAGCTATAGGCACCAGTGGAGGGATGGATCTCAGTGTTTATAGAGTAATCCTTTCATCCGTAATTTATTAATTATATAAAGGTCCCATCTTCACCATAAATAATCTCCAAGCAAGTGACCACATTAAAAATGCCAACAACAGATGCACAGAGCGTGGGCGTTACGGCATGGGAATGAGCGCCTGTGCCTTGTCGGCACATGCAGCTAAGTACTGGAGGAGCACAGCTGTTGCCAGCACTTTTGCTGCAGATGATGTACTTAGATTCAGTGACTAAACCAAACTCATACAGTCGAACAGGAGCAGTCAGGTATAGATCGCAGGCATTCCTAGCTTCAGGCTTAGTGTTCATTTCACTGTATCGCACATAAAGATGAAAACAGAAAGATACTAGCTAGGAAAAGACGACATCATCAAACGCAAAGCAGACCAGTAGCTTGTGCTCTATCAACTGGTGCACCTGGAAGTCCTAGGAGCCCCCTGAGAACTTCATTTGGGCATCTATACCACCACCATATCCATGCTGCTGTTTGCAACCTGGAAAACCAGAGACGAGTGTTTTCCAACCACTTATCTCAAAGCACTAATAGACCCAATTAGCACTCAAAAGCTAATTTCTGGTCATTGAGAACAATACTGTTTAGTACGCTAATCTCTGTGGAGCCCACATATTAGAAGCACAGGTAACTTTTTCCTAGAGAAGAAGGAATTGTGTGTATGTATGCATACACCGAGTGTGATTTGAGAGACACCAGGGCTCTTCCTCCTCTCTGTAATTGAGAACAGGAGTGCAAGGTATTTATAGTACTTGATGATGATGTTTTATTATTTGCTACGGCACTGGTGATGACAAACTCTCTTGGCCCAGAAAAGGCAGACAGTCTAGTCTCTGGCATAAATCACAGTGGACATGTGAAACTACCCATTTCAAGAAGAGACATATTTCATTACAGTATTGTTTCTCTCTTGTTAAGGACAGTCCAGAAGAGGCAAGAGGTCCAGATAAGAAAGAGACAAGAGGTCAGGGACATAAAACATCATCTAGAAGACACACAGGGATCTCAGTCAAGGTCTCTTAAGAGGGTCTGTGTAACCCACACACAGACCATTAAATAAAACTACTCCCAGATGGATCTGCAAAACAGCTGGCATGAAAAGGAGGCATGCCACAGTGCTATTATTTGAAAGACATAAACAGCAACACAGACAGCTCTGGAAACACAGGAAAAATCTTCACAAACAACATTCAAATCAATCTGGTTGGTTGCATTAAGGCTCTTGAAAATTGAGAATAAGGTATCAGGTGAGTAAACAGAAGTCAATATGGCCTGCTTATTTATTTCACTAATATTTAAACAACAACAAAATACCTTATCTCCCATCACACAGAAATCTAAGGCTAGCAGAGCTGACTACATTGGCACCTGATAGTTCAAAAGGTCAAAAAGCTGTAGAGGGCAGTTGGTGCAAGGCCCCAGGAATCACATAGGCACAGATGCGCATTTGCATTGGATCAGGCTTGATGCCACAGCCCAAAGACTCAAGGGCACTTGATGCACAGCAGACACACTCCTAGAGTGACACTCCCAGTTCAGTTCTATCTAAAGGAATCCTAATTGTGCGCTCAAATTGCTTCACAGTAAAGCACAACATGAACAAAGTGGGACACTGAAGAACTTCACCTCAAAGAAAAACTAAAATGGTGATGATGCAGCCTGAATGCTCTTGAAGGATGCTTAAAGGGCTGTTCATATTTAACTTGAACTCCAGGCATGGAAATGGGAACTCTTCCCTAAAACACAAACATGAGCTGAGCCATAACAATGGTACGGTTGGGATATGAAATTCACCCACACTTCACAGTACTGCTTATCCCTGCTTGACAAATTTACAGCCAAAATTTTCAAAAAAGCAGGAATGAGTCAAAAATATGCTGGCATTCACTGCCTCCAAGAGCTTGAAGGCAAATTAGCTATGTAACTACCTGTCTGTGCCCCTGAATTTTACCTCTAAAGCTGTTCTCACATGTGAGAGGAAATGCTACTATATGCAGCTGCTGTTTAACTTACTAGAGATTAATTTTACAGGACAGAAAGAAGAGACTTTCTGGAATGGGTGGGCAGGTATGTGCGTGTGGGCAATACACAAAAGATTCAGAAACCAAGATGATGTACTACCTTGTGCAAGGCATACACCTGATACAAATCCACTCCTAATTACATTAGTCCTGCAGAGAAACAAACTCCTTTTTATTTATGCCTTATAGAGTAAGTAAAGAAAAAGAAACACTCCATTCCTGTGGCTAAAGTTAACTAGTTCAAGAAATGAAGAGGTTCAGTTTTCAAAAAACCCTGAGCACTAGCCTTTTGAGAAACCAAGTCTCTTCGTAAAGTTTCAGACCTCCAGCCTTCCACCACCTCCAAAAACCTTGTCCTCTGTTTGATGCCAGTCCAGAACCTGACTGAAAAAGTCCATCATTCTTCTCATGTTTCCCATCACAAACTGAAAGTCTTTTCTCGCTTTAGATGATATATCAGCAAATCTTCACTGTTACCTGTTTTAACTCACAGCATTCCTAGCAGTATCTGCTCCAAGCAACACTTGCTCACATTCAGTTGCTTGTGGATCACAACCCCAAAGAACGCTACAGGCTCGAGGAAGTGTGGCTGGAAAGCTGCCTAGCTGAAAAGGGCCTGGGGGTTGTAATTGACAAGCAACTCAATATGAGCAAGCAGTGTGCCCAGGTGACAAAGAAAGCCAGTGGCATCCTGGCTTGTATTAGAAATGCTGTTTCCAGCAGGAGTAGGAAAGTGATTGTCCCTTGTACTTGGCTCTGGTGATGCAACACCTCAAGTATTATGTTCCATTTTGAACACCTCAATACGAGAGGGATGTGGAGGTGCTGCAGCAAGTGCAGAGGAGGGCAACAAAGATGCTGAAGGGCCTGGAGAATGAGTTTTATGAGAAGCAACTGAAGGACTAGGGATGGTTAGTTTGAAACAGAGGAGACTGAGGGGATACCTCATCACTGTCTACAGCTACCTGAAAGAATGTTGTGGAGAGGGTGGTGCTGGTCTCTGCTCACAGGTAACTAATAATAGAACAAGAGGGAATGGCCTCAGGCTGGGTAGTTTTAGACTAGGTATTAGGAAGTTTTTCACAGAAAGAGTGGTCAGGCACTGGAATGGGCTGCCCAGAGAGATAGCTAAATCACCAACCCTGCATGTGTTTAAAGGTAGTTTGGATGTGGTGTCTGGGAATATGGTTTAGAGATGCACCTTGTAGAGTAGTGTTATTGGTTGGACTTGGTGATCCTGGGGGGGCCTTTTCCAACCTGAATGTTTCTGTGATTCTCTTATCTCTATTACCAACACTGAATAGCCTCCCTGATATACACAGTAACACACAACACTACAGAATGTCACATGCATTTAAGATTTGTTAAGAATTTTATGCCACTAGACACTCAAGAAAACACATTCTTTTATTGCAGGGCTACACATGGATCACAACATATTACTATTTGGAGTCTTAGTAAAAAGTTGGCATTCAGCAATTAGTTACTAATTTTCAGATAAGCATGCCTAAATATACATTTTTAAATGCTTCTTGTTCCCACTTTAAATAAAATGAAACTCAAACACACTTTGCTGCTGTCATTGGCATGCTATGTATTGGAAGGTCAACATCACACATGACAGAAGAGTTATCTTGGTGTCTTAACTTTCTCAATATATATATATATAATCACCCAGATCTTTTCAGAAAACTGAACTTCAGAAGTAGCCAAATGCAACACCTGTAAGCCAGCAAAACCTTGGAAAAAATATGAAAGGTTAAATATGAGGATATCACTAATAACTTAGGAAGTCTCCAGGCTACAGATGAACATGAGATGATACACTAAGATTTTAACAGGATGTGCTCCCTCTTTCCTGTGCATTTGCTCTCAGCAGCAGAGACAAGACTCAAGGCTAAGGAGTGTCAGCCTCCCCTCTTCCTCTAAGAAGCAGGAGTTTGGAAGTACACTTTACTTCCCCTGCTCCTCAGCGGCACCCAGGGTGGTGACTAGGCTACGCTCAGCATTGAGGAGAGAAGAAAACTAACAAACAAAACACCCCCCCCAAAAAAAAAAAAACAAACAAAAAAAAAAAAAAAACCACAAAGGATGAAATAACATGGAATGAAAGAACATGGATTTTTCAATTAACTTAAAATTTATCAGGAGAGGAAATCTTTTCAAGCATGAAACGAGAAAAGCAGGTAGAACTCCAACACAACATTAGAACAGCAGAAGGAAAATACAGTTTTTGAAAGACACCCAAAGGGAAAATGCTTATTTTTTCTCTCCTCCAGTCTCATTGCAGAGCTGTTCTAGGTTATCCAATTCAATAACATAAACAAAACAAGTAGCTGTTAATATTAGAGTGGCACTTGGATACCCTGAAATAATTCAGTAACTAACACTCATAACCACATCGCATTTAGCAGATTGCATTCACCCTAGGCATCCTCATATTTTTTATGCTGGGAAGAAAACTTCTATCACATAGGACAATGTTCAGAGATCAGAAGACTCAATATACAAACTTCATCCCAACAGAAAGCATGCCAGCCATTTTCTGGGTGGTGAACTGGTACACATCTGTAACAATAACCAAATACAACATTGCAAGTTCCAAATACCTATTACAAAACCAATAGAAAACCACAAACTAAGGTTCAAGAAGTCTCTACTAGCCACTCTATTAAATGCAAAGAAACAAGTTTAACACAAACTATAATCATGCCTTGTGCAAATACAGCACCTAATGGCATACAGGGCAGCATAAGAACAGAAGTGAAAAGTAGACCACTGATTTAGAAAGTCATGGGTGTTAAAATTCCTCTAGAAAGTTGCAGACTGATTTAACAGTCCACAGTTTTAAATTGTAAGAAAATATTCTTACTAATAGCTTTTAAGCACTTTTGAGATTTCTATCTGAGCTTCCCTCTTCACTCAACAGCAAACAGCCCTTGGGTAACAAAGGAGAGTTACTGAATCCACAGAGAGATCGAATATTCTCCAGAAGTACTTCTGATTAGGCCTTGAAAGCTGGAGCATGAAATATTGGAGTCCAATGTGCAGAATAAGGCATGACTCCTTTATCAGACCAAATCCTGGCAGCCATATCAAGTCCAGGGGACCTGTTCACTCATCCTCAGCATCACAGATTATCTGAACCAACATATCCTTCAGAATGCAAACACAAAGCGTGGACCCATACCTAAGGAAACAGAAAGAAACAGAAACATGAAATACAATCATACAGTGGCAACCTATGCCCAAGAAGTGTTCGGTTGGTATTTTGGCCTTGAACTCACACTGCAAGAAATTGAAACTAAAAGCCTGATCTCACAAACAACAAAAAGAGGACAAGCAAGAAAAATGTCAAATGCTGTGCAGTATCAGGAAATTCCTCTCGCTCTCATGCTATAAGATAACATCTGTAAAGATAACATTGCTCAAGAAAGTCAGTGTTCTATCTGAGCCCCAGTAGGCTAAAAGAGTGATGCCTTCATTAACGCTCAGAAAGAGACACAGTATACATGTTGGCAGATTTCTCAATGGGAGGTTTAAACTATAAAGGATCCTTCTGCAATCTCTGCATCAATCCGTTGTCCAGTCTGAACGATACACAACTATTTAAGAAGCGTTACAGAAAGACTGAAAAGCCCTTCATATAAAGCAAAACTATTTATTTCTCTTTCAAACTTCTTCGTTGTTAGTAAATTTGTACTTCAAAGCTTCAAAATACTATTTATACTCCCTGCTCACTTTTTATTTTACAAAATCAGCAGGGTTTAGCTCTCTTGTTGGTATGGCAATCATAAATCATGTTAACAGCATAATCCTATAATACAGTTTATTTATTTTTAGAGAGCACTCATTAATAACACTAATTAGAGATTATTATTACCGTTATAAGAAAATGAAATACCTAGAAACTACTCCTGCTGCTAATGAAGACCTAAACAGAAGAAGTGTTTACTGACCTATAGATAACACAACTTTCTTCTCCCCACTTATTTTTCAGAAATGAGAACAGGTTTGTAGAGATTAGTGATATAAAAAGCATTTCTCAGGAGCTTAAATCGGTTAAAATCCACAACAAAAAATTAAGACATTTCAAAGAACTCAAGTAGAAGAGCACCCGCTGTAATGCAATGCCAGAGCAGCCTACAAATGCCTCCACTGTTTGTAGTTTTAAAGCCTGAGCCTATGAAAAGTCAAAAAGACTACAAAGAACACAACTAGATCAGGTTTTGCCTTTCCCCAGACAAAACACAGATTATTTCAAGATCTTTGTCCCTTTCACAGGAAATAAATAAGTCTTGGACAAGGGATTGCTAGGAAGTCAGAGATCCAGTCTGTCCTTACACTGAAAAGAATCACTCTTTGCCTTTATTTTAAAAGGGGATCATCTTTGTAAAAGGAAACTAACTTAGAGGTTTTTAATGAAATAATATTAACACTCAAGTAATTACCTTCCCATGGCAATTTTAAGGTATTTGTACTTTTGCCTGCTCTGTTTGCACTACTATATCTATTAAGCAGTTCAATGCAAGAAACTCACTACCTGTCTATCACCTACAGTTGCTCAGTACAATGACAGATCTCCCAGAATTCTCCAAGATCCTATTAAAAAAAATTAAAAAGCACAAATCTATTGATGAAAATAACTATCTTCATTAACTCACCTGGTGGATGTATTCTTCCTTCTAATCATTACGGGAATTCACAATTGTAACAAAGCTGCACACATGTCACATTATTCAAATTACAAATCTCTGGAGAAAAAAAAAGTTTTGGGGTATGGTGCTCTTAATCATCAAAACCACTTCTTAGTCCTAGCTGATAAGTGTTTTAAGGGTATGCACATAGCAGACTGCTAGGGAAGAGTCACAGGCATGGTCAGTCAACTGCTTATCACTGAAACAATCATCTGTTAAACAGCAGAACTCAACTGAGATTATAATCTGAACCCTGTTTCCTAGCCGAAAAAAAAAAAAAAAAAGTACACGGTTTAGCCTAAATTTTTAATGAAACCCACCCAAACAGATGTATTGTAATCCAAGGCTGTATGTTATCTGCAGAGAGCCTGAAACAACAGCAGTGACAAAAGCTGTGTCCTTGAACTTTGGCTCTTGAAGCTAATAAATTTAGTATCACTACTGTGGACTGTTTCAGCATTTGTGTACTTTTGTGGAAATACACAAATGTGCAACATTTGAATATTGAATTGCAGACATGAAAAAGTGACTAAGACCATGGGACAGTACTGGAGTTGCAAGAAACATTCTTCAGGAAGTTTTAAATGAGGCTCCATAACTTCTGTCTGTAAAAGGAAAGAAAAAAAGGCTAGACTTTCTCAGCCTAACTCCCTAAGCCTGGATGTCACCCAATTAAATGTTTCTCTCTATTTCCTCAAGTGCCATAAACGGCAAAGGGCAGGGAAAGAAAACATTAACTCCCCTCAGTTTCTATCTCAACAAAACAAAACAAACCACAACGAACCACTTTTACAACAATCTGAACTTGGTTTTAAGCTCCAGTTGTATTATGACTTGTGACTTTCCTAAAGAACAAAATACTCAAGATGACCTGACAAAATCCTTGCTGACATTCATACTTCTGATATTGCAGAGAAGACTGCTTAGGCAGAATTGCATTGAAACAGGAAAAAAGGCAAGCAAGAGACAACTTCACACACTGAAATAGAGAGAGCAAGAGAGATGCTACTCTCCTACAGATGCCAACAATACATATCACCAGATAATCAGAATTTTGTCTAAATGAGTGTTACTCAAGTTTCTCAACAGGTGTTCACTGCTCTTTATTAGACAAAAACCATGCATACCACCTTTTTCAAGAAAAAGGGGAACCATTCCAGTAGAAGTAGGCCAGCTAAGAGACAGACCGCTTGAAAGAGGCACAGATCCCCACAAGCTCCCACAAACTGTCCAAGCTGCACTTGATACACAAACCTGCTGTCCCCAAAGAGTGCCACAGCAGAACAAGAACACAGGTGGCCATACTTGCTCCATTTTGCACACAGATATGCAAATGTATGTCTTACTGTTAAGGGTTAACCCCTCCTGGGGAGTGGTCAGGTCCTCCTGACTCCTGGGGGTGGTCTGAACCTGATCCCAGGTCCTCCTGACTCCTCCTGGGGGTGGTGTGTCCACCCCCACTTCCTAAGTTAGACCCCTGTAAAAGCAGAAGAACCTCCTGTTTCTCTCTCTCTCTCTCTCTGCCCTGCTTCTCCTGACAACCACCACCCTGCTCCTGCTGCTTCTGCTTTGCCACATGGCCAGCCAACCAGGTGGTGGACCAACCACCTTCTGAATCTACCTCCATCCATTTCCATCCATCAGGTTTTGTATATATTTTGTATTTTATTTCCCCTCCCTATAACTCCCCTTACCTTAAATACCTTTTATTTATTGTTAAAATTTTCCTTTTAGCTTCCAATTAGAGCAAGACTATTCTTTGGGTGTTTTACCCCTTTTTACTCTCTGTATCTAATTATTTTCTTTCCAAAGGAGGGAGAGGGGCAGGCATCCTATACATGTTATTGTTCTGTTAGGCTTTGGGTCTCTGGGAAGCTTAAACCAGTCCAATACGCTTACATGCTATTGGTTTACAAAGTACATGTATGGGTAACAGCAATGAATTTTACATCAGCTTAAAGAGTGGCTACACACAATTGTCTGTGAGGAATTCAGGCGTCTTGTTAAATAGACACGAGCAATCATCAGGGTATTTCATGTCATAACCTGGTGGCATATATTCAGGACTACACAGAAGTCTTAAAGATATGAAATGAATTATCACAAGTTTAAAATTTCCTTCATTACAGGTATTGAAAGAAATCATCGATTAATGAGTCTTTCACATTTATAATGCGTGTAAAAACAAATCACAGGCAGATGTAGAGGGAAGTGGTGATGTTAAACGGCACTGAGAAGCACTCAACTAAGTTTGAAGGCCAAAATTCTTCATTCAGCCATGTTATCAAAACAGTCAAGAACAGGGCAAACAGGGCTGTGCCCACAACAACCTCCACACACATGTGTCAGCCACAGCCAACATATCTGGCTGTTTTGTATCATAAACTGGGTACTGAGCCCACTCCACCTTGTTCAGGAGGCGACTTCGTTGATCAAAACACCATCCAGTACTTACTACTATTTTGCTCAGGCCAACTGACATATGTTCACCCAAAAGAAGCAAAACCAGAAAAGAGCTTGCCCGAGTGACAGGCACAGGATGGCTCCTGTTAGCAGCCTCCTCTGAGGTAGAAATCTTCATTGCAGGGCTTTAATGTCAAAAAATGTTCACGTACTTGGCCAAAATCCCATTCTGGACTGTAAACAAGATCCCACAGCAACAAGGAAACTAATATGAGACGATTACTGCTGACCCCAGATTGCCATTCATGTGAGGACAGCATTGACACTGGACATGGGCCAAAACCACAATGTGCAAAGTGTGACAAAAGAAGTACAGAATTCAGAGAGGCCAACTAGTTACTTAGATAGCATATGCATGATTCATGAAAGCACTGTTAAGATGACTGCTTTCCTTGTTTTTGCAAATCCTACCTGGAATAAGAAAGGTCTCACCTTGCAAGCCACAGTGCAAAAGTGTTCAGTCAATCTGCCCTGCCACCTACATGCAGGTTACTAGCCTTTGCCCAGCTGGATGTGTCTTTCTACAGCTTCAGACAGGGAGAAAAATCTCTATATAGACATACAAACCAAAACCTGGCTGCTTACACCAAGAAGGTAAGTGAGAAATACTTTTAAATCACCTTTTACAGCTCCTTTCTAAGCAGCTTTGCCCTGTGTCCATTGTTCCTTACAGGTTTATGAGGCAAAGTCTGGAACAGGCATGTTCCCTATGCCTTCTGGTCATAAGCTGGAACGAGGCTACCATCTGAAGTCCCACTCGTTCTTCCCCGTCCAGTAACTTTATTCACAGTACTGCAGCTTCCCCCTTGCCTCTCCCTTTCATACTCAAAAGGCAGACACCAGCATCAATACAATGTCACACTGAACTCTACACACAACATGCATCACACTTCAGTCTTTGTTTTAAACTGCAGGAGTCTACAATTAGATAATTCCATTTACCCACTAGTGTTGAACAGAAAACTTTACTTAGAAAACTAGGGTATTTCAAGATTCAGTTGCAAAACTTTAAGAAACTCATGTTTTTTCCAAGGCTGCATTTTGGTAATAGCTGCTCCAACACCACCTTCTCATACAGTCATGCCTTCACCTCTTTAAAGAAAATAATCTCCCATTTCCCTGTCTCTCTGGAAAGTGTGACTTGCTTCAGTCACTGAAATTTCTAGCAACAGCCACATTTCTGTGCCCATTGACTCATGGCTACCAATGCTATTTTCTGAATTTGGGGTTTTTTTTTGTTGTTTTAGCAGATAAATAAACCCACAATCCAGGGAATGTCAGCAGCTCTGCAACTATTGACAGGTGCCTTTCAATATCGTGGCCACCAACCAGGGCTTAGTCAATAGCTTCGGTGTCCATCCAACCCTGCTTTGTGATAGACATGAAAGACCCAAACTTACCTGACTACCTCCCACCTCCAATACAAAGAGATTTTGTCTCCAATAAGCCCTCATGCTATTTTCTTACTGATGAAGCCTGCTTCAAGCACTTAAGCTCTCTAAGCCAAAACTTACAGCATACCTTGTCTAGAACCAAACCCCAAGATCAAAGGAAGTCTCTTGATGCAATAGACTCATTACTCCGCATTAACTGAAATCACAAAGTGAACTCTTTATACAACATAAGGGCTCTTTACATAAACGTAAATTCTATCCACTGATACCACTTCCCAATACACAAAGTATCATTTGGATTCTAAAGAACACAATGCTTCTTCTGTTAGATGGTAGAGATAGTAGCATTTGGGTAAACATTGCCGGGTGGTGCTCTGAAAGCACAGAATAGTCTGTGACAATAGCAAAAGGCAAAGGAAGATGCATCACCTCTCCATCCTCTAGCACTCAGAAAAGGATACTGATTAGACATGTATTTCTAGGAAAAAAAGCCACTGAATTTGAATAAATATTTACATTTATGTTAATGCTGAATTTTTCTCAAAATAATTATGTTTGGTGCCCTGAAAATTTAGGAAGTGTCCTCTACTAGACGAGCATCTGTTTCATATTTAGAACCTATTCTCTGCAGACGCATGGGTCGTGCTGCTTTTAAAACAGCTCCTGCCAATTCTCTTTTGCTGGGCAGATTTAATAGCGAATTCCACTGCCATAGGATTCACTGTGTAATAATGAAGGGTAGTGTGTCAATAGATGAAACTGAACACATCAATAAGGAGCTGGCAGAGGTCCCCGTGGATGCCTCTCTTGCAACAACCATTTTAATGCGTGTAGGAGAACAATGCCGTTACAGCCTGCGCAAAGATTCCCCACAGCCACACTGCATCAAAGACCGACTGAAATACGATGCTGAATCTCTGCAGTTGGAGCTAACAGTGGAACATACAGGGAAACAAAGTCCTTTCATTGGCAACCATTCTTTTTAAGACTGGCAAACCTAAGCAGAACTAGCTTTTATCAGAACTGGACTCCAGCTAGCCAACACCACCCCCAGTTTGTGTTCCACCAAACTCTTTTCAACGGCTACTGATATGACAAGAAAAGAGTGACTAAAAAAACATGACAGCATGCAAATTGCAGTCATGAAACAAGCACTAAGCAGCATAGCTAAACCACATCTTTAAGAAAGTCGGAAGAAAGGCAAGCCCAGACTAATCAAGCCTGTTAAACAGAAAGTGGCATGAGTTCTTCACTTTTTTTTTTTTTTTAGAGCAACCATAGCAGCAGGAGTTGTTTTACAACCAGTATGAAGTAAAGGACAATGGGGAACACCTGGGAAAAAGCCTGAGAAAAGAACTGAAGGATGAGAACAGAAGTTTCAAGAACCACACAAAGTTTACATTGTTGTTTTTTTTCAAAAGCCACATAAAAGTGATGTGTGTGTGTATGTATATATATATATATATATATACACACACACACACTTCGTGTGCTACAAGTAGCAAGATATGATCAGTGATTCTCATAAACCAGCTCATGGTTTCAGCATGGGCCAATCTGGCCGAGGGAGAGAAAAACAAAAGCAAACAAAAACCCCCACAAACAAAGAGCAAAAAAACAAAAGCACCAAGAACCACAAACACTACCAACACAATACACCCCACACCCCCAACAACTTCACAGCACAAATGAGTGCTTCCTCTAGGGACCCAAGACTAATTCCTTACCAAACATTTACAAACTGATGCTTTTCCAAGTCTTATAATGTCACCAAATTTGGACATTTTTCATAAGCACAGAAAAAGGAACATTCCTGATGCAAAGTTAATTAGCCAGTCAAATTTCCTGCTTTTTCTTACAGAACAGAGGTGCAAGAATTTCTCATGTTAACAGCAGAGATTATTATTTGCTCAAGAGCAAGGAGTGAAAATTTGCCAGAACATGTGAGAATTAAAGAGTGCTGCTTCTTCCCATTTCCCCCACAAGTGTAACGTCTGGAAATAATGGAACTTTTTTTTTGGTGGTAGGAAGGCAGAAGATGCATTTCCCAGGAAAAAAAGTCAACCTGTGGTAGATACCTGGCCCAGAAAATTTCAGTATGAATGCCCAAAGTCTTGCAGAGTAGTGAACAATTTAAAGATGTTCCTCATAACAAAAAAAACATCAAGCAGATAAATTACAGGCATCGCTGGCAGTCTTGCCTATCAGCAGCTGTGACAGCTTGCCTGGGAGCTTCAATCTTTAATTAGTTTTCATTCCTTAAGTTCACAAGTCAATTAATTTAAAAAAAACAGCCTTTGATCCTTTTTTAAGGGAAATTCTGTCCTGACTTGGTGTCTGTCTTACCTAGTCTTCCCATAGCTCAGCTTGCAGTTCAGATCCATCAAGCATCCATGCAAATTCCATCTGGCCACAGAGATTATCCATAGTCAAATACTTCAGCTTGCTTCAGCAATTCTCCATATTTCTGCAGCAATATTTTGCTATTGCTGCATACAAAAGATACTGTTCTCCAGACTGCTTCTTCAGACCTTGTCATATAAGACTTGTGTGCAACTTGCAGCGCCCTGCAATGTGCCTCATCTAGCATAATGAAAAGGAGCACCAACTGCAACACTTGGTATACCACAAGTTTCAAGGAGTTCTTGCAGTAAATGCATTGACTCCAACCTACTAGCACTACCATACTGCTTTAAAACATCACCAGACTCAAAAGTATTTTGCAACACTAGCTCAATGTTCCATCCAACTTGCTTTAAACTCAGTCAGAAAGCTATAGTTAAAGTCAAGAGTGGTTTCCACTGGAAACAGCTTTAAAACATGTCCTAACCTCAGTGAAAAAAGAAAACTTTTTCTGTCTCAGACTCCAATTAGTGTATACCAGTTATGTTTCACAATTATGAAAGCTTACATGTAAGGCAATTACTGCTAAAAATCTAAAAGAAACAAAAAAAAAACCACTAAAAAAAAAACTTTTTAATGTTCCATAACTTGTCTTGCTTCTTACCTTATTTTAGATACACTGATGATCTCAGCAACTGTTTATCAGATCAACCTATCCCAAAAGCACTTTTGTCTGAAACTTACCTTTGCCCTCTGCAAAACCTGGTGCATAAAGTGCATTAGAAATTTATGCCATTATTTTTTGAAGTGCTTCTCTGCAGATATTCAAGCCTTGAAAGAACACTATAATTTGAGGTTTTCTAAAGAGTCAACTCAAAAAACTATGGATAACTGGAGAACTTAGGATCTTATTGATACAAGCCCTTTCCTTCTTTAGAGCAGGAGATACTAACAACTAGACAAAATCTGCTTCTGTTACAGTCATTCCTTGTTTTGTTAATGCAGTTCTGGGGTACCTTGATTAGGTTAGGAGTGGAAGTCATGATGCTTATTATTCTTGGACAGAAACTTAAATGTTGGTATCTCCAGACAAGTCCACTTTACAGATCTCTATAAAACAGACTTTATCAATTAGTACTGCAGACCTAAGAAAAGCAGCACACTACCAGAGGCCTGGGAAGTAACTGCAACATTTCTAATAAAAGTCAAAAGCAGAGAAGTAAGATATCTTTTTTTCCCATTATGATAGATTCTTACTTTATACCCCACCTAACCTCTTTCTTTCAAAGCTACTAGAAACTTTGATAGACACTGACATAACTTCTACTATGATCCAGCTCATGTTAGTAACCATTTCCTCAAGTTCTTTCCAACTTAGCCTTCAAGTGATTGATTTCTATACATAATCAGAAAGAATTCATGTAATTTTTCAGATGTGTCCATCTTCCTTCCATCTAAAGCACAGAAGTACGCACACAAAAATATGTCAGTGAAAGACATTTAAAAACAAACGCCTAAAATGTTCACTTTCTAGAAGTATCTTATTGTGATACGTAGCCATTTCACTACTCAAAAATATAACTGTGTTTTGCAGGTAAAGGTTTGACAAGGATTATGAAGACTGGAAATAGAAAAAAACACAAACAACACACCACAACCCAACAACAAAGAAGCACACAAAACCAAATCAACCCATAAATTTACTAGATGTGAAAGCTGAATTCACTGATGTCCCTGAATGTTTGCTGATATAGCTAGATGGATGGATATATATTATTTCTTAAGTACATTGCCTCTAATCAAGCATGTGGCTGCATTTTAAAATGACCCCTACCGCTTCCTTCAAATCTTGTTCAGGCAGGTTTATACCTCAGTTCAGGGATTAGAGCCAAATACAACAGAGGCTACCTAAAGAGAGCAAGCTGTTGCTATGTTGAAATGTAGCAGTCCAGAAACCTGGAGAACAAGATCATAGAACTTCAGAAAAAACACCTAGACTCCCAAAAAAGGAGCTCTGAACAGGAACCTACACATACACGTGAGAGAAGTTGCCTGAGCTATGATTTGCCAATCCAAAAGAACACAGGGTGTAAAGGAAAAAACACTCAACTACACTGCTTGCCCTTCGATTTCCACATTTTCCCATAGCCTACACACTAAGAAAATACATCAGCATGGCAAAAAACACACGGAAAATACTTCCTCCTCAGCAACACCACCTGCCCTTCAGTGTCTCACCAATCCCGTTCCAATGCTCACTAAACACTTCTACCACTTCAGCAGTCTGCTGCTGCTACAATCAAGACAGATTTGCTGGTATTTTCCCTTTGGGAGCCTTTTTAACCACCTCTAAAGCTAGGAAGGCCTAGCTGTCAGCTGCTTCTCCAAGTACCTGTAAGGTTCAGAGCCTGCATTCCTGCAACAGCAGGCAAGCAAAGGCCACCAACATTACGGGGCTCATCAAGAGGCCAGCAGGCATCAGAAGGAGAACAGGAAGCAGATTCCACCCACACACCTTGAATGCTCCACGGGCAATTATCATTTTCTAATGCTGTCACTCTACCTGCAAACACTGGGAAATGTTTCTTCCTGAGGTCCACAATTACAGTAACTTACGCTAATTACCAAAAGCTTTATATTGCGCAACTTGAATTAAACCTTGATACTAATCCCTAATTGTGGTAACTTCTTTGAGAAATAAAATTTCAGATATGAGTGGCAGGAAACAATTCTATTCATGTATACACAAGGCTCCTGGAGATCTGACATGATGGAACTGACTTTCATCATAGCAGACAGCAATTGTCACACAAATCTAAATAGTAGTAAGAACAAGGCCATCATCAATTATTTTCCCCTAGGACCTACTTGAGTGCCTGCTCTCCTCAAGCCCCAGAACACTTAAACAACAGCTTTTTTTTCTTAGATACTGAAATTCTTAAATTAACTTTGAATTTCAAACAAAAGACAGTGGGAAAAAAAGAAAATACACACAATCCAGGAGCTGCAAGGCTTACCCTTTACTTTAAAATCTGAGCTCTGGGAATCACCCAATACCTATTTTGGTTTTGGCTGTCTTGTCCATGGGTGGATGTTTTGATTTCTACAGCATTTCACAGGCTGATTAAGCAGCTTGACTGCAGAATGAACAAACCAACAGCAGCGCAAAATGCCCTCAATAGTGCCCTCTCAGGACCTAACCACATCAGAGAAGGGAAGAAAAAAAAAATCCTAGATCAAGTCTTAATGAGGTCCACAGTCTCAGTACCAAATAAATTATCACTGTAGTGGATTCAGGAGAAAGGGTGAAAAAAAAGTCTTACCTGCCACAACCAAATACTTCAGCCATTTGCATCCTTTTGCTAGGTTATTTTGTAAAGATCTGAACAAAACAACCAAGCCTAACCAATCCCACAAGGGATGAACTCTTCTATGTTTGGACTTCTTCCCTCCACCACTTTAACACAAGAATTAGCACATTAGTTAATAGAAAGCCTCACCCTGTCTCTCTATTAAAAACCTACTGTAAGACACAAGTTCACACAATAGCACCCAGAGTGAGAGGAACAACACCTTCCCAACCTCAACATTTGCAGTATATAACAGAAGCTACCAAGTATTGGTATCAGAAGTTTGCAACACAGACCATAAGTTCACGATTTTTTTCCTGCAAATAAAACCACTTTCCAATAGCACGATTAAAAACAAACAAAAAAACCACCCACCCTCCCCCAAAAAACACCCACATGCCAAAAACCAGCCCCAAAAAGCAATTCAGAACTTTCAGACAAACTATATCAGGAACACTGGCTAGGCAACTGTGCATACAGATTACCTTGTCTTGAATTAAGAAGAAAACAACTTTCCTGTTGTACATCATCATTAATATTTTTTTATTTTTCATTGCATGACCTTGAGTATCTGAGAGTCCTGATTTTCTGCTTGTCCTACTGAACTATTCTCTTGAGAAAGTTTATTTCCTTTCTGATTCTAAACAAAAACCCTAAAGGTGTTCTCTCCAGTTCTTCAGTGTTTCCCCAGCTGGCAGGATGCATATATTGTAAAGATAAACTGAATGACTAACCTCAGCTGCAAGTAAGAGAAAGCACAGCGGACACTTGTGTGGTAGGATTTTGACTTGTGGATAGTCTCCTCTGCCCCAGTTGCCTCACTGCCTGCAAGCAGCCTCAGGAAAGAAGCTGGGAAGAGCACAAACTTAGAAAGCTGACTTTTCAACTCTTAACTATCTGCTTTGCAGACCTCCCTATGAAAGATTCAATAGCCAAGCCATGAGGAAAACGCTCTGGCAGACTTTATGAAATAAAGAATTAGTCACAGCAATGTCAGAAATATAAGCACAAACTAACTCAGCACAGTTTTGTTTAAAGAACAGCATTGAGAAGCAGGGTTGGGGCACTGTTCAGTTACTCACTCCTTCCACCCCAAATCTGGAAAAGACTCCAGCTCACTACCTGCAATTAGTCAAGTGTTCTGAACCGAGAACTGCGTATAGCAATCTGTGGAGCATGCCAGCATACCAGCACCTGAAGTACTTCTGACTGCATAGAGCTGACACAGAAGCACTCAAATGCTACACATCTTACCTGACCAATCTTCTCATTCTCCAGTTAAACTCTGTGCTATGTCAGTAACACTGGTAGCAACAACGCTACAACTCCAACGTTGAATAAAACAACAAAAGAAATAAAAAGCAAAAAAACCAAAATCCACCTCCCACCTTTTTGTGTAGTCCTTCTTAGCCTTTACTTCAGCATGCTGCCGGTCCAGCACTGACACCGTTAAGGAGTAAGACCACATCTTAAGCTACGCTATCATGAAAATATGGCATAAAATATCATCCACGTCATTATTCGTTATCTTTTAGCGGGAGAAGTTCACGTAGAGGCAGCAAATCCCGACAGCCGGAAAGGAGGCTGCCTAAGTATCGCTTCCCCCAACACACCTGTGTGTGCCCACAGAACCTGGGTCTCTGCTGCGGGCACGACGGGTGCAGGGACCCCTCATGCAGCCTCCTTCCCGCAACAGGCGGAAGGATCAAGCCCTCGGACCTGAAACGAACCACTTCACGCTCTGCGAGGTGAAATTTCACTGCCCTCACCTCAGAGTGGCCACAGCCCACCCACCAGGTCGCGTAAAATCAACTACGACTACTACATCGTCACGTTAGCCTGGCAGGCGTAGCGCGGGACACCGATCGCCGGTGGAAATCCCTCTCACCGGGGAACCGCACCAAGCAGCGCAACCCATCTCTACTCTGAGGAGTCTCCTTTAAGTTTCGGGGAGATAACCGGCCACAACCCGCGCCCCGGCCCTTAGAGGGAGCAGCGGAGCCACGAGGGCTGCAGCGGCCGTTAACGCTGGCGGGCGAGCCAGGAGAAGACGAAGGCGACGACAGCACAGTCCGGAGGGCAGGCGGCGCTGCTCGGCCCCCCGCTGCCCCTCGGAGGGCAGCGCTCCGGCTAAGCCTTGCCACGACTCAGGCGGGCATGGCACGGCGGGCGTTTCCTCCTTGCCGAAGAGCCCATAAGCCCGGCCCTCCCTCACTACCTGCGGGCGAGGTGGCCCTGCCCAGCCCGACCCAGCCTCCCCGGACCAGCCTCCCCGCTGCCCCCCATCGCGCACGCCCCGGGCTCACCGAGCAGCAGCAGAAAAGGCAGGCAGCACGCCTTCTTCCCGCGGTGCCCCATGTTAGCAGGACTGTGCGAGATGGGATCGCCGGCGCACACGCTCGCCTCGCCCGGGGACCGGCGGCAGCGCGCTCCTCGGCCGGCCGCTCTGCCTCCCGCTGCCCTGCCAGCACACGGAGCCGCCCGCCCCAACCGGCCGCGCCGCGCGGCGCAGCCAACCACAGAGACAAACTTTCCCCAGCGCCCGCCCCCACGCGCCCCCGCCCACAGGTAGCGGGGGCGGTGCGGGAGTCCGACCCGGCCCCCGCTGCCTCCAAGGGGAGGGAGCCTCGGGCCCCTCCACCGCCGGCCGCGGGGCTGGGAGCCCCAGATCTGACCGGGGTCGCGCGGAGGGCGGGGCAGCTCCCGGCTTCCCGGAGCCGCCTTGCACACGAAGCCCGGGAAGGCGCCGGCTCCTTGGGCAGGGTGGAGGAGGGGTTCCGGACACGGGGCGCCCCGCTGCCGACAGCGGCCTTTGGGCCTTGCGGGCAAGGGGAGCCGTCGTGACGCTGCTTCTGCCCCAGCTGCGGCGTTCCCCCGGCCCCCCACTCTGGAGTGGGGTGTGCTCGTGTCCGTTGCCTTCTTCGCACACGCGTGGAGGTCGGCCAATGCCCCTTTTCCTCACAGGCACCACCGCCACACAGGATCTCCGCACACAACCGCTGCACAGATGCGGGGAGGGGGTATCACTCCCGCCCCCGCCCTGCACACAGATCCCACCCAGAGCCTGCTTACTGTTCCACGCAGGACCCTTACACATAGAGGCATCCTTGCACCTATTCACACAGGTCTAGCTGCAGGGTCCACTACATGCATGCATAGCCTCGAAAGTATCAGATGGGTGGGCCCGCTCATGTCCCTTTGCATGGGCACTGGTGGCATCTGCAAGTCTGCCTGTGGCCCTGCCTTGTGCTCCTCACGGCCTGGGTCAGCAGATAGAAAGCGGGACAGTGCTCAGCCAGGGCAGTGCGGACAGCTTCCACCGTGCCTCGTGTGTAGGCAGGGCCGCTCCCTCACACCCATGCTGTGCAGCTGTGTCACAAAGCAGCCCTGTCCCTTTCTGTGGAACTGGATTACTTTTCCCGTCTGCATCCCTGCTTAACTCAGTAAAAGGCTGCTACCTCATGGCATTCATGCCACCATTTTGCTGCCTTTATTCCCAGCCTGCTCAAGAAAGTTTTTTGTTTGCTTGAGGATTTAATTTCCTGTTTGTTCCTAAAAACAAAGAACTGAGGCACTAGCCTGCTCTCTACTAACTCAGTTATCTGCTGTTTCAGCCCCCTTGCCACATTAACTGTAAAATCAGTGCTCTCCTTTTGTGTGTTTTGCAGTTTGCTGCCTAGACTTCCTTCAGGCTACCTGATTTTCTGTTGTTTGATTGGAGCCAAATACACATTCCATAACCTACTTGGGCTGCTGCTCCTACACGTAATGGCTGATTTAGGCTTAATTCTATTGTCTCTAGTGCACCTTGGTCTTCAGTTGGCTTGGGCAAAGTTATTTGCTCTCAGTAGCAGGAAGTGCATGCTGCATTCATAACTGAGCATGATTATCAGACCTGATTTTAGGTTGGACTTTGTTATTCATTCTGTAATGCTTTACAATAGAGAGTCACCTGGCAGGAACAAAACAAGACCCTCCGAAAACTGATGAGAACTTTGACACTCCACCCACAATTACCTGAGCTCCTGCATACAGAAGATCTTTTTGCAAAGCTCAGCGGTGAGGTGACTGGGAGACACTTAGTCCTGTTACTCTGAAGTTCTCCAGTCTCCCAAACCACAAACGAGACTGACTCCATAAGCATGACTGAGAACACGTTGCCCAAACAAGACTGGCTTCATCTATGTTTACAATACACTTACATGCCTGTTTGTTCTTGCTGCCTGTTTCCGATCATTCTGCTCTACCTCCTCCTTTGGCCAGCACTCAAACACATTTTTCTGTTCACTGGAAAACATCACTTCCGTAAACCAAGACACATCACTTGCTTCAAATTCAGAAAACAGGTTAGAAGAGCTGACTCTTACTGGTCAGCTTCCATCAAGCTGTTTGAACTTGCTGATCCTTCATCAAACTCTAGTCCTGAAAATCTATCTCCTCGTGCTTTTTAAGCCTTGCAGCAGCAATCCTAGTACGTAGCTATGGATGCAAAGTTTACTGTATGCACGAGGCCAATGATTTTGGAGGAGACCCAGTCCAGTCCCCCTTTTCTCTGTGCTTCCTGTTTCCAGGGCTCTGTTGTTAGTTGAGGATCCAGGACCTAAATTACAGTGCTGAAAAGTTACAGCAGTGACTCGATGATGTTCATTATGTCCTTGGAGAGATTTTCTTTTTGGCTGCCCAATTTGGAACTCGCTATTGCTGTTACATTACTGTAGCTGCCAGATAACAGCAGCTTCACCCATGCTTCACACCATTAGTTACACTGGTGAAAGGAATAGGTAAACCTCTGCTATCCTGAGCTGCGGTGTGTGGTATTCTCAACAAGTGTCATATCACTCTTTTACTTCATCTTTAGTAAGAACTTATTTTCCTCCCACACAGTAAGTCTTCTAGACAGAAGGGGCCACTGTAATCCATTACTCTGACTCATATACACAAGCCATAGATTTTTTTTTTCCCAGCAGCTGGATCAAAGTGGGTTTGAAAGGCAACACATCTTGTCTTAAAGACTCCATGTAATGGTAAGTGTCTTACTCCACCTACTAATTTATTCCAATGTTTAATTATCCTTGCTGCTAGGAAATTGCTTCTTTCAAGGTTGAATTTGTCTAACTTTGAGGCATGAGAACTTGTTATATCTTTGTCTACAAAACTGCACATCCATCCCATTTTCATGGGTAAGTAACTACATGGTGCTCCTATCACTTCTCCTTGCTAAACTGAATAGATTTTCTTTGAAGCCTCATATTGTAAGATTCGGTTTCAGCCACTGCATCATTTTTTGGATTCTCCAAGGTTTCTGAATGTTTTTTTGGCTCAGGGGCAACCACCTGGATACAATGTCATCCTGGTCTATACATGTGTGCTGTGCAGAGAGTAAAAATAATTTCTCAGTCATTCGTTTTTCCCCTTCTTGCTTACCTAAAAGTGGAATTAGACCATTAACTTGCCTACACTGCACAAAAGGCTTGTGAAGTCTATTACCCATGCTGAGTCCCCAAGTGTCTTTCTGCATTTGTTTTCCAAGAAAGCATCTCTATCCTGCCACTCATCACTGATGCTCTTCCATCCTCACTACCTGGCCTTGCAGCAGAGTTTGTTAAAATACATTTCTTAATGTTGTGACAATTTAAGCAGGGGTTTGAGATCACTCATTCAGTTTGAGACCCATTTCTCTGAGGCTGATAAATTGCCAGTATAGATGACAGAAAGAGCAGACCTGAGGCTGACCACTGTGTTAGTCTACCTTCTCCTTCAAAGCCTGTTTTCTTCTCTTTTTTTGTGTGTCCTACTTTCAATGGATTGTTACATATATGTGATTATGTCATTTTTTCCCCTTGCCAATTCCATTTTGTATAGTGCAGCTAAGAGAGCTAGACTGAGTCAAAAGCTTTCTCCAAATATAAAGTCAAGACAAATATATTTCTCTGTTTCTGTGCTTTCTCCATGTTTATTTATGAGATGCAGGGTAAATACGTGGTCAGTTGTTTGATTCTCACGAAGGCATCCCCATTTGGCTCTCAGTATGTTGTTTTGAGTAGATACCACATGTAACTCATTTATTGATGATGCTGCAGAAATGTTTGCCTACATTTCTTCATATCTAGATTCTGCATAATGCATAGGCTGAAGGCATCACTCATTTGGGGGTAACTAAATTAACCAGTAGAATCTCAGGGAAGAGTGAAGTGTTATATTAAGCACATTATTATTCATGCACATATGTAAAGGAACATAAACACATTAATCCTAAAGAAACCCACATGCAACCACTCCCTGCTTGAACCACTCGTCCCCCATGTTCTTGCTAGCTTTTGCAAAGCTTCTCTCTTGACAAACATGGATAAACAACTCTCATTCTACCCATCTTGTGTGAGCAGCAAAGGACAAAGGCAACTGGGTGGCTGGCCCACATACAGTGGTAGAGCATAAGGGTAAACACCATTCAAAAGTCCCATATATCTCAGACCAACAGCTGAAAGACCTGCCCTGACAAGCAGCCATCACCCTGTTTAAGGGCAGAGGCTGCAAAAGCACTGCACACATGCAGTGCAGATTGCTAGCTTGCAAGCCTTAAGCAGGGGAGAAATCTTTTGGTCCCACTGCCTCAATTACATGAGACACCTTGCTGCTGGTGTGGGGCAGCCATTAAGCTCTCCACAACAAAAGAGAGGCATAGGCAGACAGACAAAGGCCATGCTCAACTGCTCTGTCAGCAAAATGACAGCAAGAAGGGTACTGTTAAAGGCATCCAAAGTGATTGTATGTGAACCCAGAGAAAGGGAACCACAGCATGAATGTTGTCCTGGAGACACCTATATGGGGATGTGCCATCTCATGTCTTTGCTGACCATTAAAGCCCCTTTTCCAAGAACGAGGGATATTACGCCGAGCATACTAGCCAAATTCCATCTTGCTTGATTTCATTGTGCCTCTAGGTTCCCTTTGTGTTTCAGAGCAGGCACAATACCCATCATTTCCTCTCCTCTTGTGAAATTTTGCTTTGCTCTATTAAACAATTTGCATGCTCCAGCCAAGGGGCTGCCCCTTTACGATCATCAATTATATAAGCCCTACACAGTCCATGCTGTATGATCCATTTTGTGAAATACCTTTGAGCATACCTCGATGGAAAATACATGCCCCCTGTTATTCTTTTCTCGATAGCTGAACTGAAATATAGGCAATTGCAGAAAGCTCACAAGGAACTGTGAAGAACTTAGCTTACCCACTATGTATTATGCATTAAAACCTGTCTCTATTGAGCTGTCCAAGATAAAATCCTACTGGCATTTGATCAAAAGAGCAGGAAATTACCTTGATTTGTCCTGGCTAGAGCTGGCTGCCTCATGTGAAAAAATATTTGTGAAAAAATTATTTGCAGATTGATGGAAGAAAAGTGACTAATTTATTGAACTAATATTGTTCAGCTGGCTATTGAGCTAACCAAATCATAAGGAAAAATCTTAGGTGAATGATTTATTTTAAAATCTGGTTGAAACTGGCAGGAGAAAATAGTCAAGCAAACTGTTTGCAATTATTATTCAAATGCCAGTAGACCTTCCTAGTGGTGATGTACTAGTAATGTATGTGCTGATGCTTCAAGCCCTGGCCCTAAGAAAGGTATTGAAATGTGAACTCAGATCTTCAAATCTACACTCACCTTCTCCTTAAAAGAGATTTTCCTCAACCGTGGCTCAAAATACACCTATTAATGTCTTTAGATATTGGAACAGATTCTGCATTTAGAATTATTTATCCTTATTTGTTATGAAGACACTCTGGAAACTAGCTTGCCTGATATAACAGCGATGAAAATTGCGTACCTTTTCCTACTCTACAGTCTCCCTTCAGTGGATCTCTAAGCACTTTACAAATTTCAGTGGGTTTAATGTTACAGCTGTTCTGTGAGGCAGGAAGGCACAATGAAATTCAGGAAAAGTAGGAAGCACACACTGTGTGCTGCAGGTTTCTTTACGTCTTAAACTCTCAGACTTCTTAAGTGTTTTTACAATAGACTCCTTTCCATAGAGCACATCATTTAAGCATCAGCTACATTTTTCAAATCTGTCTGCCAAAGTTTGCTTCCTAACTACTTAAGCACTCGTAAATAGTTGTTTTGTATTAGATGTTGAGCTCTTGTTGAACCTGATGGCTTTTTTGATCACTGAACACACATGTATCCATGCATACACATAGATTCAGCAATGTTTTCTCTAAATGTTTGCCTGCATGATGGTCCACCAGTTACAGCCATAATAACTAACAAACAGGCAGGTTGCAGAGATCTGTCTGTGGCTATAGTTGCCCATTTGTGTCACTGATACCACACGATCATACCACATGCAAAGAAGTAATCGAGCCTGTGACACAATAGATCATACTTCCTGTTTCTCCATGGCTCTCCTTTGTTCTGCCTTCAACAGGGCTGCAGTCTGTCCATTGCTTGTAGGCTGAAGTTGTGAATGCTTACCTACCCAATATGAGGGGCTGCACTTCAAAGCATAGACAGGTGTCCAAAATTTGGTGTGAGAGGTTGTGGCAGCTCCCGCTGCGGTACGAACAGTAAGGATAAAAGCCATTCCTTCTTCAAATTATCAGACGTTTTCTTATGAACTTCAGTGCAAACAGGATTTTATCTCTAGTACCAAATTGAGCATCATCAACCAAAGAATTAGCAAACAGAAAGTACATGCTAAGACAGTATATGACAAACTTATCCACCAGCAACTTGCTGTCTGAACTCCTGCAGAAGTGAATGGTTAAAGAACCAATCTAAAAAATACATAATTTCATGAAAGAAAGATTCAATATGAAATTAAAGATCTGCTGTCAGTTTAAACACTAAATATAAGGCTAGAAATAAATATTTGTGTGATTGCTGTTTATCATTAGAGACAGCTTAAAAGGCAGGTTTACTTGGCATGATTTTTATTCTCTTTCCCACTGGCGTGTTTCCTCTCTTGAACTAGAAAAAATCAAAACAAGCCAAGTTTTGCTTTCAGGTTTTCTCTCTTTCTGCGTTGTGACTGCAACAATCATATGAGAGGATATTGCTCTGTTTTAAAGGAACAGTTTTCATTAGAAACAGAGAAGGAAAACAATAGAAACATTTCTGTTGGCATTTGTTTGCTTTTATATGGGTTCTTCTAGGCAAAACAAAGTCATGAGTGAGGGGAAAGTCTCTCCTTATAACATGAACAGGTACAGTCCTTGCTCTGCTCCACTCTCTTGTCCAATTAGACTCCTTTTTGGGAGCTTTTTTTTTTTTTCCCCACTACAGTCAATCTGAGCTTAGCTCTTTTCAGTTTTTACATGCAAAACACGGCAGAAACAGGCTCAAATCCTATTCTGATGTTCGTCACAAGGAATAGGACATCTACACCACAAAGTTAAATCAGAGTAAATCAAAAGCAATAACAGTGCACTTCTCTTGCAGGTCTCAGAACCTCATATTCTACTACACAAGGTGCATACCCCAGCCTTGACTTTAGGCTATTCCGAGAGACAGAAATTACAGAAACAAGAAGCCAGAAGGTCTCTGCCTATGCAGGACTGAAATGCTACATGTAATAGACACTGAACTGTCACCTACTGTCCTGAGTTGATTTTAAGTAGTCTATAATCCTGGCATGAAAAGTGAGCACCATAGGATGTAGCAAATCCTTCTCATACAGCACGACAGTGTTGTCACTGTAGTGAACCATGAAAGAAGTAACACACTGTCTCTTCAAGAGAGAGCTTCTTATTTCTTGAACACTGCAGCTAAAAGAATCTTTCTGAGTGCATTAACATTAACAGGAGTTAATTAAGAAATTAGGCTGCAGCTGGTGATCATGACCCTGTCTGACAATCTGGGCACACTCCTTATTAATAAGAGCCTAAAAACAGGAAAGAGACATGATACAATCTAGTGCAGTCACTGTATCTCAGGGAGCAGAGATCTCAGTCCAAAAGACAATCCAGTTTTCTGGAGGTCTTCTGTCCCACTACTGCTACTGGAGGAGATGATATCAAGAGAGCTCTGTGTTCTCAGAGGAAAATCAAGGAAAGTCAGTGAAGCCTCAGCATGTGTTTTGCAGGTTAATTTTGTATGCAGTGCAAAGCAAAGAAAGAGATGCAAAGTACATGCCAAATAAAACCAGTGTAGAAGTTCGGTGGCAACTGGCAAGCTCAAACCTCTGCTTTTAACAAAGTTCCAGAAACAAACTCTGAGAGCTTGATGCACAAAATAATAAAGGAAAACACAGTAACCTCTGCACTTATTTTATTGCCAGTACATTTAGCATCCTAATAGTTCAGAAGCTTCTTCCTATTGCAATTTGCTGTCTTCTTCCCTCTGATGATCTGATGACCAGCTAACTAGCTATTCAGCCAGCAGAAAAGAAAGGGGGAAAGGAGTAAAAAACTGCAGATGTCATGGTGTTTGTGCCCAAGGGACATCAAGCGACTGTTTGGCTTCTTATTCTTGAGTATCTACATAAGGCATTCATTCTAGTTTGGCACTTTGCTCTTTATTCTGCACTGTTGTGCGGGTATCTGCAGTACACAAGGTTTATCAGCTCACGCAGCACCTCTGTGAATCTTGGGTAATAGTCATGGTAGTAACTCAGATGATAACTTCTCAGCTTCTCACAGAAGCTGTACCTCACCCTAGACCTTCAAATAGCCATCAGCTGTTGTCTGCTAAAACATTGCTCCATACATCCGTGCCTTTGCAAATCTTCCATGCTCGAGGATGTTCACTTTTAGAAGGTGCTCCTGTACTGGCAGCACAATGAATGTGCCTGCTGATCATGTGGTCACCAGGACAGCCAAAAAACAACATCACAAGGTTAACTACAGTGCAAAGTCTCCACCCCTACTCTGTGACCGCAAGGACTGCAAGCAATGAAACACATTCATTTTCAAATCACGATATATAAAAGTGTCACTAACTCAGACCCAAGAGACTTCATGAGAGGGCAGATTTTGGCTCTGTAAGAAAGCAGTGTCTGCATATAAACTCACTGGAAAACGTCTGATAAGGCTATAGATACTGTGTCCCTCAAAAGACACTTCTGCAACTGGGGACTAGTTGTGTGTCTTATAGCAGAATAAGGTGGTTTCATAAAAATAGCATGAATAAATGCTGTTAGCACTGCTTTAAAGAGACCTCTGATTCAGCCTTTGCACAGATGAGTGAGCAAAATGGACCAAGTCTGCACAGAGGCTCTGACTATTTTCTTGTATCCCTGAGGAAATCAGCATTTTTCCACATGTGGAAGGGAGAGCATGTGTTGTTGCCACCACTCAGATTCCCCACAAGCTTTCAGCCTATCTCTCTGCCTACCACCGTGGCAGCAATGCTGTGGAGTGATGTCTCATGCGAGCAAGATGACCCAAGAGTGAGTGGGACTGAAGAGTAGAGAAGGACTAGTGCATAAGGAAGTATCATGGCATTTCCAGGGCTTGTCATGGAGGATCAGGACAGCTGGGTAGCCTTGGAGACAGAAATTGAAGGTGTGTTACGGGGATTTAGATGCTGGTTTTGGAAGCCCTGTTTCATTTAAGATGCTTAGCATTATCTGTGAAAGCCCTCAGGAAACTGACTCCTTTACATTTTTATAAAGGCATCAGAAAAACCATAGCCCCTTTCTTTTAGCAGGAATTCCCTAACCAGGGGCTGGAGGAATGTGTTGCTTTTCTCCTTGTTGAGACTAGGCAGCTGCTGTGCTCACTCGATTATAACCCAGGCTGCATGGGAAGATTTCATTTAAGGCAAGACTGGATGATGACTCTCTGCATGTAAAACTTCCAGGCGAGGAGGAGGGAACAGCTGCAATTACAATTTTCAACTGGGAAGTGAGAAAATAGAGATAATTTCCATTTCTACAGCAATGTGAGTAATTATCAAAAAGAAAACGTCTGACTGGCAGCTGGAAGCCTTGCTCCTACTAACCTAGAGCAACGAGCCAGCAACAGCAGCACAGATGAAATCCCTGGATGGAGTAGTCCACTTCTAAAATGTTATGTCTCCTTTCCCCATGTTGGTTTGTTTTTCATTCTCACTTAAGGTGGATTTTTTTTTCTCAGGAAACACTGTTTTACAAAGCTTTCACATGGATAACTCTTCTGTTGTTCCATGGTTCCATGTTGCTTCTGCTTACATCTCAACAGCCAATCAAACAAGTCTGCAAGCTATTCAGGCACTAAGCTTCAATAAAACCCTGCATCCATTCCTGGATCAAAAGCAACAATGCTCATTCTCAAGAACATCTGAAAACCACCCATATTTACCAGGTGATGAGCACTCCCCATGAGGTTGCTTTCATACAGGACTGCTTTCCTTGTACTATCTCAGACAAGGTCTCCTAGCAATATATAGCCAAAAACTGACACATCTAGGGCAATAGCCTTCTGATGTGTTAATAAAATGCAAAGCCAATTCTGGAATAATTTCTGGCATACAAATCTGGAATTACTTATCTGGATGTTGCCAGATCTTCTGCTGCTGCCTCAAAGAAGGTGGTGCCCCACATCAGTAACACCAGCTCAGCTGAACTACTTGATCATTGCAGCATGAGAAGTCCAGTGGTACTCAACAGGCCTGTGCTGGTTTGAACTAATTGGAGGATTTTAAATTAGATTGTAGGCTGAGAAAGGAAAACAAAATTTGATTCTACTCCACTCATAGGTTTACTGAGACAGTATAAGAGTTAGAACCAAAGCATAGATAACTCAGAGCTGTTAGAGCCATTGGGGCTGCTGCATCTCTCTCTCTCTCTTCTAGCTGGATCTGTGCAAATCCACTAACCAGTTTCCTACTTTATTAATCTCCCTGGCTGAGCTTCCTTGCTTATGTGGCACATAAGACGGATAGTGGGATAAGATTGAGTAGTGGGGGGAAGGTGGTAGGGGTGGGTGGGAACTCCTCTTGGGGATTCTGATCTCTGGGAGGGCTGTAGTGTTTCTGTATTACCTTACTGTATATATCTGTAAATGTCTGTGATATATTGTAAATATTTGCTTGTACACTGTGCAAAGCTGTAATATAAAGCTTCATTTATTAACTTTCAGCCGACTGAGTTCTAGCCTGGGTTATTTCAGAGTTGGGGGGGAGGGGGCAGATACTGCTGAACCACCACATGGCATAACTGAAAATCCACTGAAATCCACTTAGCTACCAATACTGAAAATGCAATGGATATGAATTGGAATGATCAAACAGTCAACTTTAAAACATCAGTACAATCTGCTACTGAGCCCACGGCCTCTCCAAAATAAAGAGCAAAACACTCTTCAGATAAGAAGGTCTCACTGATATCTTACATAGAAGTTAGTGCTTTTTGCATTTCTCATTGAGCTTCTGTAGCTGATCTGCTCCAACTGAACATGCTGGAGCACATCTCATGCCTATTCAAACAAACAAAAGAGGATGTCTTGTCTTTCACTTTCTCCTTCCTCCGTACTACAGGGAATTACTGCTTTTCACCATTCTGCTTCTCATGTGGAGACAGTATTTTTTAATTTTTTAGTGCAGCAAAAATAATACAAAGCTTTGTGAATGAAGCTGGCAAAATACAGAATAGGGCTTTACTCTTCATGCACAAAGATAAAATGGTAACATAATATTTAATCAGGGAGTGAAAGAAAGAGAAGTGAGTTCATTAACTTTTCCCTTGAGTGAAAACTCCTGTTTTCATTCTTCTTTTATTTTTATTCAAATAATTTGAAAGCAAGCACCATCCATATGCAAATGCATATGGGTTCTCAGAATACAGCTTTCTTTTATATAGATGAGTATGAACTCACTCCAATAAAGGGAGAGAGTCAGGATTTTTCCATGGAAATAATTGGCCAGGCAGCCAGCAGTAAAAGCTCTGTTAACCTCCAGTTATCTCTTCCACTTTCTCAAGAGCTTGTATACTTCAGTGGACAGTGCTTTGCAGCATAGGACATCACAGATGCTTTGACCCAAGTTTGGGGTTTTCCTCCCCTACTCACTAGTGACAGAAGAAGTTACTTTGACATTTAATTCTCCATGCCACAAGATTCATGGTCCTGAGAGTTTTGGAGGCTCCATATTTGATCTGTGGAGACCCATGTCTCCACTTCTATATGCCAACGGGAACTTTGGATTTTGTCTGGAGTGCACTCAGAGGCAGGGCTGCCTGTGACACAGAAGGACAGGGGAAGGGCAAACAGGCTTTGATTTTGAATGGCAGGCAAGCATCATTCAAAAGATGATGTTTCCATTGTACCCTCGTGATTAATTTTACAACCAGAGGCCAAAGGCAGGGGAAAGACTCAGAGTGACAGCTTTCAGCAATAGTTTGGGTGAACTCTCAGTCTTGACGGATAGCTCACCTCTGCCCCTCTGACCTGTTCAGTAACCATCAGTTACCAGCTTCCTGAGCTGGATCAGGCATCAGCTCCAACTCTTGTTAGCTATCCTTGTTATGGAAAGGAAAGCTCTTGTCAAGCAGACACCTCAGTTAAAATAAGGCATACAAGAAAGAACGGTGTTTAGCAATAGGAGTGGCTGTCTCATGCGGCTCCACCCTGAAAGCTTCCCTGCCCAAACTGGGGGCCACACTCTGTAGCCCTAAAGCACAGAACACAGTGGCAGCACTGAAGTAACTCCACAGTCACTATGTCCTGAAGGTATGCTACTTTCAGAGGAGACTATGTTTTGTCTCTTCCAAATGACTCCTCTTAAGGGTGTTGACTCCAGATATACCCACTTGGAAAGCAGTTTTGTTGAGCAAAAGCTTTTACAGAGTTGGAAGCCCAATCACTAATGTAATCTAAATAAACTAAGCAATTGCTACACTCTCTCTGTGGCATAAAAACGTACTTGTCTCCCTTGCCTCCCATCATCTAGACCTGTTACTTCTGGATTCTTCCTGCTATCATTTTCTTTTAGTTAACCACATTATCTGAAGTCACTAAATTATGAGGAAAAGACAAAAAACAGGAGAGCCAGTCCCTTCCTTGAAGATGTTACTTCTGTCAGATTAGTATGTGAAAAACAAGCAGGAACTTCTCGATTAATCTTTCTGGAATATTTCCTAAGCAGCTGCTGATTCTCTCTGAGTAATAACAGAAAAGAAATCTGAGAGGAGAAACTGCAGCTGCTGCCACAACAGAGAGAGATTATTATGAGACATTGCACTCGTTTGTTTTTTTCACTTCATTTGTTTGGGGGTTTTATTTTTGCCAGAGTGATAAATTACTATGTAAAATCCACACCAGGAAACTGATATATACCCCTACCAACAGACAGGGTCCCATACAACCAGGGATGATGTCAGCTGTTTTGGTTAGTAACAACTTTGTCCCCTGTAGCATTTCCATTGCTTTGCTACAGGACTCACACTGGAGACACCAAACTGGGATTTCAGCGATTTGCCATCACTGTCTGCCTCTTTCCAGCATAACACTGGCCCAAGGTAGGGCCATTTATAGTGCCACAGTGCACCATAATAGTAGGAATTTTCTTATCTGTCTCAATGGTTAACATGTTTTGATACTAAACCTTTCCAAGACAGGATCATCTGGCATTGAATTTTTAGGCCCTATAATAATAAAATAGCTGGTAATGGAGAACACTGTCTGCAGTAAAGCATGATTCCCAAGGCTGCACTTAAGGCAACCTTTCAATCCTTAATTATCCAACACAGAATAAGAGAGGAAAAGAAGAGAAAGGAAAATAAGAGGAAGGAAGGAAGGGAAGAAGGGAGGAAGGGAAGAAGGGAGGAAGGGAGGAAGGGAGGGAAGAAGGAAGGAAGGCAGGAAGGAAGGCAGGAAGGAAGGCAGGAAGGAAGGCAGGAAGGAAGGAAGGCAGGAAGGAAGGAAGGAAGGAAAGCAGGAAGGAAGGCAGGAAGGCAGGAAGGAAGGCAGGAAGGCAGGAAGGCAGGAAGGCAGGAAGGCAGGAAGGCAGGAAGGAAGGAAGGCAGGAAGGCAGGAAGGAAGGAAGGAAGG
>VWZI01000166.1:150510-171090 GCA_013396835.1 Psilopogon haemacephalus
AGATTCTCGAAGGACAACTTCATCTGCATTAGCAACTCACCTGCTTCTCAGTGCAGCTCCTGTACATATATTGGGAAGGAGGGGCAGGATATGAGGAGCTTGAAATAATTTTTGCTCTTCATGTCTCTTGACATGTCTTAAGCAACTTGTCTAAATGTCTGGCAAGCCTTTGCCACTGTGCAGTGAAATATATTATGAAAATGAGTCAACAGAGAACCTCAGGTTGGTTTGGGGATTTTTAAAACTTTCTCAGGCAATCAGCTGTACTGCATCACCCCAACCAGCTGAATTCCTAAATTATTTGTCTGATTTTTTTTAAATGAAGTTTTAACCAGCAACATGACTTTGCAAACAAGCCATTATATGTCTTGGAATCAAAGCTGCTCTGTGACACAGACATGTTTCGTTATTGATTCAACAAGTTTCAATTCCATATGGCCTCAGTTACAGAAAAACTAACTGCAGTCTTTCCTTTCTTTCACAGAAGCACAGTCAGCTAAATGCAGTCAGCTAAACCCCAATGACAGAAGCTTTATTTCAGGCATGAGCAAGGGGTGGGAAGAGGCTAACTGAATCTGATTTATTAGCTTTGCCAGTGTTAAAAATTAGTGTGGATTGCCATATCTTCTAGATGAAGGGGGCAAATAAACTCAAACAAACAAATGAAAAGAGGCCATATTCTGATCTGGTGCCTGAGTTGATGACCTGGTCCCATTTTACAACTAGGAAAAGAGTAGTCCTAGAAGGATACGCTTCCTGGGAATGCCAGAGGAGCAGTATGGACCAGAATGCAACTCCTCTACAGATCAGAAGTAAATCATGGAGTTGTGATTGGATCATGCTCCTGATTTTGGCAACCACAGGCTCTCAGTTCCACTGGATCTGACACCAATGATCTTCTAAAGGAGACAAAGCCATCCCTTAATAGAATCCTGTGTGGGACTCCTCCTGCATCTTGTGATTCTAAGCCAATGCCCACTCCAATCAATGGGAATCATTAAATGGACTTCAAAGCACCCTGAGTAGGCCCTGATTTGTCATTAGAACCTTTGAGTGTAATTAAAGTGGACTCTATTGTGTAAATTTTTGCCTTGTTGGAAGGACCAGTGATGACAATAACATCAATAACAGAAGCATGCATTTTGCCTGTGCTGTGAGCTGCCCAGTGGCTTCCAGGAGTTGGGTGATTTAAGGAATCATGGCCTTGCCTCAGTCCCAACTTTACAAAGATCCACAGAGAAGTCTAAACCTTCCCTGCCTTTTCTAACCCTTTGTTTGATTGCACTGTCCTCGTCTTTTCACTAGATTGTCTCACACTTCCTTGAGCCCTGACTGTATAGCAGGACATCCCAGAAAGCTTGGTGCTAGAAGCTACTCTGCTGAGATGTGACAGTGGAAGGCAGTGGAGTCCCAAGGAAGGGAGATGTGATTCAGATCACTCAGAGTAAAACAAAATCTTTCTGTGAGAGAAAATGAGGTCTGAGGGGCTCCCTGACTACAAGCTCAGTGCCTGCATGGGTTTACTCCAGCTTTTTCCCTGATGACTTTTAGTGCTTTCAACAAATCACCAGGCAATCATAGATCAAAATCACAAGCATAACCCTAATTCCAGCTGGCACTGTCTTAACTGAGACTGGCAGTAGCTGATTTTTCAAACCAGCAAAAAAGTATAGGAACCTCACCAACATATTGCTAGGAGGGACAAGGCTGTGCCAGCAGCTCTAGTCAGCTGTGAAGTATTGCAGATGTACTGTGTGCAGAGCCAATTGTGGAGAGACCTATGGTTGAGTTCTGCTTTCAGGTCGTCCTCCAGTACAGAAACACCATATTCTCTTCTAACCAAGAGGATGTCTCTTGCCAGTGAGACAGTATCTTCCTTCAGCTGCACCTCAACTACTACGTGCCTTCTAGTTTCTCCAGTGAAAGCAGTATGGGTCCACTGGCAACGGCCTCTTCCATCCTTGTGTTTTGCTGTTCAGTCCCTCCACAGCTGCAGTCTGTGTACTAAGAGAGGCAGGGCTCCAGGGACTAAAACAGCAGGTGAGTTAGACACTCAAGAAGCCCAAAATAGAACTGCACAAGGCAACCATTATTCTTGCTTTCCTCCTTTGCTTTCGTGCTTGCAGTGGGCTTGCTTTTGAGCTTGTGGTGGGCTTGCTTTCGCAATCTTGATTGTTGTTCAATTAACATCGTTGTGTTGGGGGATGTGTATGAGAGATGTCTAACAGAACAGGGCCACTTTAAAGACTCTTCAGTTGTAGCTTTGGGCCAGGTGCCAGGGTAAAGCCCAGGAGACAGGTAGGAGTGTCCTTTGAAGGCTTGTCTCTCCTTGGAAACCAGGGTAGTGGAAATCTCAGTTCTGCTTCCTGTGAAACTCCAGGTGAGACCAGGGTCCCAGATCCCAGCTTGCCAGGAGAGGTGCTTGTACTTTAGAGCTGCCCAGAGAGGGCTTCGGATGTGCATTGTGGCTTCTGCTCAGGTCCTGGTCATGTGAATAAGCACCCACTAAGAGAAACCATTAAAAGCAACAACTAAGAGATCTCACTTGGAGCCTGTGTGTGCTTTTGCATGGAAACTAGGTGCAAGGAGGTGGGCATCATTAACCTCCTCTTACCGTGAAGCTGAGACTTGGCCGGGATAGGCACCTAAATTCCGATGCCAGAAAGACCTTAGACTGAAATCATAATGCGGACATAGCCACTAGTACCAGTGATCACGGGCCAAAGAGTTCTACTGTTTATCCATTTTGACACTGGTTTAAGAAATTAAAATAATGTTTCAAGCCTAAATTCTTCCTGCAGCCATGAAATAACATAAATGGAGGCTTCTGTTTGACATACAATCTCTTCCTTCTACTTCCACTTGTATCATGACTACATCATGGCCACTTTATCAAGCCAAGCACCACTGCCTTCCACTTGGAAATGCCAGTCAGGATTTTACACTTACAAAAAGGCATCAAAGTAGATCTTACAGTCTATCAGAGCATGTGGTGCTTTTTATCCTACGAGCCCATCTTCACTCCCGGACTGATCAAAACAGGCAATTCTCCTTCTGCAAGTCAGTTATTCAGATCTCAGACAGGTTGGGTTTTGTTTGGTTTGGTTTTGATTTTGTGGGGTTTTTTTTGCCCTGAGCTGCAGTTATTAGAAGCTCTGTCTTTCACAGACTTGTGTTGGATCAGAAATAGTGATGAATGGCCACTGAAGGTTGAGCCCTCTGTTTTTGCTAACATGTTGGAAGACGATGCCATCTGTGACACGATTCAGATCAGTGGTTTAGTGAAATTCTGTTGGCAGAGTTATTCACTAGATTAATGTTTCAGAAGTTCTTGTGCTTCCAAAACAATGCTTGCCTTCCCTCTCCCTCTGCTGTTTTCTTTCACATCTCCATAGGTAGGCCCTGTCAGATGTCATGGGTGCCTCATTAGTGTGTCTGGATGAGGCTGAAAATACAGCCTTTGCCAGCAAAAAGCCACAATACACAGCTAGAAAGGATGAACAGACACCCTGCCCCCTCTGATGCTTTGAGCAGGCAGCTGAAGTGCCCCCAAACACTCTATCATAGGCACACAGACAGCAAGCATGCTGCCCTCAGACCCCATCCCCATGGCATCCCAATATAGAGGGGATCCGCAGAGCATGTGCAGAACACAGTGTGGAAAGAACATTTGATTCTTTCATGAGAACTCAATTTTGTCAATCTGAAGACCACCATGATCTCTCAGATGAGCCCCATTTTTCTAAGAGGAAACAGCTTGAAACTACCATTGATTTTAATACCATGTCAGTACTACAGGTCTCCGGGCGCATCAGCCTTTTCTGGTTTACGAGCAGCCAAAGTCCTCTGAAGAGGTGGACTTTGCAGAGGTCCCCTCAGGGCAGAAAGTCCCACAGCTTTAGGTGCTGCTCAAACACTTACAAGGCCAGACAAGACCTCTCAGCCTTATGAAGCACTTCATAAACATAGACAGCTTAGACGTGGGAAATCAAATTCTGCAGTACTGTTGTGTGCACCTCTCCTCAGCTATTTTCTGAAATATGTTTTCCCATAAAATAACTCTTGAGGTGGCAATTTTCTTCAGCACGCAAAGAGGTCTCCCTACAAAGCACCAGCAGTGTCAGACATTTTTCAGAGCTTCTACAGCATCTTCAGGACAGGGTGGGGTTGTTTTGAATTGCATTAGACCTTCTCTGGATAAAATAATCTATGCATAGCATGCTTTGTAATTGAGAAAGAGAGGTTAAAATCAGTGAATTCTCACCACCATCACAGAACTTCATAAAGCTGTCCACTGACACAGTAATTGAGTGCAATAATTAAGCAATAAAGACAGTTGTTTCTGAAGTGCTTTGAATATCATAAAACTAGTTTTAATGGTTAAAACCTAAAGTGCTGGGAGCCGTCACTGTGACAGCTCTGTAAATGAGAGCTGTGTCCTGCCAGTAAGATGCAGTAAATTCACTCGCAGCAACAGTGGACCACTTTGGGAAAAAAACAGGGAAAACAGAACATTTTCATGTCTATACGTTTCTAGTCTGCTGTTGATTGGACACCATGTCTGATCATTTTGTGCAGCAGAGTGACAAAGACCTTAAAGAATTATTCCCTTGAAATGGTTTGGAAATATACCTGTTCTCGACATATATTTCATCTGTGAGGCAATTTTCCCCTGCCCTTCTCCTCATCAGCCTGGAGTTTCTGTTAGAAAGATGCAGTAATACAGGGAGACATCAGCATCATTCAGTGAATGAAAATACTGAAACAGCAAACAGTTTCTAAAAATAAAAATATAGTGAATATGTCTTTAGGTCTCTAAGGCATTATATGGTGACTAATCAGAGCAGTTTTCTTATGAAAAAGGGACAGAAGCAATAGAGATGGAACCAAATTTAATAGTACAAAATGCGAGGTCGTGCCCTGAGGGAGTAATAACAAGAATTTCTGCACCAGCTGGGAGCTCATCATTTGGAAGTGACAGAAGAGGAGAAAGACCTGAGCACACTAGCTGATCAAATGTCTGTAAGCTAGTGATAGCATGCAGATGTGAGAAAGACAAATGTGAATCTCAGGCATGTCAGATGAGGAATTTCTAATAGAACTTGCAAGATCTTAATGCCTTCTCACAAGTACAGAGTATTGTATGTCCATATAAAAGATGAATTAATTTTAAATTGCCTTTTCTGTGCCTTTCTCTCTTAGGATGACCAGGGAAGGAGAGAGCTTTCTTCTACAAGAAGAGACTAAACGAGCTGGGTTTCGTGAGTCTAGCAAAATGCAGGCTGGGAAGAGATATATTTGTTGCTTACAAATACCCTGGAGGGAAGTACTAGGAAGAGAGAAATGCTATTTGAGTGAAAGGGCAGTGCTGGCACAAGAACAAGTGCCTATAAATTTGCCAGGAATACATTTCAGCTGGAAATTAGAAGAAAGTCCTGACTGTCCAAGAAGTGTATTTCTGTAATTGACTTCCAGGAGGTTTTATCAGCACAAAACCCCCAACTTGTTTAAATGCAGAGGTGAGAGTGTTTTTTCACAGATATCACAGCTATCCCAAACAGCAGGGGATCAGGCAATATGATACAGAAGCTCCCTTTCAGTCCTGTTTTTCACTGTCCTCACGTGCCTGTCTCATTCAACAACCTAAGATTTTGCACTGATGCTATTCAATTACATTTGAGCTGTCAAAGCTATTTGGGTTTCCTTATTTTCTTGACTATAGCTCACAGCAGAGGCCTGGTACTGTCTCTTGGCTACTTTCTGGCGTGCTAAGGACAATCCCAAGTCTGCTTCTAATGGACGCATGCCACAAGCCAGAGACTATCCAGCATGTCTACAGAGAAATAGGCTCCAAGCCAGCTGTTGCACTGAAATGAGCTGTGCTCCTGCCTAGGGTGAAGGGAGATCACTTATTATCTGACAGTTACCTCCAATGCACATAGAGACCTTACTCCTGCAGTGCAAGGGGCTGCATGAGCAATCATAACTGACTCTTTGTGTTGAAAAGATAGAGACAAAGCCTGGGACAAAGGCATGATGAAGGGTGGAAAACTGTAATTTCAAAGTTCCAGGTAAATGATGAACAGCAACTTATGGCAGATTGCTTGCCAACTGCCCAGCCCTTGATGCAGCACTCACTCTTGTGAAGTCATCTGAAATCCTGAAGAACCCCATCCCAGAAGCAAAACTTAATCAGTATGGCAGATGGTCAGATGGCAGGGGCTGGGCGAGGTTAGGCACAAGGCATTGGAGTCCTCACTTGAAACAAGTTAAATGGTACCATTGGTATAACTGAAAGATGGGAACCCCAGCCTGGGCCAGATGGAGGCTTGCTAGATGTCAGATCAACATGCTGTGGCCACCTTAGAGGTGCAAGGAAGATTCTCCTTCCTATGCCTGTAACCCGAGGCTCTGGGAATCAACAGACGATCTCAGAAAGCATCGAGATGCAAAGCATTGGATAAGGAAATCTTTTAAGTAAGTTTCTTTGCTTTCAGATCTTAATATATCATTGCTGCCCTTTGTTTTCTTTAACCTTCTTCTCCCTGGCATATCACAGCCATCGAGCTGCAATACTGTTAGGCTGGCCTTTCTTTTCATGTAGCACATGAAACTTCACGCAGCAACTTGTCACTGCAGATAAAACATCTTTGCTGTCCCAGGCGACTTGCAAGATAAAACAGGCATGGCATGCAAATTCAGCTGAAAGTTAAGAGTTTGAGTGCAGATCAGTCTGGAGGAGAGGAAGGAAGTGAGGGAGTGATTCAAGAGGACAGTTTTGCAGAAGACTGACAAGGAATTAGAATTGGAAGGGACTGCCCCGGGAGCTGTGGAGTCACCATCCCTGGAGGTGTTTAAGAAGAGGTTGGTGGTTTAGTGAATTAGAAGGGCTAGGTGATAGGTTGGACTTGATGATCCCAGAGGCCTTTTCTAGCTTGGTTAATTCTTTGATTCTATTCTGTGAAGAGAAACATTGCATGCACAGGCAAGAGCAGGGAGGGCTGTCCAAGCACAAGCAATGCAGCACGGAGGGGCAAAAGTGGATACAAGGGACACAAGGAGGGATATGGAGAAACACAGGGGAAGGAGGCTGGAGGAGGAAGTTAGAGAGTTAATAACATTTTGTATGAACTGCACAGATCTGGAAGGAGGAGAAGGAGCCCAAGGACACTGCAGATAAGATAGAATGGCTGCTACCTCTGGCCCTAGGGCCTCCCCTCCATTACTGGCAAAAGAATCATATACACACACAGATGTACAATGCATCTGGAGGTGCTTCAAGGTGAAAGGCACCTAAAAAAGGACTTACCATTGTTAACAGTAAGAAGCTGTAGAAATCTTCGCACAGAAACACACCTGGGTTTTGCCCCTTCACAGCACAGATGATCTTCAACTGCATGGGAGTTTTTTATGTGCGCATCTGAGCACAATCCTGGAGATGTAGCCTCACCACTGCACTGTACTTGGCACTGATGTGGCCACACCTCAAGTACTGTGTTCAGTTTTGGGCACCTCAATACAAGAAAGATGTTGAGGTGCTGGAGAGGGTGTAAAGAAGAGCAACTAAGCTGGTGAAGGGCATAGATAATGAGTCTTCTGAAGAGCATCTGAAAGTACTGGGACTGTTTAGTCAGAGGAAGAGGAGGCTGAGGGGAGACCTTATTGCCCTCTACAACTACCTGAAAGGACAATACAGAGAGGTAGGTGCTTATCTCTTCTCAAAAGTAGTTACTCATAGAACAAGAGGGAATGGCCTCAAGCTGCACCAGGGTAGGTTTAGGCTAGACTTTAGGAAAAAGATTTCACTGAAAGCTTAATCAAGCGTTGGAACAGGTTCCCCAGGGAGGTGGTTGAGTCACCACCTCTGGATGTGTTTAAAGGTCACTTACATGTGGCACTTAGTGATACGGTTTACTGGTGACCGTGGTAGAACAGGGTTTATGGTTGGACCTGATGATCTCAAGGGTCTTTTCCAACCTGGATGATTCTATGATTTTATGATCTTTGTATTTAATTTGGCCAGTTGATTTGGGTTCAAAGCAGTAGAGTCCTTCTTGTGTGTTTGGACAGCACATATATAAAGCCTTTACTCTTAGCACAGCAGCTGAGCATATAGGTTTAGTGCCATTTTATACTCCAAGCACTGAGCAAACTCTCTGCTGTCTTCAAAAGCTCACTACACACCCACCCCAGTCAAACTTTCCATGGAGTCAGAACCTCAAAAATCCCTCAACAAGAAGGCAATGTTGGCCTGGTGTGAAATCATTTACAGGGAGGTGGGAAGAAAGAAAATGCATTCATCAGGTTTTATATAGTCTATTGATACTGTTGTGAAACTCAGTCTCCTACCTTTGCTAGATTTTATACCCTTGCTGACGAGCTACATTTTACTCCAAAGCCCTGCAGGGAAGCCAACTTGGAAGTAAGACTAAAAGAAACAATCCTCTTACTCCAGCTTTTTGGGTAAAAATGCATACTACTGCAGTGAGCTCTCTGTGCTCAGTGTCCCAGAGAAATTGAGGTCTTGGGGGATCCAGTTTGTGAAACAAACAGGGATGGGGCAGCCCTTCTCAGTAGGGGCTCAGGTAGCACAAAGCAGCTCTCTCCCTCCCTCATCTCCCATGAGAAGGGGATTCACTGGAGAAGTTCTGCCACTTTGAAGAAGGGCAGGCAATGAAGAGATAGAGGTAAGGAGAGCACACTGAGCAAGGCATATTCAGGACATGGGTGCAGAAACAGGGAAGGAACTGTGAGGCAGTAGGTAGCTGGCAATGCATGGCTCCTTGCACCCAAAAAGCCTCACAAGTCCCCTTAGCTGAGTATCCAGTGACAGACTGATGAGCACAGAGGGAGCTTGTGCTGCTCCACCCCTCTACTGCTGTTGTGACTCCAGGCTGATTGGGAGATAAAGCTACATTTAAGCTGATAATCGGAGGAGGGAACTGTGCCAATGCCTTGCTGTCAGTGGCCACTGGGGAACCCACTGTGCCCTTGGAGAAGCCTCAGCCCTCTAGGGAAAAAATGTTTTTGCTGTAAAGGGTTGTGTCAGGGGACAGAGCAGGACTTTGCTTTCAGGCAGGCTACATTCAAATGATGCAGTGCAGAGCAGATGTCCAAGAGACAGCCAAGAGGTGGGACTGAGGCAAGGCATGGAGAATGAGTCACCTAGAGCCACAGCCAAGCCATGGCTGAATGTTGAAACAAATTATGTAAGGCAAGAACAGGGTCAGAGCAGAATGGGAAAGAGAAGAAGTCATCCTAGCAGGAAAGAAAAGTAAACCAGAGAGACAGAAGGAGGAGAGTGAACAGAGTCAGAAAACTACAGAAAAGAAGGACGTGGCAATGACCACACTTCACCAGACTGGTGGGTGTCCAGCTTGGTATGCTGTCTGCAGCAGTGGCCAGGAGCAGAGATTCAAGGAAAAAGCTCAGGAAGGCCAGGACAGGCATAGAGCATGACTTTCCCCACGGGGACCTTCCCAGCTTCTGGCAGACCATGATGTAGCAACTCCTTGAGCCAGAGGTTGCACTTGGAATTTTAATAGCCCTCAGAGACCTTTCCTCTTCTGAACCTAATTGCTTTGCAAACCCTTCTTTTTGGCCTCCATTGTACCTGGCAGCAGTGAGCTCCACAGCCTGGGGGCATGCAGGGGGAAAGCATGGGGTTGGGGGTGCAGCGGGAAGGAAAGATGCTGAGAAGGTAGGGAGAACGAAGGGAATCCTTCTTGGAAGGGACAGATTGCGTCAGCCAGCTCATCCCTCTCTGCCTGGCTGCTCTCCAGCCACTCTGCCCCAGCCTATAGCGCTGCCTGGGGTTGTTGTGGCCGAAGTGTAGAAGCCTGCACTTAGCCTCGTTAAATCTCATCCCGTTGGCCTCTGCCGACCTGCCCTGCCTGTCCAGGTCCCTCTGCAGGGCCCTCCTACCCTCCAGTAGGTCAACACCTGCTCCTAACTTGGTGTCATCTGCAAACTTACTGATGCAGGACTCAATCCCCTTGACCAGGTCATCAATAAAGATACTGAACAGGATCAGGCCCAGCACTGATCCCTGGGGCATACCACTAGTGACTGGTCACCAACTGCATGTGGCACCATTCACCACCACTCTCTGTTAAAGCATTTCTTTTTACTTCCAGGAAATCATAGCATCATGGAATCATAGGATGGTTTAGGTTGGAAGGGACCTCAAAGGTCATCCAGTTCCAACCCCTCGCCATAGGCAGGGACACCTCCCACTAGAACAAGTTGCTTAAAGCCAAAATGAAAACATTCTACCCATTAAAAGAGATAGCAAGGGAGAAAGGGACAGGATTTGAGTTGCAAAAGAAACTGGTACATTACAGCAGTGGAGAGTATCAGGTACAAGGCCACAATTTAAAAGAAAAAAAGGGAAAAAAGGCATTCAAAGTCTTTACAGCATCCATCAAAGTGATAACACTATTGCATGGTACATTTATAGCTCCCTTACAGCTCCAGCATCAGCATGTCAGTGGGGCTGAGCTTAAGACCAGAGGCAGGTCTCTGCTGTTCCAGTACCCACAGACAGGCCTTTTTAACCCCTGTGCATGGACATTTCGCGGCCGCTAGCAGAGACTCTGAAATTCATTTCACCCTTTAATTGGATTTCATGGAGGAGAGTGAAGCACAGAGGAGAGGTGGCTGTGGCTGCCGGGGTCCCTACCACCCACGGAGCAGCTGCCGCCCTGCAGGAGAGGAGGGCTGGGATGGGTTTGCTGTGGCAGTGCTGCCTTCTGCACCCACCGGTCGGTGGCCAGGAGCACGACAAATGCCCTGTTTCTGGTGTCAAATTTCAGCAAGCACAACTCGCTTCCATTTCATCGCACCCTACAACGGCTGGGCTTAACTAGGTCACATTTCGCAGCCGCATCAGAGGCAAAGCCTTGTCTTGCTTGAGCGATTTAACCACCTTAGAAGAATTTTATGAAGTGGTGCAGCCAGTGCCCGTACTGAGCGATGGCCTTTCCCTTTGTCTTGCTTTGAAGGGATGATAAACACCTGTGCAGGGACAGACCCACTGCTTTTAGATCCTGGGTGAGAAGCAGCTCCTCTTCAGTGTAATGAATATATGTGTCTCTGAGATCAACTTTTTCCAGCTCACATTTTTTTCTCCATTAGCTGTCAAGGCCCAGCCTTTGTAGACTGCATATATCTCATGTCTATCTACCCTAGGCTGCAAAAAACCCACATGAAGAGATGCTGCCACTCTGCTGCAGGGAGAAGACTGAACTTCAGTCCTGGGTGCTGATGGGTATGTGAAGAGGCAAGGATCAGCAGATGTTTTGATGTAGACCCTAGTCTTCTCTGCTTTGTTCCCTCAGCTGTGTTGGTGGCACATCCTGCCATCTCACTCCTCTTGTAAAGAAGTCAGAGTAGTGAAGGCTCTCACGTGCCTGCTGACATCCTCGCAATGTTGGGGGAGCCCACTCACTCACCCTCTCAGCTCAGCATCACCTTTGCACTGTGGCAACTACCAAGCTTCAAGGGAAACGTTCCAGGAAGCACTGGGGGCAACTTTTACAAGGTGATTTCCAGTGCCTGCCATGCCAACTAACCCTGTGTGATCCCCCTCATACTTTTGAAATCACCCAGACTAGCCTCAGCTGGCTGGAAGTTAATGAATGAAGCTTTATATTTACAGCTCAGCACAATATACAAGCAGATATTTACAATATATTACAAATATTTACAGGTATATACAGTAAAAAGGTAATACAGAAACATGATGCCTCTCCCAGGAATTAGAGTCCCCAAGAGGGGGTTCCCAACCACCCTTCCACCTTCCCCCCACCACCCAATCTTATCCCAGAATCTGTCTTACATGCCAGGTAAACAGGGAAGATTGGCCAGGGGCGGGGGGTTAGAAGCAGGAATTGATTAGCTGGGTTACACAAATCCAGCTGGAAGGCAAGGAGAGGAGAAGACCAACAGCCAGAGCTCAGACCCGAGCGGCTCAGTCTTATCTATGTTTGGGTTCTTACTTTTGTATCTGTCAGCAAACCTATGAGCAAAGTAGACATCACCAATGTTTTCCTTTCTCAGCCTATAGTTTAATTTATCTTATTAAAATATTCCAATTAACCTCAAACCAGCACACCCTGGCACAAAACATGAATGGATGTGTGATTCACCTACATGTACAGTTCTACCGTGATTCATCATGCCGGACTCTTGGCATGTGCAATGCATTTTGTGCCCTCTCATCCCCTGAGCTGCTGATGCAGAGCCCATCCTTTTGCCCACGTTAGCCACTTTGTCCATCAGTGCCTGTGTCTGTCTCTTTGAGAGTAACTTCTTTAAGAGCATGAACTGATTTGTCTTTCTTTTTCAAGAACGTCGCCGCAATCTTCCTCATGCAGGTGGGAACAAGGCAGTCACTATTTTTAATCTCTCCTGCATCCATCATTTTGCTTTGCCCATTTTTGCCTCCCGTTCTTCATCTATGTGACTCGTGCAATGAGACAATGACTCCAGCCCATAATTCACCTGCTCTGCCAGACAGCAGAAAGGTGGTATTTTCAGCAGGGATATTTTTTTTATCCCGTTCTTTATATAGACAGCTATTTTGTTCTCTTTCACGGCGTCTGCTGCAGATTGAGCAGATGTTCCCACTAAACTGTGTGCAGTGACACCCAGCCTTCCACCGTCATCACCCAGACCGCTGTGGTCCATTGAGAACCTAGTGAGATGCTGGCGGGGCACAGGCAGCTTTCTCCACTGTGCTTGCCAACAGCAAAGCTCACCTGCCCCTTCACCTACCGTGGGCGAGTCCCACCGGCTGCCTGCACAGCCTTCTCTAACCTAAATAATTTCATGCTGTCTGCAAAACTTGCTGCTTCGCTGCTTCCCCTACTTTTCCAAGTCATTAATAAATATTAAGCACCAGCAATGGGCTCACAGCTCACTGCCCAGCCTGCTCTTCCCAGCCCCAGAGGGAGAGTACATCCCCACTTCTCTTACTCCCACTGCCCAGCACTTCACCAGTAAGACTTCTGGGCACTGGCTTCCATCCACCTCTGCATCCCTGACTTGCTGCAGAAGGCTCCAGCATGTGCACTGCAGCTTTGCTGGGCTGGAAAAGCATTTAGGTCCCCAGTCTGCCAGCATTTCTAAAAGCAGAGTGTAGGATGCCCAACAGCTGGCTCGCTCAGCTCCTCCATGTTGCAAAGCACTCAATAATTCACAATGCTAAATGGCCCCTTTGGTTCAGACTGAGCTTCCCATCCCTCAGGATGCCAGGCACAGCACTGCCAGCTCCTGCTACTCATCCTGTCCTCCAGCCAGACCATGACTGCAGCACGCAACAGAGGTCCCTAGACTGAGCTCCTGAAGGTCTTGGAGGTGTTATTCAGCCCTCTGATGATGTAGCTGCCCTTCCCGTGGTGGGAGGAGGAATCAGTAGGCTGTGGGAGGAAGATGTGGTCAAGCGTTCCAAACAGAATTACCCTGATAGGGATTTCCGTACTGACTTTTAAGACAGGGAAAATATGAAGCAGCCCACTCTGTCTCTTGTGGGGGCACTCATTTTCCCTCCCCACATGCCTCTGCTTAGAGCCCAAAAGCAGTTTTTTTCCTGTCACCACTCCCCTATGGCCTCATCCTTGTTTCTGCTTGTGCCTGCTTGCCACACCGAGGAAACTCGTATCTGTCTTAAGCCCCCTCCCCAGGTTGCCGGGGGGGCTGGCGATGGTCACACAAGGAAGCTGCTGCCAGTGGGGGCCTGGCAGCCAGCAGCCTGCAGGGTGCTGAGGGGCTAATGCCTGTGGCAGATGCTGACACATTAGTGCTTACCCGGAGAGAGATGGAGCCAGCACGGAGTGAGAGGAGGCAGGCAGCGGCAGAGCAAGGCTCTTGGTGCAGCCTCTGCCCAGGAGCATGCCGTGGCTCAGGCAACTGGCTTGTTCTCTATCCTGTGGCTTTCCCCCTGCATGCCCCACCCCAGCTAGAAGTCCTGCCTGCCATCCTGAAGAAGGCAGCCGTTCCCCTCAGAGTCTGTTTCTAGTTTTCCCCAGTTTGTGAGGAAGGGAATGGTTTTGTTTGTTTGTTTGTTTTTTCCCCCAAAGAAAACCAGGAGGGAAATCGGAGTTTAGTTCTGCAGGTCTGTGAAGCACTGCTGCCTAGAAGTAACTGTGGACACTGCTCATGTTTGGCAAAAAGAGCAGGGCATCCCACAGACTTTATTATCTCACAGTGCCTTGGCTTTTATAGCTCTTTTCCACCTCATTTTCCCTGAATGGCCTGAGAGGAAGTCCATGAGAACGACTAGCAACTACAGGGCTCCCAGCCCTAGGGAAGGGCATCTACCCCAGTTGTTCTGCCATCCAGTTCAGCAGCACACTCTGCCTCTAGCAAACACCGAGGAGCTGCAGAACAGGATCTCCTGCCCTTCTCCAAGCTTCGCAGGGGGTCATACCAGGGCTCAGCACACATTTTGCACAGGCCACAATACATTTAACCAAACTTGTCACTGTGCAAGGAAATCAGCCGCTCATGCACGCTGGAAAGCTCTGTTCAGCTGCTCACTTTGAGAGCTTAGCCACACAAAAAAGTACCATGCATGCACATAACATGTGCAAAAACAAAGCAAACTTTGTAGGCATAACCTCATAGAAGAAGTTACATCCCTGCCTAAATTCAGCCATTCATTCTCCCAGGTTTTGACGAAAAAGCTGCTATGTACCTTCCTACCTTCTTCATAATAATTGGTAGAACCACGTTTCTTCCCATTTTCCAGAGAAACCAACCCTTCTGCAACCCAGCAACCCAGTGACCATTGCTTGGAAGATGAACATTCTGAGCAACAGAGAAAGAGCATATTAGAGACAAAAGCAGTGCCCCGTCTGCCCCTCAGCACCCCCACTTTGCCATGCCACTTACAGGGGACCTCTCTCTCTCCTTGGAAGGGCTGAGAATGCAAGCCGCAGTAAAGCCTGTTTTCCTAAACACAGAAAGGAAACAAAGGAGAGATTTCCCATTCACAATTTCAGGCTCCTTTCCCCTAAAACTCTCTGAAGTGGCGCTACAAACCCTTCTTTGATGTTTTCTTACATCCTCCTTTATCTGCTTCTGTGATTTTTTTTGGTGTCTTTTCTGCAAAACTGATGCAGCTCCCTTCCTTGCTCCGCACTGACCTCCTGTGCTTATTGCACTCAGCTGCTTTCTTCTCTGTTCACACCTCTCCTCCCATAGCTCAAATACCTGACCCACCTTTTGTACTGCTTGCAATCTGGATATCAGCTCCTATCATTTCAGCTATATATTGCACAAAGGAAATGTATTGGGGATTTTTTACAAGCGTCTTGAAAGAGGGTGGCTATTAGCAGCTGTTGGTGACCTCCCTCCTGCGTTCAATTCATTCTCAAATGGCATAAATAACAGGACTAAAACCTCTGTTAAAATGCGGCACACTACCCATTCCTGAATGCTTTTGTCTAAGCTTTTCTATTGCTTTGAGGTTTTTTTCTAAGGTAGGGTCAGGAATTGAAGAAGAGCTCCTGAGAGAGGGTTTATAGATATTGTGTTATTTGCATTATAACTACAGATCAATCACAAGAGAGTGAGAGAATGAGTGAAAACTTTTTTTTTTTTTTTCCAAAATCAGTTTGTAGTGCAAAGGCATTTATTATTTCACTGTAGTCTCCTTCTTGCTATCAAAACTCACATTCTAACTTTTCCTAGACGTGTTCCTCCTCCACTGATTAATCTTATAACAGCCTTCATGGCATTCCTTGGAAGCAAGTCATGCCACAAAGATGATCAGAGGGAGAAGAGAAGGTCTAGGGAGACTTTAGAGCTACATTTCAATATCTGAAGAGGAACTAGAGGAAGGCTAGGGAAGGACTGTTTAGAAGAGCCTGTAGTGACAGGATGAGGGACAATGGTTTTAAACTGCAGCAGGTGGTAGATTCGGGTTGGACATGAGGAAGAAGTTCTTTACATTGAGAGTGGTAAAATACCAGAACACATTGTACAGAGATGTGGCGGAGGCCCTGTCCCTGGACACATTCAAGATCAGATTCAGTATGGACCTGGGCATCCTGATCTAGTTGGTAGTGTCCATGCTCACTGCAGGGGTGTAGGACAAGGTGACCTTTGAGGGCCCCTTTCAACCCCATGCAATCTGTTATTTCTATGACTTCTCTCCCAGCTGATGCTGCATCTGAACGTAACTGGTAATATTTTTTCCATCATAGATTTGGATCCAATGGCACCAAAATCTTAATGGGCTTATTGGAGTCTGCATGGATGCTGATGTAAATAAAAGAAAGCCCTAAGTGACCAACCAACTCTTCAGACAGCCAAAAAGTTTAATTTCAGTACTGTCAACATGAGGCATTCAGAGCAATTTTTTTATTCTTTTAAAGTCAAAAAGCCTCAGATCCTCATAGATTAAATTAAGACAATTAAACATGCATCTTTTCCTCTTTGCTTTGCTGTGATTTAAGTTAGTTCATGTTTTCTTAATTTATCATCCTGTCAGTAGGTTGACAGGAATTGCCAGATGAAGCAGACTCTGTTGAGTTTCCAGAGCAGAGGAATGAGACAAAACTTCTCTACCCATAGGCTCTACTACAGGCCACACTGCCCCATTCAAGCAGCTGCCAAGCTTTCTACAAGTGCTTCCGCCCCAGAAGTTCCCTTCTTAATTTTCCACAGATAATCTCTCTGCATTACCAAGATCTGGCCCCTTGCACAGGTAAGCCCTTTAGCCTGTGCTGCTTCCAGGGCAGGGCTCTGAGCAATGCTGGCTTCTCTTCTGCACTTTGCCAGCAGGTTGTTTCCACCAGAATGCTATTCTAGCCTAGGAATCTTGCTGGCCTTTCCTCTACAAATGGCTAGCAATTTGTCAGTGCAGAGCTGGCCCTGGGTTGCCTCAAGCACATGTCATTGCAAGTGTTTCCCATAAACCCATCATCCCTTGCCCACTGCAGCAGAGTCCTCCTATGCCCTCTCCATAGCCCATAATCACTGAGTGCTGCTGCCAGCATCTGAATTGCAAGTTTACAACCTGGCTAAATTGCTGCCTGCTCCCCGCAGACCTCATTCAGCATTTCCACTATCACCCTCTCACTGGCTATCAGTTTCAGATTGATTGGTCCGAAGATGGGGCAGCCTGCATTTGTCTGGGTTATTTCCTGCCCAAGCTGCTAACCTCAATAGATGTAACTTCTTTAAAGAGAACATGTTGGCAGACCATCAGAAAGGAAAACTCCCTGACGGTGCAATTATAGTTTAATGTGTAATAGCCGTTGAGGAGACACTGGGAAAGCCCAAGTGTTTGGGGCTTATGAAACACAACTCACTGCTAGACACAGGAAAAAGACGAAAAACCCACCAGAGAGGACTTTGCAACAGGCAGAGGTGAAGGGACTCAGTGTGAACCAATAGCTCATCTCCATCTCCAGCTTTGATATTGTGGGCAAGGGCAGCTGACAAAGAGGAATGTGGGCTAGGGCAGAAAAGGTGTAGATACCTGTGGGCAGGGCCAGCCGTTCCTCTTGGCAATCAGCTAAGTGAGAAAATAGCACTGACTTGCCCCCATCTTTGGTTCAGTGACATTGGCAGAGGTATTAATTCAAACCGATTGACCACAACTTTACACTTCACGTTGCTGTCACATACGATTAAAGCTGATCAAATTGCACACTGCAGATAAATCCTCCAACAAATGCAGCCCCGTTGCCTGTCCCTGAATTATCAGCCAGCAGCCTATCTACTTAGAGACAGGATTGTTTTAGGATGGCTGTGACAAGCAGTTTGCGTGAAGGCATTTTAACATATGGCTTAGCTGGGACCCTTTAGCTGAAGATACCCTGCTCCTCACTCACCATTTACATTGTGCCATAGGTCATGCATGTCATCCTGTATTGCTTCTAGCTAGGTACCATACTTCATAAGCAGGAGAAACATCCTCTTCTCATCACAATAAATTTGCAATCATGCTCAATTGTTCCATGAGCCTATTACGCAACTGATAGGGCTCTTCAAAACAGCTTTGAGGATAACACCAGCCTCAGCATTCAATTATATTTATTCACATTACTCTAAAAGATAGCTTGCTTTTCTGAACATCTTGGTGGGTAGAAACATTTTTTTTTTTTTTACAGAGTGTTTGGGAATAAAATGGGTCACAATTGCTAAGGAAGACAGGCTGCATGTTTTATTCACAAGCACATTTTGTGAGCGTTTATTGCTGCATACACCCGGCTCTAGTGAAGATGGACATCTCTACTTTTCCTTCTCATTTGCCCTCCCTTGGTTCTTACTCTTATCCCCATGTATTTATTCCTGCAACCTATTGACATTTTCAGCTCTCAGCTGGAAAACATGGGGGAGAAAAAAAAAATAGAGTGTTTCTGGGAAAGTATGCAAAAAAAAAAAAAAAAAAGAGTTTATTCCCTCCTAAACCTTCTCCTTCAATTCAATTACATTGCTCTCATCCACAACAGGCTGAGGGCCATTTACAGAGTGCACATCAGATGCAGCCTCCCAGTTTCTGCAGAGTGAAAATTTCTCTGGAAAAGTGCCACTTCGTTTACTGATGAGTTGGTTTGCTCAGAGCAACCCAACTTTGACAGATTTTCACCAGCTACCATGCAGGATTGCCAGGATGAATCCCTGACACAGTAAGAGTGCCAGCTCTGACCCTGCCTCCTGGTGGGAGTGCTGCCAAGGACCTGGTGCTGTCAGCTCTACAAGCTCTCCCAGTTGTTAGGTTTCACTGGCCAGGTAGCAGCACCTGATGTTTTGAGGTAATTTCTTCATGTGGCAAGCTCATACCTCCAGGTTTTCAGGCCATATTGAAATGCCATGAGACACAATTTTGCCCTGACCAAATGCAATTACTACTGGTCACAGTGCAGCTCAGCCATCCTGATTCTCAGGTTGCTTTGAGCACCATGAGGACCCCTTACAACCCCTGCCACAAAAGACTGGAGACCTTCTGTGCTACGAGATCCCAGAATTTCACACTTGAAAGGTCTTGAGCATCCAACTCTTGCAGCAATGTGTTTAGCTCAGCAGGAGAAAACAGATCAGGAAAGTATTGACCAACCCAGCAGTGGGGGTTGTGTGTATGTGTGGGAGCTTTTTGGTCAGGGAACAGAATGAAGTCCTCCACTCCTAGAAATCAACTCCAAGAGCAAAGGATGGAGGAAGAAAGGATTCAGTGTCCCTTGCACTGCAGGAGGAGGAAGAGGGGAGGTTTCTACCTTCCACAGTTCTTTTTTTCTAAAGTCTGTTCCTTTATAACGCCTCAGAAAAGTCAGTATAGAAAAAAAAGAAAAACCAAACAAAAAACAGCTCCAAGGTAAAGATAAAGACTGCTTCCCTTGAAGGCTAAATAAAAAGCCTCACTTAAAAAAAAAAAAAAAAAAAAAAAAGGAAAAGGAGGAAAAGNAAAAACCCCCCATAAAAAAAAAAAAAAAAAAAAAAAGGTAAAGGAGGAAAAGATAAATATGTAGTCCCTTGACTTTTATGTTACTATCTGGGGAAATATTCTTATCTGTGGGGAATTTTTTCAATGCTGCTGCTTTTGGAGTCAGCATTCGATATAGAGTGCAGATGAGCAAACACAGCTGGGTGGGAGGCTCCCAGTTTTCCACACAAGTGAGAAACAGACCCTGATAGGTATGGGATTGTCAGGGTCAGAGAAACCATCCAACACAGCCCTGAGTAGGAGTGGTCATGCCTTGGGTACCATTGTTGCAAGGGCTGTGGCATGGCCATCACACAGATGGACGCAGGTGTGTCATTCTGTTGCTGTGTCTCCATTTGGTACAGCAGGATCTCCAGATGTCCCCATGTGGTCAGGGGTGACTGAGCACACTGAATGCCCTGTGCATCACGGCCTACCATTCCAAAAGGCCACCCAGCATCTCCTTTCCACTGGCTACAAGAGAGGAGAATGACTGGCCATGCTCCTACAATTAAAATCACAATACCCTCCCACCACATCTTTTGGATGAAGACCTGTGAGCATTTCACAAATCTTAACTCATTAAGCAAGCCCCACGACTCTTATTTGAGGTACTGGATTGTTATTTCCATTTTATAGGCAGGGAAGCGGGGGCAGGGCAAGTGAGGGTGTCAGTGTGAGATCCCATATGTTCTCCATTAGGAACCACTGCACTTCCTGGCTGCAGCACAACCTGGCTGCAGTGGTAAATAACATCCAACATTTGTTCCCTTTGTACATCCAGACCAGCCAGTGGCAGGAAGCACAGTTGCAAACTCGTGCAAATCTGGGAGGTCTGGAGAAAGGATTCAGCATCCAAGAACACGTGCTCAGAGACCCGAAACACAGGATGTGTTAACCTTCTGTGCAACAATACACACCTCCTGCCAAGGGTACAAGGGGGCATGATTGCTTCTTGCTAGCAGGAACATCTGCTTTTTTAAAGGACAAGATTCTAACCACCTTCCTTTCTTTCTCTGGCTGCCAAAGGGTGGGAAAAAAGGTTCATAGGACACCATTGGGAGAAGGGAGCAGGAGCAAGGCAAACCCACCACTTGTGTGAATGTCCCAGGTTGGGAATTATAGGGTTAAAACTCCTCTATGGA
>VWZI01000174.1:0-14718 GCA_013396835.1 Psilopogon haemacephalus
TTTCCCCCTTGGCAGACAGAATTTGAATTGGATATGGCCCATCTTAGAGGTCTTTTCCAGCCTTAATAATTCCATGATTTTGTGATCATCTGCTCACTGTACCTATGTCAGGTAAGGTAGGATTCAGGCTGCCTCAAAGCCCATGCCTCTGTAATTATTCTCTGTATGGGATATGTCCCATTGCCTGATCCAGAATTTGTAATTGATAAGTTCTCAGGGCTTTCACCACTTCAGCTGTCTCCAGTGCTGAGAAGGGCTTCCTAAAGAGAGTTTCTTTACAGAAACATAATAATCACTGCTGCATTTTGTGCCACGCCTGATCTAGTAGGGATGCAAGCAGTATTTTCAGAAATAAAGCAATGACAAATATTTGCCTCCAGTATACAACAGACAATGAGAGTGGGTTTTTTGGAAACACTTTTTTTAGGTTAGTTGCCTAAACACTGCCTATATCCCCCTTCAAATCCATAAGTTGCTGTGTTGAAGTCTGTTTTAAATAACAAACACTGCACTATCTGTTTGTGAAACAAGCAACTGCACTAAGGGTGAGCGAACTGAAACAGACACCAAGTTGGGTCATGGAAACTCTCTCAAGGCAGGAGGTAGTATGCATAGGTGGTGGTGGGGTACAGCCTGTTTAGACCTACTCCTTAACTCCAGTCAGTGTCCTGGTATTACAGGCAGTGTACCACTCCTATTCTCCAACTTCACCTCTCATCTGTTCTTCTAGATCTTCAGTGGTTGAGAAAAGAAATGGGAAAAGGGATGAAGAAGAAGCAAAATAATAAGGGAAGGAAATATCTCTTACAGAAAATGAAGGAAGAACATGAGAAAGATTGGCTGAGACCAATCCTACAACTTCATTATATGGACAAGTGCAAAGTCCTGCACTTGGGCCACAACAACACCATGCAATGCTACAGGCTTGGGGCTAAGTGGCTGGAAAGCTGCTCAACAGAAAGGGACCTAGGGGTGTTGATTGACAGTAGGCTGAACATGAGCTAGCATGTGCTCAGGTGGCCAAGAAGGCCAACAGCATCCTAGTTTGTATCAGAAACAGTGTGACAAGCAGGACCAGCAGGAGAGGTGATTGTCTCACTGTACTGGACACTCTTGAGGCTGTACCTTGAGTACTGAGTTCAGTTTTGGGTGCTGCAGTATAAGAAAGTTATTTTGGTGCTGGAGCCAGTTTAGAAAAAGGCAACAAATCTGGTGAAGGGTCTGGAGAACAGGTCTCAGGAAGAGCATATGAATGAACCAGGGTTGTTTAGTCTGGAGAAAAGGAGGATGAGGGAAGACCTTCTCTACAACTACCTGAAAGGAGGTTGGAGGCAGGTGGGGGTTGGTCTCTTCTCCCAAGTTAATAAGTGAAGAAATGGCCTCCCATTGCACCAGGGAAGATTTATTTAGGTTGAATATTTAAACAAACATCTTGACTCAAAGGGTTCTCAAAGACCGGAATAGGAATCCCAGGGATGAATGTATTTAAAATCTGTCCAGATATGGTGCTCAAGGATATGGTATAGTAGTGAGCCTGGTAGAGTTAGATAATAGTTGGACTTGATGATCTTAAAAGTCTTTTCCAACCATAGTGATTCTGTGAAAAACAGGATCCAGGTTAAGACAATGTCAGAAAGGAAAGCTGTGCATAAGAGGCATGTTTGTGAGAGGAAAGACAAGAACATACTGAAAACAAAGAAAAGATGACAGAGACAGCTGATATAGAAGTGTATCTCTTTCTAGCAGGTGATACTCTTCTGACTTTCAGAAAGTAGCTGACTGCATGATGACAGTATAAGGAATGGATGTTCTCACAGCATTTTTGTGTGAAGCAATTAGTGCAGCATTGAGCAATGGGGACAGAGCATGTGCAGGATTCCACCACTGCCTGTAAAAGGTTTTCTTTTTGGTTGAAAGAACACTACATCAATGACTCAATAATTTTCAGGTCTTCACAGTTTCTTTTGGCCTAGTAGTATCTCCTGCAGTATCCCTGATGTTAAGTGTAGGCTCTGTGCAGCTTTGTGTCATCAAGGTCCAGGGCACTGCAACCATTCAGCCTAAACTTTGCCAAGAGTTCAACTTTCCCTGGGACCCTGAGCCAAACCACATTTAATAGGTCCAAAGACTTATCAGATAACACATTCTTCAGCCTTTCAGAAGAATCACTGGATCAGAGATAGAGAGGATAATGTACTAGTCCCTAAATCCCGAACTGACCTAAAAATGCAGTGAAGCTCAAAACTCCATAAACAACATATTTAACTGCAACTGATTCCTAATCAACTGCTGATGCAAGATTTATGAGAAAACCTGAGACTGTGGGGTGAAATGTAGTAGTTGAATATAGGTCTGACCACTGTTGCTATTATCCAAGACAAACAGAACAGGCCTTCCTGAATCCCATCCCATTCTGTGCCAGGTTCAGTGTAAGGTCTACAATTACTTCCCCATGGCAGGCACTCCCTGGGTTGTTCTGCAATTTACCCTAAAGAGCTCAGAATACTGCAGAAACCAACAAATGAAACCACTGATGACATGATCTTCAGATCCTGGAGCCAGCTAGACATGGATTATTAAGAGGAGTTAATTAGTTCTCCTAAAGGGTCCACCCTAAATCAAGATGTCACTGTAGAAAACACTATGTTTATACAAACAGTAAGAAATAGCCAGGTCTTCAAGACCTATCTCAAGACCCACATACATGAAGGGAACAAATGAGTATTGATTCCCTTTTGCTGATGTGAGAAAAAGGTGTGCCATGATTATACTTTTTGACCAAAGGTAATCTGAGATGGAGCTGCAAATCAAATCCCAATATCCAGAGACCCAGACAAGTGCTTCACCACCTAGGCAGTCTGTGATCTTTTTGAACTAAAAAGCGGACACCATGACACAGGTGGCTGGTAGGTCTGCTAAACAGAGCCACAAGAAATGCTGTTTTCAGCATTATCCATATCCATCCTAGATTTCATGCTCCTTCATTTACCTAGAGCCTCTGTCAACAATGAATAATTTGCTGGAAAGCAAGGAAGTGCAGTTATGGATCATAAAGCCTTGCTTGCCTGCTGGGAATGTGCACAGACCATGCTATCAGAGGAACCTACACATGTCAGATTCTGTACACCTAGCCCAGGCTAGAAAGAAGAAAATTACCTTTAGAGTCATACTCCAAATTTTTGTGCTTAGATGACTGGGAAACTGATGGTCCAGTAGAACACTTCTTAAGTTAGGACGAAAACCAAACCCACCCATTGCTTGGTGTAATGCACTGAAAGAAGCACAGAACCTGTGAGCCTGAGCATATTCTTACTCTATACTGAGAGGAATAATAGCTGCTTAGTATGTGACATTGCTCCTAAACTGTTGTGGGCAGGAGCCAATGTGGTCAAAGAAAGCGCCAGACTAACACTGAAGAATATATATTAAAAATACAACCTTGCAGTCCTATGGCCTGTTCTCCCCACTAGTACCTTCACAGACTCATAGAATCGTTTTGGTTGGAAAGGACCTTTAAGATCATTATCTAACTCTATCAAGTCTGGTGTTAAACTACGTCCCTTAGGACTACATCTCTTCATCTTCTAAATACCTTCAGGGATGGGGATTCAGTCATCTCCCTGGGGAGCCTGTTCCTGTTCTGTTTGAGAACTCAGTGGCACATTTCCACTTGGCCTATCACTCATTACTATAAAGAAGAGATTGACACAAAAGGCTAAACCAAACCTTGGTAGCTTGTAGTGCAGTAAAAGATTTGCCTTGACTCTAGTCTCACAGAATCAACACAATGTGCTCAAATACTGTACATATTTTTCTGTCTCTACTTTTGATTCCTATTCACCTAATATCTGGACTTAATGCAAACTGCTGTGTTGAAGCTGTTTTATATATGTCCAAAATACTCTGTAGAGAACAGCTGTCTACTCCTGCCAGGCAGCAGAAGTGGATATTGAACCTGCCCAGCTCCTTCCATCAGAAAGTTTTCAAAGTACCCAGAAGAGAGAAGTGAAGTCAGTTTGGGTCCTCTGTTTTCTAGTACAAAAGAAGTTTCAGAGACCCATAGAGATATGTGGGTGACAAACATGCAGAGGTCTCTGGCAATACACAGTGCCCACAATAACCAGCAGATACTAGCCTTTCTAGTTTCACTCTGCTTCCCTTCCCCTTTCACAGCTCAGCTGGTGTGCAGTTATGTTTCAACTCCCATCAAACCAATGAAGGTGTCCACAATACCTCAAGGGGTAACTACAGTCAAAGTCTCTGATACATGCCAACCTCATGAAGTTCAACAAGGCAAAACTCCAAGTCCTCTACCTGGATTGGTATAATCCTAAGCAGAGATACAGGCTGGGTGACAAGTGGATTGAGAGCAGCCCTGCAGAGAAGGACTTGTGGGTGTGCTTAATGAGGTGCTTGACCTGAGCCAGCGATGTGCACTGGCAGCCCAAAATCTCAACTGTAATCCTGGGCTGCATCAAAAGATGCATGGCTAGCAGATCAAGGGAGGTGATTCTGCCCCTGTGCTCTGGTGAAACCTCACCTAGAGTACTGCAACCATCTCTGGAGTCGCCAGCACAGGAAGGACATGGATCTGTTGGAGAGGCTCCATAAGAGGGCTATAAAGATTGTCAGAGGGCTGGAGCACCTCTACTACGAGGACAGGCCAAAGGAGTTGGGTCTATTCAGCCTGGAGAGGACTCCTGGGAGACCTTAGAGCATCCTTCCAATACCTGAAGGGAGCCTACAGAAAAGATGAAGAGGGACATTTTGTAAGGGCATGTAGTAATAGGAGAAGGGGCAATGGTTTTAAACTAAAGCAGTGTAGATTTAGAGTGGACATTAGGAAGGAGTTCTTTAAAATGAGGGTGGTGAGACATTGGATGCCTCATCCCTGGAAGTGTTTAAGATGAGGCTGGATAAGGCTTTGAGCAACCTGGTTTAGTGGGAGGTGTCCCTACACATGACAAAGGGGGTGGAACTAGATGATCTTTAAGGTCCCTTCCAACTCAAGCCATTCTGTGACTGGGGACATTTTATTTTCCAAATTCTTCTAAGAGGCTGATTCATAAAGCGGATAAGCTATTCCCTAAAGCAACTTCCCATAATGGAATAGCTTACCCTTCTCTTCTGTACCCCTTTCTGCCATCCACTAAGCAGGGGGGCACAATCAGAACAAGAGCAAGTGTGCATGTACACATGAATTGGGGGATGCTAAGCAGTGGCTGTAGCATGAAGCAGATACGGATTATGGATTTTATTCATGGTGAGGAGAATCTTACAATTGCCCTGACTTCACTTTGGCTCTTTCCCAGCTGGACAGATGCTGCAAGATCTGTCAGTAATCAATGGTATCCAAGTGTGGTGTCCCTATCCAGTCTGTGTTCCCTGTATCGCCACCTTGCCTGCAGCTTTGGAGCCCCACTAGAGCTGCTCCCCTTTAGTGATCCACCACTGCAAATCTGCCAACTGCCACAACTAAGGAATTAAGATTGACCTACAGCAGTTTAAGTGACAATAAGCTGAAGTTCCTTTCAAAGAGAATAGGAGAATATATATCCCATCAACTGCACAAATTGTGTGAACACAAGTTATTACAACATGTAAAAACAGATGGGGACTAAGCACAGTAACCCAGCAAAGACAAGACTGCATCTGCTCACTCCAGACATCACCTCTGCCTTCCAACAGTTCTCCCACAAGACTATTTCTGTCCTGCCTGCAGTACGCTTCTGTTATTCACTCAGGTAATCCTCATGGAGGAGCTCTGTTACCACATTAAATCACCAGCTGCCCTATGACATTTTCTTCAGCTTCCTGATTCCCTGATATGCAATCACTCTTCCACTTTCTAAGCACGCTCCTCATGGCAACACCTCCTGCTCTGCCAACTGCAGTATTGGTGTCTTCATTATGTTTCCAGCCTCATCTGACATGGCTTGATCTCCAGCCTCCACACTGCATGTCGGTCTCACCTGCCAGTCTCCCCTGCCCCATGCCTTCATGGAGCAAAACAGGACAGTGAAGGAAAGCACAGCAAAAGGAGCTACATCTGTTTCACTATATTAGCTATGCGGTCTGCAGGACTTTGCCACCCTCTCTTCCAAGATATATTCTCTCATTCTGAAGAAAAGAGGGGCTGATTTTTTTGCACTTGTTCCCTAAGACAGCCAGTGTTTGCTGTCCAGCTGCAAGCACCACTTGAAACTGCTTGTCCTGGTCAAGAGAACTGGCATATGACTGAACTGGAGTCCAGCAGTGCTGGTTCTCAGATCCAAATCAAGATGAGCTTTTCAAGACCTTCTCTCCTTCAGCATTTTCACTCACTTCTTTCTTAATTTCTTTCTTAATTTCCCCTCAGCTACACTCTCCTCCATCACCAAAATGTTGGGTTAGAGGTGTTGCTGAGGGGATCTCACTGTCACAGCAATAGTCACTGACCCAAGAACAGGAATCCCGAGCAGACACAAGGTCTGCAAGCTCTGCAAGGTCCCTTGGCTTTGGTATCCTTCCCCTGATCCCCAGAGAGGTTAAAAGGATAAAGACAGAATCCTCCAGGGCAAAGGTAGATTCTGACGTGTGACCAAGCTGCATCATTCCCTGGTGTCTCTGGACTTGTTAAAAAGTGTAGTGCAGTCTGTCTGACCTCAACACCTCATCTGATCCTAGGAAAACCTGGAAGCACTGCAGGCCACTTCCTGCCCTTTAAAGCCCGCTGATTATCTTCTGCTCACAAATGAAGCAACCATGTGTCCCCGTTTCCTCCACTTGGGACAAGGACTCTGCCTTAAGCAGTCCAGTTCTGGGCCACTCAGTTCAAGAAGGACAGGGAACTGCTCGAAAGAGTCCAGTGCAGTGCCACAAAAGTGACTAAGGGAGTGGAACATCTTCCTTATGAGGAGAAACTGAGGGAGATGGGTCTATTTAGTTTGAAGAGGAAGAGACTGAGGGGTGACCTCATTAATATTTATAAATATGTAAAGGGTAAGCATCAAGAGGATGGAGCCAGGCTCTGCTCAGTGATACCCAATGACAGGACAAGGGGCAATGGGTTAAAGTTGAGGCACAGGAAGTTCCATGGAAATATGAGGAAATATTTTTTTCACTGTGAGGGTGATGGAACACTGGAACAGGATGTCCAGGGGAGTTGTGGAGTCTCCCTCTCTAGAAATATTCAAAACCCATCTGGATGCATTCCTGTGTGATCTGGTATAGGTGATTCTACTCTGTCAGGGGAGGTGGACTAGATAATCTTTCAAGGTCCCTTCCAACCCCTAACATTCTGTGATAGTGTATTTAACAATTAACTTCTTTGAAATTACTCTGGTTCATGAATTTTGTAAAAGGTTGGCATTTGTTCTTCTTTCAGACAAAGAGTGCCGGTACCTGTGACCATGCTAAAACATTTTGAGGTCTCCTATTGAGGAGGCAATGATGCTTCCTTTGACCTCATGATGGGCCAAGTAAGCATAGAAAGTGTTTGTGATTCTTCTGTTCTGAATTGGATAATTTTAGGCTTCTTATCTGCATTTGTTAAAGTAGGGTAGCTTTTGAGGAGCATAAACAATTTCTTCTTGGGTTTTATTTTGTGTGCGTGCGTGTGACCCATCTTAGATTTGTTATAAAAATCTCTTATGAGCCTGCTTCACAAGGACTGGTCACTTTCAGAGTCATATGACCTGTCTGAGATGTACATGTTGTTTCTAAGTTCTATGCTTTTTTTTCCAGACTAAAAACGGCTTTGGAAGCAGAATACTTATTATTGATGGAAGTAGTTTTCATTCTGTATATAAACAGATGCAGGGATAGCCACACCAATGGTAAGATATACTTGTTGTTTAGCTTAAATAAGCAAGTTTTTAAGTAGAATGATTCAGAGTTACAGTGCGGTGTGATTTAGTATGCTGTTTGCTTAGCTTTACTCAGATTTGCTGAAGCCTGAGGCTACAGGCTGTACACTTTCACCCACAACTTGTGCCGAACTTGTATCTATTCAAGCAAGACAAGGCCTCCAGAACCAGCATGATCCCCAAGATAAGGAGGGTACAAGCGTCAGTGGCAACGGCAGCTATTCAAGGTAACAACTCGCTGCCTGGAGATAGTGAAGGACTCCAATAAGGAGTCAGAAGGTGTTGGAGGACCTCAGGCCAGAACCACCACTGGAGCAAAGGGGATGTGGAAAGTACGTGCACAGTATGAAAAGGTATAAATGCCCAGGGATTGCTTTTCTGGGGGTCCCTCTCCAGAGGAGCCCAGCTTGAGCTGCTGCTGGACCATTCTATTAAATTATCTGGTTTTATGTTATTTGATGCCTGAAACTCTCCTTCAGGAAATCCAGGGTTTGGACTGTAGAGTCACTAACACCAGACACCTGAACTGGACTCCACATCTTTAAGAGTGGACTAATTATCCCACCAAGATGAACTCCTGTTTATTTCCCTTATAAATAAGTGCGTCTCAATTCAATGAGAATGTGAGCCACTGTAGCAAGTAAGACAAGGGAATCTACTCTCCAGAAAAATTCAGCCTTAGTTTGTCATTGTTGTACTCACAACACTGTTAAGGGCTGCACAGAGAATCCACTACAGCAGTAACAACTAAGCATAGAATCATAGAATTGTTTCAGTTAGAAAAGACCTCTGAGATGTTTAAGTCCAACCATCGACCTAATACCACCACAAACATTAATATTCCCAATAGTTTACAAAGGTCAGAGTTATTTAATGCCCTTGCTGTATTACAAGGGTCAGTCATGCTAGATCTGGAAACTGACTGTAAACCTTCTAATTTTTTAATTCCATTATTCCCTGTTTCCCACTTCCATAGCAACTGAAATTCCCAGCCCGCCCTCTGCTCTCTTCCACCTTAGCATCTCTGCAGCCACAGAGTCAAGATGAGTAATCTAATGGGAATGTGCAATTGGATAATCCAGCCTCCTCTTCCCACCATACTCTCATGCATTTGCCCTTTACTCACTATCTAAGGAGTGGAACAGATTCTGGGACAGAACCATAGGCCAGCCATGGTTTGTAGGTCATTAGCAGTTCCAAGTTAGCTAAGACATCTGATTTGGGCTGGCTACAAGTGTATCCCAGGCCACAAATATCACACAGTATAAAGTTCGTGAAAAAGAAGGTAGCTTCCTGATAGAACTTCCTGTTTGGGTTTCCACCTCACCCTCTTCTCATCCCTTTCCAAAGCTTGATAACTGCATTCCTGATATTGTGGTTGCTGCAGTTTTGCTGGGGTGACTTTAACTTTATATACTTTGTATTGGTGTTGGTATTATTTTGATGGTTTCATTAAATCTGTTTTCTTTTCAGCTCTTCTTTTCCTAATTCCCCCTTTTTGCTGGGTAGGGCTCATTGGGTGATAGAGTAACTGCTGTGGTTTAGCCCCAGATAGAGGCTAAATGTAGAGACCAGTTTAATATGGAAAAGTAGACTGTGTTTAATGTCATCTTATGATTAAGTCAGAATCTAAAATGGGTACTTTAAACCCTCATTGAGGAAAAAAAAATCAGCGTTCTTTGTATAACTCTCAGTTTTTACTAGTTTTTTGGGTGTTTGTTTTTTTGTTTTTTTTTTCCCCTGCTCACTGTCTTTCAAAACCTGTCTCTTTTCCTTCCTTTCTGCCCGAGAGAGGTTTCTTTACACAATATTTTCATCACACTAAGCAGGGTGCAAGTCTTGCTTTCCTCTTCCTTGTCTACACACAAGATGTTTCTTCACCCTCTCCTCAGGCAAATCACATGGCTTTTCTTACTTAGCTGCTTCCACTCTATATGTGCTGATGTTAATACGTACTTGCTGCTCATTCCATGTTTATTGTTCCTGCCTTAGATTTTTTTCTTTTATTTTTTTTTAAAGAACAAAGAATTCCTTGTCTGTCTTAGATATGGATAAGGTGAGGCCAGGATCCGGGAGGACTGTTGTTGATCATATAGGGAGGCAGAGAGGGAACAAAAGAGAGACTAGAAAATAGGTTGTAGTGAAAGAATGAAGGCAAAAGGTTACAGATAGGGCTGATTAACAGCCGATATCAAGAACAAGGAAGCCTGATTGCACCTTTCCACTTGCCTTTGCTACCCAGGAGAGGGCAGGAGGTAGCAAAATGAGATTGTAACCCATTCCCACACTCCCATCTTCTGGCCAGTGCCCAAGAACACCAGGCAGGACAAGGTGAGGTGGGTATGGGGTGCTCCAGAGCGACCTCGTTTGCCTGCAAGACAACAGGACTCTGATGAGTGCCCAAACAGTGTCTATAAACTGAACCAAAGCATTCCTGTTTGAGGCTGAAAATAACTAAATCACTGGGGGAACTTAATCAGAATTCTAGGTATTTATTTTGTGTTAGTCATAGAATTTCAGGTGTGACTATGAGTAGGTCTTTAAACATACACTAATATACTGCAACACTACTGTCTCCCTATGGCACCTGTTTCCTCCAGTGGCCTGGATTTCCTTTCTTCACTGATGTTAAAAGGAGGCAGAAGTTGAGAAATGATAAACAGGAAACCCTAAAAGGCCAGATCACTTGCAAAACAACACGTAGACATACACTTCCAAATGTAGTGTGGATAATATTAAACAGCATGAAAATGTTATTTGTTTTGCTGTGTCCTTTTGCACTTAAAGAAAAACTGATGTATGATCTTAGTTTAACAGTCATCAACAGGCTTCTTGGCTTGTGCACAGATGTGTGCAATTTCCTACAGCTTTTCAATTGGAAGTGCAATATAGAAGGCACTATTATTTGGCCAAAGCAAAGCTTTTGCTGTTTTGCTGCAGGGGGTCTTCAATACACATCATGCCTATTGCATGTCTATTGTTTTTCAAGGCATCATATCACAGGACTGCACACTTGCAGTCTAGTCCCAGTCTTCCTAAGGTTCTGAGCTCTTGATTTTTATTTTTTGTGACTTAAAATTTTCTTTATCTTGCTTTCAGCCACCAGTTTTAGACTGGTTTTCTGGAGTACATAGATGCTGGTAAACATTCACTTCACACAGTCCTTCACCAAAACTCCCACTTGTGGCTGTGTCCCACTTGCTGGTGACACAGACAGCAGAGGATACACCTTGAGTACTGTGTTCAATTGTGGGACTACCACTGCAAAAAAGACATTAAGGTTGCTAGAGAGGGTCCAGAGAAGGGCAACAAAGATGCTGAAGGGTCTGGAGAACAGATCTTGTGAGGAGTGGCTTAGTCTGGAGAAAGGGAGGCTGAGGGGAGCCTGACAGGAGGTTGTAGTGAGGTGGGAGTTGTTCTCCACAGGAACAAGTGATAGGATGAAAGGAAATGGCCTTATTTGTATCAGGAGAGGTTTAAGTTAGCAGAAGTAACTTTTTCATTGTAGAGTTCTCAAAGACTGAAACAGGCTCCCCAGTTAGGTGGTTGAATCCCCATCTCTGAAGGTGAAGACTCAGAGATGTGGTGCTGAAGGCCATGTTTTAGCACCAGCCTTGGTAGAGTTAAACAATGCTTAGACTCTATGATCTTAAAGGCCTTTTTCAACCAAAATGATTCTATGATTCCACTTTACCATCTAACTGCAGCTGTTCTACCCACTCCCATTTTTTGTTTCCCTGCTTCCCTTACTAGTCTCCCCTCTTTCTTTTCTTGCTTTTCCTTTTTCTCTGAATGACTGTAACACTCCCAGGACCTGGCAGATGAGCCTCCCCCTGCCTCCCAATTAGCAAAATTGGGTACATTAGCTGTGTGAGTGCTACAAGCTCATCTCAGAAAATCCCAGAAAAGGCCATTTTCAGGGATACAGTTTCCTGTGGTCAGATCCAGTCAGATGTCAGATGCTGTATGCTTATGAACCCAGCCCTGGGCTGTGTTGATGTACACAAACTACTATTTATGATGCAAAAATGTATGTGTTGCCCCTGGAAACTGTCTCTCTTGCTCCACTCATTGCTAAACAATGTGCTTGTGCTTGAAATGTAATGGGGAGAACAGGGCTAAGAGCTGGCAGCAGCTCCTTTTTGGAGTGACCTGTTGCAAAATAGGAGAGCAGGGACAGGCAGGACCACCTGTGGCTTAGCAGCAGAGGATGCAGGGAGGGGTGGCAGATTTATTGTTGTGTTTCACTGACAGCTAGTTGCTTGCTAGAGACAGGAACTGGAGGGGATGGAGGGAAGAGCAGATCAGTTCCCATGCACACCGTGCTTGAGTCATGTGAGGTCAAAATAATGACTGAGGCTACCAGAGAAGAGAGATTTTGATGCAAGAATAAATCCCACAGCAGTGACTGTGTGACTTGGTCTATCAGCTCCAGATGCCTAAGAAGCCCTTCTTCCCCTCTGTCCCCACTCCAAACTTGATGCTATTGTGCTCCTTGAGTTTCTCCCAAAGCCAAATCATCTATCTCAATGCCTGTCCTGAATTCACATCTAGCTATTTTTGTTTCTGAGTCACTGAGAATGCATCTGCATAGTCTACAAAGACTGGCTGCAGCATGGACTAGCAGATATGACTGAGCAGGGCCATGGAACTGGTGAAAGGTCTAGAAAACAGATCTTCTGAGGAACAGCTGAGGGAACTGTTCAGTCTGGAGATAAAGAGGCTCAGGGGAGAGCTCACTCTAAAACTATCTAAAAGGACTGTTCTCTTCTCCCTAGTAACAGGTGATAGGATCATAGAATCATAGAATCAATCAGGGTTGGAAGGGACCACAATGATCATCTAGTTCCAATTCCCTTTCCATGGGCAGGGACACCCTGATTAGGCTGGACAGAGCCTCATCCAGCCTGGTCTTAAACACCTCCAGGGAAGTGGCCCCAACCACCCCCCTGGGCAACCCATTCCAGGGCCTCGCCACTCTCATGCTGAAGAACTTCCTCCTCACATCCAATCTGAATCTCCCCACCTCCAGCTTTGCTCCATTCCCCCTACTCCTGTCACTACCTGATAGCTTAAAAAGTCCCTCCCCAGCTTTTCTGTAGGCCCCCTTCAGGTACTGGAAAGCCACAATAAGGTCACCTCAGAGCCTCCTCTTCTCCAGACTGAACAGCCCCAACTCTTTCAGTCTGTCCTCATAGGAGAGGTGCTCCAGCCCTCTGATCATCCTCATGGCCCTTCTCTGGACATGCTCCAGCATGCCCACATCCCACTGGATGTAGTATTCCAGGAGAAGAGGAAATGGCCTCCAGTTGCACCAGGGGAGGTTTAGGCTGGTTATTAGAAGAAAAATCTTCACTGAAAGGGTTCTCAAACACTGGAACAGGCTCCCTAGGGAGGTGGTTGAATCTTCATCTCTGGAGGTGTTTAAATGAGGCAGAGATGTGATGCTGAAAGACATGTTTTAGCACCAGCCTTAGTAGAGTTAGATAACGGTTGGACTCTATGATCTTAAAGGCCTTTTCCAACCAAAATGATTTCACGGTCCTCTCATCATAAGCAAGGGCTGTCCATGTAAGCCTGCCAAGATCACCTGTCACCATTCCCTTTCTGTCCTGACTTCATAAAAAAAGCCAGCATATACAAGCCTAATAACAATAAAATCACACTGGCTTTGGTTAGTTGGTTTTATTTTGTTCTTTTCTGTTTTCCAAGCAGGCTGCCTTGTTAAACCTCCGACAAACATTTCAGCCAGGAAAACCGCTGGAATTGTGCAGTCTCTGCAGAATCCTGCTGTGATGTAATGGATTTCTGTTGCCATCTGGTGGAACACCTGGTAAAGTAAAGTAAGTACAAAGATCCACCATTTGCTGAGTGGTGCTTGTTCTCAGTTTATTCCATAGGCTTTACTCTGGATACATCAGTATCCTCACTTAAGAGGAGACAGGGAGAATGTTAATGCTATTAGATTTGCTATTTAATGTATCATTATTAGATTATTTCAGATTACACCTGTCACCGTAAGCCTTGTTAGGTAGTCTGTTTTCTATATTACTCCACAAGCTGTAGTCAAGACTCTCTCCTAATTTCTGAAGCTGTCCCTAAATTAGATATCTTCACTCTAGCCCTAAGAGTTGCAGGATGAGTCATGCACTATGGGTCAGTTAATGAATGTAAAATTACCAACCCCACCTGCCCATTGCAGAAATCTCCTTACAGGACTGCACTCCTGCTTAATGAGCAACAGTGGAACCACCAGCCACCCTGATTCCCTCTCCATGTATTCCAAGGCCCCATCACTGACTTAGAGGCAGAGACTTTGTGGAAGGCAGAGGTCTCAGATGGCCTGCCCTGACATGTTCCTTTCATGGGCACTACTGCAGTTTCTGCTGGAACCTAACTTAAACTCAGCACAAGAGTTTCTGCAAGTAGCCATAAAAATAATTCTCTTAACATCTCATTCTCTGGTACAGAACAACTCCCCTCCCACTGAGGGGACTGCATTCAGAAAGAGTACCCTGGTGGCATTTGACTATAGTCCCCCTTTGGTTTTTGTTCCCACCTACGCTTAGCTCCTTGTTGGAGCCCTGCCTTTGTGCCTCACCCCATGCCAGCTTTGCTCTTGCCCCTGTTCCCTGCTCCACTCCAGACGTATCTGCCTACTGGAACCACCAGGCCTTGTTTTTGACCATCTTGCCTAGACTCCAACAAATCAACTTTAACAGTTAGGCACAGAGCTCCCTGTGAATTTCCCATTCAGGTGTTCCCAGAGGCAGGGATGACTCGTGACATCGTGTCACTCCCAGTAACCCATCTGTGTGGGAAAACAACGGGAGACATGCACACCTGATGATGTTCAACAAGCCTCAAGTTT
>VWZI01000222.1:1613-15052 GCA_013396835.1 Psilopogon haemacephalus
CCCACTGTTTTTCCTGCATTCTGTTTCTTGCATTACCAAAATTTCCTTATCTCTAGCATGTCTGTTTCATTATGAATCTGGGTATCCACACCCCTCCACCTCATGCACTATCCTGTGCAGTTTTGCAAGCTTGGCAAGTCCTGAGTCCATTTGAGAGCTGCCGATGGCACCAAGCTGCTCTGGGACCTTGCTGCAGCTGACTTCCTGGCTCTTATTCTGGCTGGGGAAGATCTCAGCAGCTTGGCTGTCCCCTGTCTCCAAGAGACAGTGTGGCTGCCACAAATCTCTGTCTCATGGAAACCATATTTTGGAGCTATCACTAAGTGTGGTGGTCTTTGCCACCCACCTTGGACTTTGCCATTTTGGATCTGCAATTGGATATTTGCTTGCAGCCCGAATCAGCCGAGCCTCAGGGAATCCCCCAAGGAATCATCTGTTTCCTCGTCGTGCATCAAGTCTACTGTTTCCCTTAATTCTCTGCTCAGCAGAGAATTGATAGTGGGGTGAAAGCTGTGTTTATAGCTTAACCTTTCCCATTCTCTGACTTCCTAAATCTCTGAATTTGCCTGTAGCATCCTTGTGAAGATTCTTCCCAATCGAATCGAGCCTGTAGGTAAACTCAAAACTCCTTCTGTATATAGTCTGGGGGCAGGGTTTCAGGGAAATAAAATAATTCTATTTTCAGAATTCCTGACTCTGCCATATTAATTCCCCTGCCTTCATGACAGTTGCCCAGAGCCCTGTCAAGCCTCACCTTGTATATCTCCAGGTATGGGGCCTCAGCCACCTCCCTGGGCAAGCTGTTCAGTATTCCACCACCCTCAGGCTGCAGAACCTAGTTCCTAACATCCCAATCTAAGCCTGCTCTTCTCTAGTTTGAAGCCATTGCCCTTGTCCTGTCCCTGCAGGCTTTTGCAAACAGTCTCTCGCCATCCTTCTTGTAGATTCTTCAGGTACTGCCATTAGATCTCCCCAGAGCCTCCTCTTCTCCAGGCTGAACCCCAGCTCCCTCAGCCTGTACTCATAGCAGAGGTGCTCCACCCTCCTGATCATTTTCATGGCTCCCCTCTGGACTAAATGCAACCAGCTTCCAAAACCAGACTGTCATGAGGCTGCTGGTCTGAGCTTTAGCATTTGGGAAACAGCTAAGGTCACCATGAGCAGCACCAGGGAACACCCCTGTATGGTCTTTAAATAAGTGTAAGGATTTATAGAATCATAGAATGGTTTAGGTTGGAAGAGACCCAAAGATCATCCAGCTCCAACCCCCCTGTGCCATAGGCAGGGACAACTCCCACTAGATCAGGTTGCTCAAGACCTCATCCAGCCTGGCCTTGAACACATCCAGGGAGGGAGCAGCCACAACCTCCCTGGGCAACCCCTTCCAGTGTCTCGCCACCCTCACTGTGAAGAACTTCCTCCTAACATCCCATTTAAATCTCCCTTCTGCCAGTTTAAACCCATTCCTCCTCATCCTGTCATTACAAGACCTTGTGAATAGTCCCTCCCCAGCCTTCCTGTAGGTCCCCTTCAGATACTGGAAGGCTACTATAAGGTCTCCTCCAAGCCTTGTCTTCTCCAGGCTGCAGAGCCCCAACTCTCTCAGCCTGTCCTCATAGCAGAGCTGCTCCAGCCCTCTGATCATCTTTGTGGCCCTCCTCTGGACTGGCTCCAACATTTCCATGTCCTTCTTGTGTTGGGGGCTCCAGAACTGCACACAGTACTGCAGGTGGGGTCTGAGGAGAGCAGAGCAAAGGGGAAAAATCCCCTCCCTTGCCCTGCTGCCCACAGCTGCTCTTGCTGCAGCCCAGCACACAGTTACTGTATGGGCTGCGTGTGCACACTGTCAGCTCATGTTGAGCCTCTCATACACCCAGACTCTGAGAAAACTTCCTAAGAGGCTTAAAACCTGCTGAGAGGGCAACCAGTAAATCCTACTGGTGATCTGAAAAATCCACTGGCAGATGGTGTAGTAATGTTTTTTTCAGCTGTGTTCTTTCGAAGGGATGAGAACCTTTCCTTCAAAGCAGAGGTGTTTGGAGACAAGCAGTAATACAGCTTAGCACAGAATCACTATGGTTGGAAAAGACCTTCAAAATCACAGGATATTAGGGGTTGGACCTCAAGAGATCATCCAGTCCAATGCCCCTGCCAGAGCAGGGTCACCTAGAGTAGGTCACACAGGAATGCTTCCAGGGGGGTTTGGAATGTCTCCAGCAAAGGACACTCCACAACCTCTCTGGGCAGTCTGTTCCAGGGCTCTGTCATCCTCACAGTGAAAAGTTTCTCCTTATGTTCATATGGAGAACTCCTATGCTCCAGCTTGCACCCACTGCCCTTAGTCCTATCGTTGGGCATCACTGAGCTTAGCCTGGCTCCATCTCCCTGACACTGCCCTTTATATATTTGTAAACATGAGTGAGGTCAGCCCCCACTCTCCTCTCCAAGCTGCAGAGCCCCAGATCCCTCAAGCCTTTCCTCATAAGGTTCCACTGCCTTCAGCATCTTTGTGGGTCTGCATTGGACTCTTTCAAGCAGTTCCCTGAGGTCCTTCTTGAACGGAGGAGCCCAGATCTGGACATAATACCCCAGATGCAGCCTCACCAGGGCAGAGTACAGGGGAAGGAGAACCTCTCTCACTCCTCTTCTAATCCAGGAGGCCTTAAAAAAAACCCCCAAACAAATCATAGAATAGAATCATAGAATGGCTTAGGTTGGAAGAGACCTCAAAGATCATCCAGTTCCCACCCCCCACCATAGGCAGGGACACCCCCACTAGATCAGGTTGCTCAAGACCTCATCCAGCCTGACCTTGAACACATCAAGGGAGGGAGCAGCCACAACCTTCCTGGGCAACCTGTGCCAGTGTCTCACCACCCTCACTGTGAAGAACTTTCTCCTAACATCCTGTTTAAATCTCCTCTCTGCCAATTTGAACCCATTCCCCCTCGTCCTGTCATTACAAGACCTTGCGAACAGTCCCTTTCCAGCCTTCTTGTAGTCCCCCTTCAGATACTCAAAGGTTGCTATAAGGTCTCCTCTAAGCCTTCTCTTCTCCAGGCTGCAGAGCCCCAACTGTCTCAGCCTGTCCTCATAGCAGAGCTGCTGCAGCCCTCTGATCATCTTGGTAGCCTCCTCTGGACCCTCTCCAGCAGTTCCATGTCCTTCTTGTGCTTAACATTTTACAAAGTTCCCTATACCTGTCATCAAACCCTGCAAAATAAAGAGGAGAGTATGCAAACAGAAGGAATGCAAAGCCCAAACAATCCCAACAAGCAGCAGGTTTTATTTCATGTCAACTGTGTGCCTTCCCTTCCACAGCTTTTCCCTTTAAGCGGCGGCCTGAGGCAATCACTGCAATAGGAATGGTTAAAAAAAAAAAACAAACCACCAAGCAATAAAAACATCAAAACACAATGCAAAGCAGTTGATAATTTAGCAAAACTATTTTATTAAAGCTTATTCTCAGGATAAAATAATAGCCAACAAACAAAACGAAACAAACAAACAAACCAAAAAAAAAATCAACATGAGGCAGATCTTCTGCGAAATGTGTGCAGCTGCCACCCAGTCAGATATCATTAAGTCAAGATATTCTTGGTTTTCTGTGGTATTCTTTATTTTCAACTATATACAGTTAAGCACGAAGCAAAGATTACACCAGGAATGTAGTCTTACCAACCTTTCCCCCTCGAGATTCGCCATTAATGCCATATAGAGGAATTAATGTTTTCCTTCTCAGCGCTAAAAATACAACTATTTGCACACACCCCCCCCCTTTTTTTTCTTTCTAATTATTACCTTTTTTAAAACTATTTCGCCCCTCATTCCACATACTTAAAAAATATTGCACTACCTTTAATTTCTCTCTTACAATCATCGTTAGACAGAGGAAAACCATATCCAGCTTTTCTCAACCCCACTGGGTCACACGAGTCGGTTAAAAGAAACAAAATCAAAGACCACGATTGTGGTTCGGGAATCAGTTACCTGCGTCGGTTTTTCCCAGCTCCTTCATCTGTACCGGGGTCTAAATGACGCACTTGGATACATCTGATAACCTCTACAGTAGTCGAGAAGAGCAAAACACTGATGGAGATTGGATGCAGATCACCACCAATGCTAAGCCACCGAGAGCACGGGAGCGGGGAGGTCTTCAGACGGCGTTTCAAGCAAGTATAGGTTAAAGGAGTTTTGGTCGGTAAGGGAAGCAAATTTTTGTTTTGTGCGACTTATTCGCTGAAGCTTGATTTTGGAGGTGTGTCACGTGCCTGTTTTAAGCATGGATAGTGTTTTCCATACATCAACGGAAGAAGCATCAACTGCCTGGAACCCACGTGAGAAAAGAAAAAAAAAAAAAAAAAAAGGGCAAGTAGTTGCATGAGGGGAAGCAACTCCTCTGGCTTTTCCACCTGTGAAACCACTGCTTCTGAGACTTTGCCCGTCACAAAAGAAACTTAAGCAGCGAAGTTTAACGGAGATGGAGATTTACTGAAATATTAAATGAGTTCTTTTACCACCAGATTCAACTCCATTTCCATTTTTTTTTTTTTAAATGGAGATGGAGATGGAGATTTACAAACTGCCTGAAATATTAAATGAGTTCTTTTACCAGATTCAACTCCATTTCCACTTTTTTTTTAACAGAGATGGAGATTTACAGACTGTCTGAAATATTAAATGAGTTTTTTTACCATATTCAACTCCATTTCCACTTCTTTTTTTTTTTTGAACGGAGATGGAGATTTACAAACTGCCTGAAATACTAAATGAGTTCTTTTACCACCAGATTCAACTCCATTTCCACTTCATTTTTTTTTCTTTTTCTGCTACCAGTGATAATGATACCAGTACCAAACACAGTACCTAAAAATAAAGGTGATACTTTTCTACGGCATTTTGATACACAGAGGATGAGACAAAGACAGTGTTTACAGGAAATAAATAAGAACAGCCTTAGCCAGGTGATGCTAAGATCCACAGTTACACAGAGCACAAGAACCAGAGAGTTCTTTTCAAAAGCTGCTGGCTGAAATTCTTCTTCACCTCTACTGGACTCACTTATTTTGATTGAAATAAAATACGTTATATACACTATAAGACATTTTTTTTTTTTCTGACAAAGGTGATCCTTCTGCTCTTCTCTTGCAGAAGCTGAATGCAACTTGCCACTCTATGATTAGAAAAAAGCACTGAGAGAACACATTTAGACCTTTTGTAAAGCTTTTGTACCTTGAGCTTTCTGAAATGAAATGAATTCTGCAGCAACGTGGTGTATTTCTTTAATTGAACCGTCATTACATGCCTCTTTTTTTTATGGAGCACAATGGCACCTCCAGCTCTTGGCAAAGAACAATTTTTCCTTTAGCAGCTTATCAGATAATACACCAACACTTAAACATATAATTTTTGCTCTAGGAGGCAACCAGCCTCTTCCCTCAAAGATATTCCCAATTCAATTATTACCAGATACTGGTATGGACTTTGATATGTTGCATTATTCAATCAGGATACGACAACCCGGAAGGTCTGAAGAGGATTTTGCTTTCCTTTCGCTACGTTTCATGTTGATTACGACACAGACTATGAAAAGTTCCTGTATTCAACAACAACAAAAGAAAAATACAGAAAACAGATGATATGCAGCATCATAACTTCAGTAACTATTCCTACCAGACAGAAATGAAAGAGCTTTCATTTGTTTTCAGGATATGTTTGGTGACGAGACACAACTACCTAGTAAGACAACACAATAAAACCGTGATCACCATTTTAAAGCCTGGTCCCTCAGTGACTTCTGTGTCAGTCGTCAGCTTAGGCATGCAACAAGCTTATGATTTTTTTTTTTCCCCTAATCATGTGATGAAAAGCCAAACGCTCTGAAAATCCTGCCAGTTTCCTGTTGCAAACAAAAGAGTTNAAAAAAAAAAAAAAAAAAGGGGGAAGAGGGCAAGTAATAACCTTGAGGACACCACACGCATTAACGTGAAATGGTTAAGGTTGCATAATTAGAAAAAATAAAAATAAGTTATTAAAAAATAAATTTCCAATATAAACCCCCCCCCCCCACCCCGCCACCCAAAAAATGTCGTTTTAAACCAGCACAGTTTAACAAAAATGATGGTGCTGTTAGCTGGAGGAGAACCATTTATCAGCTGTACTCTTAGGCAGGCAAGTAAACCGTGGAGAAGCGCAGGAGGCGTTCGTCATACCAGTGCTTTGATTTTAATTGGCCTTGTGTTTGTCATTAAGTGCAAAGTATTCTTCTAGTCCAGTCCTTCGAAGGCTAAGGATGCAGAGCTCAGTCAACTGATTGAGGTGGGTCGACTGCTTCTTCTGATATGATGTTGAATGTTGGCGCCTCCGTCAGGCTGACGTCTTCGTTATCCACTTCCTCGGCCACGCTGGGTTCCTCCGACTCCTTAGCCACCCTCCTGGACTGCCGCTCCAGGGACATGTTCTCCAAAGACTCGATATCCTCAATGCCTGCTCTGTAGTGGATCATCAGCAGCGTAAGGGCCTGCAGTCTTTCACCCGACTTCGCCAGCGCAGCAGAGATCAGGGCTTTTTTCCTTGCCTCGGTTGTCTCTTTCTCTTCTTTCACGAGTGAGTTGTTGTTTTCCAGCTCCTGGTCTATCTCGTTCTGTAGCTTATCCAACATAAATTCTAATTTCTGAAAGCGCTCCTCTGTGGGTAAGCTTCTGTAGAGGTCGCGGCCAATCTCTTTAACAGCAATGAAGACGCTGTCATCTAGGCCACCCTCCTTTCGGACCAACTTGATGCCGGAGCCCGATGAGCGTTTGGAAGGACTGCTGGGCCCACTGATTTCAGTGTCGCTGCTCTCGTTATCAGAAGTGTTTGGAGTGTGCTTTGGTGAAGGTTCCACCGCCTCGGCCCCTTGCTCAGCAAGGCGAGCTTTGGGGACTTGCCGCAGGTTTAACAGGCGAGTGCTTGTGTTGATGATATGCCTGGTCAAGCCTGTAGTTCTGTTCACAGATTTAGACTCTGAATCAACACGAGAAGAGGCAGCTTGGGGAGGCTCCTGCCCTTCCACTCTATAGCCTCCCACGGTTCGATCGAGTCTCTTTTCAGCTCCCACGCAGAAGGGCATCTCAGCCAGACACTTCTCTTGACACTTTTTATGGCAAACGTAAGCGCAGAGCATGCACTGCGAAGCCGCTTTAGTCCACACTTTCTTTTTGCAATAATCGCACCAAGTTGGGTTCTGAAACTGAGTGTCCTGAAAGTTATGCTTGTTCTCCGGGAGCACAGCTTGCCCCGAGTAAAGGTCCTCTTTCTGAAGGGCTTCTTCTTCCGAGTGGCCCTCCCTTTCTTTCTCCAGGAGGACGTTCGTATCATCCGATTCTCCTTCGCCTAAATATTTGAAGTGTAAAGTTATGTCGCCGTAACAAAACTTCTCATTGAACCCCTTATGGGTCGTCAAATTCCTCAACGCCATCCTCGTGACCACGGCTCTGGGTGCAGGAGCGTCCAGCTTAAATGTTCTAATGTACTCCATTGAGGATGTGGCTATACAATCTAAAGCAATTTCTTCAAGTTTTATGCTTGCATATCCTAAGCAGATGAAACCACCTGCTTTGAAAGGGTCTTTGCACCACAGTGCAACATTAAGGTACTTATGGTATCCTTCTACTTCAAACAGACAGGAGGATGTTCTCGTGTTTGGCCATCGGCCTTGTCGGCTTTTGTAAGGGATTTCTGGTGATTCCCAAGTTTTCTGGTCATCTCCACGTGAGTTTTCTGGAAGCCCTTCCTTTAATGAATCTTGTTTTGAAGCCGCTGTCGTTTTTGAGCGTGCGTTCTCTGGAAGCCCTTCCTTTAATGAATCTTGTTTTGAAGCCACTGTCGTTTTTGAGCGCGTGTTCTCTGGAAGCCCTTCCTTTAATGAATCTTGTTTTGAAGCTGCTGCCATTTTCATTACTGTCGGGTCTTCCACTGGATCGTTATTCTTTGTTACCTTCTCTGTACATTTATCCCCAATAAACGTAGGTGGAGGTGGCCTCTCTGGTTTTTCAGCCGATCCACCTCCTGTTTCTAACACGCTCGAAGTGTCACTAGCAGGCAAACTCAGCTTACTCTGCGGCCTAGGTGGCACAGGAGGTTTGGTAATGGATCCTTGCGATTGTTTCCCCAATGGCTGTAGCGTATCTGAACTCTCGGCAGCTTTGGGCGCTGCCGCTTTAGCTCCATCTTTTTGTTGCGTTTTTGATGTTGTCTGGTAGCCTCCTAAGTGAAGCTTTCGATTAAGAATGGGAGATATAGTTCCAAGGGGTTTAGCAGCAAGTATGGCTGCCGAACGTTTGGGACTCGGAGTTGTTGGCGGATCTTCTTTTTGGTCGAGTGATTCACAAGCTAAGTCCTCAAACTCTGAATCAAAATCTCTGCTATCGATGTCAGTTGACAGGCTGGATTGGTCATCTTCTGTCTGTGTCAAGAAAGTAGTGTCTTCTAACGACCCAAATCCATCCTGAAGTGCTGAGCCATGCTGATTGTACCCCACTGGCCTTTCATAGAAGACTAAAACTTTGTCACCAGCCTGTCTGATCAGCTTCAACACTTGGACAGTTGATGTGATCTTAACGCCTATTAAAAAAATAAAAGAGAGACAGAAACAGTTCCAGTTGTTACAAACAATCTAAAGTGAACCAAATAAAACCCTCCCTAGTTGGCAAATCTTTAGACCTTTAACAGTGGTGCTACTAATTAACTGTTTCTAGTAGTGAGCAACATTAGTTGCCCAGGAAGGTTGTGCCTTCTCCCTCCCTGGAAGTATTCAAGGCCAGGTTGGATGAGGTCTTGGGCATCCTGATCTAGTGGGAGGTGTCCCTGCCTATGGCAGGGGGTTGGAACTGGATGATCTTTGAGGTATCTTCCAACCTAAACCATTCTATGAATCTATGTAAAACATTACTGTTTTCTTTGTGAACTAATCATGTTTTATAATATCGCTGGAAGAAACTAAATGGAGACCCTCACAGTATCACTACTGGAACAGCTGAAATATATTTACATTCAAATATTCAACTCTTTGTTTTGTTTTTTGGAGGGTTTTAAAAAATTATTTATTTAGCAAAGGAGGAATAAGCACGCAAGAAAACTAATGAAGTGAACAATAACTTGCAATGGCCATAGCAGAAATCACAGAATGTTAGGTGCTAGCTTGAAAGCTCATCCAGTCCAATCCCTCTGCCAGAGCAGGATCACCTAGAGTGGGTCACACAGTAAGGCATCCAGGCAGGTTTTGAATGTTCTCCAGAGAAGGAGAGACCACAGCCTCTCTGGGCAGCCTGTTCCAGTGTTGTCACCCTCACAGGGAAAAGGTTTTTACTTATGTTGACATGGAGCCTCCTCTGCTCCAGCTTGCACCCAGAGCCCCTTGTCTTATCACTGGGCATCACTGAGCATAGCCTGGATCCACCTTCCTGACACTCATCCTTCACATGTTTATAAACATGAATTAGGTCACCCCTCAATTTCCTCCTCTTCAAGCTAAAGAGACACTATTCCCTTTCCTCATAAGGGAGATGTTCCATTCCTTAATCATCTTTGCAGCTCTTCACTGGCCTCTCTCAAGCAGTTCCCTGAGGTCCTTCTTAAATTGAGAGGCCCAGAACTGGACACAATATTCCAGATGTGGCCTCCCTGAGAAGGGGGAGAGAACCTCTTTCAACCTGCCAAGCACACCCCTTCTAATACACCCCAGGATGCCCATGGCCTTCTTGGCCACAAGGACACGCTGCTGGCTCATAGACATCCTTCTACCCACCAGGACCCCCAGGTTCTTCTCCACCGCACTGTTGAGCTCTACTCAGAAACATCCTCCAGGTCTGCAAGATGATGGCTATTTCAAAAGCTGACATATTACTCACTGCCAATTGCCAGAAGTCTGTCTCCCCTCTGTAGATCGGCAACTGCAGCAGGTGAGTTTGGAGTCACCGTTTCAATGACAACATGTCCTCCATCATCTTCCTTGGACTGCACGAGGCGAAGTGTGAGGCCAACGCTTTGCAGGTTGCCTTTCACTAGCTCTGCCTAGGGAGAAAGAAGTTCCAAGCATGGTGATTAACCTGACTGCAAGGGACTCATGGTAACCAAGGAGCATTTAAGTAAAACTGCACAATTTGTACAGGACATCCATTGTCTTCATTAAGCAGATTATCTCATAACAGATTAGGTGCCTGGCAATCCAGTTTACTCCTCTGGAGAAAGATGGAACCAAATGCCACCACCTCTGAGGAGCCAAACATGCCAAAACTAGAAAGCAGTACAAGGAACTGCCAGCAAAATGAATATGCAGAGGTAGGTGTGTGTGAGAGTGTGTGTACACAGCTGTGCAGTAGTTTACATACAATGAATAACAGTATTGAGCTGCCCTGTGCAAAAGTAATCAGCAGAAAGGGTGAGGCATGGCTCACCTCTGCCAAAAGCCCAGTCCTAACAAAGCTACAACCAAACTGACTCCATCACCTATTTGGTGATGGAGAAGACCTTTTATTACAAAGGAGCACTGCACCATCAACCACAAAGCTATGACTTTGAATAGACAACATGTGTGTTATAAAACCTGTGACTATGAGCAGCTCTTTAGTAGTCTACAAAAAGGTGCTTTGAGTGAAAAAGCTTACTGTGGTGGTTTAGCAGTTATCTGCCCCACCCCCACCTTTGATATAACCCAGGCTAGGACTCAGTTGGCTGGAAGTTGATAAAATGAAGCTTTATATTTACAGCTATGCACAATATACAAGCAGATATTTACAATGTATAACAGATATTTACAGATATAGACATTGAAAAGGTAATATATAAACACCACAGCCCTCCCAGAGATCAAAATCCCTAAGAGGGGTAACCAACCACCCCTACCACCTTTCCCCCTTCCCCAATCTTATCTCACCAGCTGTTTTATGCAGCAGATAGGTGAAGGTAGATCGGCCAGGGAGGTTAGCAGCAGGAAAGAAGTTAGTGGAGTTATTAAGAATCAGCTATAAAAGGCAGGGAAAAGGAGCCAAGCAAGAGGCAGCCACAACCCAGAGAGGTCTGAAACAGTCTCACTTGTCTATATTTGGGTTATAACTCTTAAAACAAGTTTTTTTTTTTTCTTTTCTCAGTAAAGCTGTGAGTGAAGTGACCTCATGTGTTTTCATTTCTCAGCCTATAGTCTAATTTCTAATTCAAATCCTCCAATTAGTTCAAACCAGCACACTTACATATTTATAGGATGTTAAAGCACACTCACACTTAGAACAAGTCTAAATTCACAATAGCTTATACTCACAAGCCTTGGCTTAAGCTTATTTGCCAAAATAAATACAAGACAAAAGTTAACTCATTCTCAAATATACTGCTGTTATTATTACTCCTCCTCAGGTGCAACTCCTGTAGAAGAATTTTAATTCCATGCTCATGCACAGATGCTTTATAATTTCAAAATCTCTATTGAAGAATGTATCTAAGTAGTGGTCAATTATTTACACACCTCAGTGTCCTCAGATATTAGGCAACATTTGCTTAATAGAAGGCCCTCAATGAATTAAAAATTATATATATTTTTTTCCTTACAGCATATTCCTTCTGAACTGTCTTAAATGACTGTCTACTATCATTCCACCAAAGTATATTCTGTCTCTTTGAAAGGAGAACTCATAGCCTGCTTCAGCTCCAAGGATAGAAATTTAATTTTCTTCTTTTGATTCCTAAGAACAAGGAGACAGACACTGTTTGTAGAAAAACTCCACAGGACATTTTCTATTTGGTTTCAATTTAGTGAGTTTAGGCAGGCAGACTTCACCTTCCATCAAGCATTTACTTTGTTGCTATTCAACTGTGGATGTTTGAATTGTCCAGAGCTGATCCTCCTCTTCTGAGGATGTTTGTCTGCTCAGTTTAGCTTTCCAAGTGCATCACTTCACTTCGGTGCAAGGCTGCTCTTGGCTGCATGGCCTTCACTCCTTTGCTATAACCTTAGCAGCACCACAGCTTGGGATTTCTTACTAATTGTTTGTCGTGGTGGGTCTGAATAGGCATGAACACGTCCTGGCTTGCCCAGACACATTTACCTGCTCCTCCACCTTTTGTGATTGGAGCAGCAACCACAGGAAGGGAAAACAAAAGCCCTGGTTTCACCTAAGTATGGTCAGAATTGGCAAAGTGCCATTCTGACTGGCTGATCTATGGCCAAAGGTTCACCAGTCTTAGGCATGCACTGATAAAAGGAGATGAGCAGGTGACACAAGGCTTTCTCTCTGCATGCTCTGCTCTGCTGTTGTTTTAGTGCCTGCTGCTGCCATTCTTTGAGGTCCCTTCCAACCTAACCCATTCTATAATTTCATGATTGATTCATTTTGTATATGATTTAGTGGTCATGATGATGTTAGGTCAGCAGTTGGACTCGATGATCTACTGGAAGACCTACAAGGACATTCTGTTTTCTTATATTTTCTTATTAGCTCTGTGTAGCATTTTTGAGACTCTTTTTTTTCTCTTTCTATACTTTGGTAGAAGGTGGTCTTTTTCCTGAAAGAAGAGGAATAGTCTTGAGCTTTTAAAATAATTATTTAATTACATTGTTGCTGCATCTTAATCATTCCCTGAGACCCCCATCATTCTAAATGTGATGTGGAGCAATCAGAACACCTCCTTAAAGGGTGTTAATTGCTCATAGCCAGCTGTACTGGTAGCTTTCTCATGGGGTCCTTGCAGAAACTGATGATAGGGATCTCCACTCACTTTATTAGTGTGGTAAGGATACAGATATTTCCAGCTGGACTCCACTGTTAATATGATAAAAGACTCTCTTAGAATTTATCTGAAAGGAAATGCTACCCCTCTCTGTCTCTCTATTTCTTTATTTTTTCCCTAAGAAAACTGAACAACTTTAATCTGAACCAAAACTTTTGCCTGTTCCCCAAAAGATAGAGCTATGCTACAAGCTCCCTGGGCAACTCGGAGTTGCCGCCTCACTGCATGCCGTCTATCCCTCCACAAGTCTCCAGCTATTGGGAATTCAAGAGGAACCAGCTCAGAGAGCATGCTATACACCCTGTCCCAGGTTGAGAACTACAGGGTTATGACTCCTCTAGGGACTAGACAAAAATGTTATTCAATCCCATAATTCTGCTATCTCTTTATAAGCTCATGGCAAGGCCAGCTCGTGCTCCTTTCCTCCCCTTCCAGCCGTGTCTGGGCAGGAGCTGTGTTATTGGGATAAAACATGTAAGGGCTAGGCCTGTTTTGGGGTCCATTGATGGCAGAGGCATGGGGAGGGGGGGTTGGAGCACTGCAGATTATAGATTGTGTTGATTTGAACTAATCGGAGGATTTGAATGAGAAATTAGACTACAGGCTGAGAATGGAAAACACTTCTGATGATAGTTCACTCATAGCTTTACTGAGAAAGAAAAAAAAAAAAAAAAAAGGTT